>JAVQMG010000029.1:0-390191 GCA_032878915.1 Castanopsis chinensis | reverse complement strand
TCTTCACTTGCTCTAGGTACTTTTTTATGCTTTCTCCCTTACATTTGTAATCCTTGTTTACCTGGTTTACGATGACTTGGGAGTCGCAATGAACAACCACGCTTGTGGCTCCTGTAGCTTTAGCAAGATCAAGTCCTGCCACTAGAGCTTCGTACTCCACTTTATTATTGGTAGTAGGGAAGTCGAGACAAACCATGCATTCAATTTCGTCCCTTTGTGAAGAGCGACGCATAATACCCACTCCGCCAGCATGTTTGTTGGATGATCCGACCGTATGTATACTCCATTTAGGATGCTGTTTTGTCCCCTGGCCTTTCGCATCAGTGAACTCTGCAATGAAGTCAACTACCACCTGCCCCTTAATGGCCGTCCGTGGGCGGTATTGTATGTCAAACTCACTCAACTCTATTGCCTATAGTGTCATTCATCCGACGGCTCTAGGATTGTTCATTGTTCGTTGTAGGGGCTTGTCGGTCATAACGATCACTGTGTGGGCTTGGAAGTATGACTTAAGCTTGTGGGCTACTGTAATCAAAGCGAAGGTAAGCTTTTCCATTGGTGGGTACCTCTCTTCTACCCCACGAAGTGCTCGGCTGGCGTAGTACACGGGCTTCTGCACCTTGTCTTCTTCTCTGATCAAGGCCGCACTAACGGCGGCCGGGGATATAGCCAAGTAGAGGAACAATTCTTCCCCTGGTTTTGAGGGACTCAGCAGTGGTGGAGAAGAGAGGTAGGCCTTCAGATTCTCGAATGCCTGCTAACACTCGGCCATCCACTTAAAAGATTTCTTCAACGTGCGGAAGAAAGGCAGACACTTATCCGTTGCCTTAACACGAAACTATTTAGCGCGGCTACCTTGCCGTTAAGGCGTTGTACTTATTTCACGTTCTTTGGGGGTGACATTTCTACTATGGCTCAGATCTTGTCTAAATTGGCCTCGATACCTCTCTAAGACACTAGGAATCCTAGGAACTTTCCTGCCGTCACCCCGAATGCACACTTGCCCGGGTTGAGTTTCATTTTGTAAGAGCGAAGGGTGTCGATGGTTTTCCTGAGGTCATCTAAATGATCATCCTCCCTTTGGCTTTTTACCAACATATCGTCAATGTAGACCTGGACATTCCTTCCAATATGATGTGTGAACATCTTGTTTATGAGCCTTTGATATGTCGCGCTTGCATTCTTGAGGCTAAACGGCATTACTTTGTAGTAGAAGAGGCCCTGGCTGGTAATGAACGAAGTCTTCTCCTGATCTGCTACGTTCATTTTAATTTGGTTATAACTTGAAAAAGCGTCCATGAAACTCAGTAATTGGTGCTGAGCCGTAGAGTCTACTAAGATGTCAACCCACGGAAGGGGGTAGCTGTCCTTGGGGCATGCTTTATTTAGGTCTGTAAAGTCCATGCACATTATCCATTTCCCATTGGCCTTCTTCACCATCACCACATTCGCTAACCAGTCGGGGTAATAAACTTCCTTGATGAAGCTTGCCTCTTGCAACTTTCAGATTTCTTCTGCTATAGCCTAACCAAGTTCCTAGGAGAACACCCATTTCTTCTGACGGATTGGCGAAAAGGAGGGCGATACATTCAATCTGTGCACCATGATCGATGGATCGAGTCCTGGCATGTTTTCATGGCTCCAAGTAAATACATCCTGGTTCACTTTGAGAAAAGCAATGAGTGCTTAGAGGATCTTTGGGCTGGCGAGGCTGCCGATCCTTGTTGTTTGATCTAGCCTGGACTTGTTGAGAAGTATCTCTTCAAGCCTCTCGATGGGTTCCACCACCGTCCGCTGTTCCTCTATGTTCATTGTTTGTAGATGATCTTCCATCTCTAACATTGCTATATAACACTCGTGGGCAGCGACTTGATCTCCATGTATTTCTCTTACCCTATATTCGGTGGAGAATTTGATCATCAGATGGTAGGTTGAAGTTACGGCCTTCCATGATTTGAGGGTGGGTCATCCAAGGATGGCGTTATAAGTGGATAAGTAGGCAACAACAAGAAATGTAACATCTTTAGTGATTTGCTGAGGATAGTCTTTGACTGTAACGGGCAACGTGACTGCGCTGATAGGGTATACTTTAGTCCCTCCAAACCCGACAAGTGGAGCGTTGGTCAGGACTAGCCATTCTTTGTCAATCCTCATTTGTTGGAATGCCGGGTAGTAGAGGATGTCAGCGAAGCTTCCATTGTTAACCAGGACCCATGTGTTGTAGTCCCCTACTCGTATGCTGATGACCAGTGCATCGTCATACGAGTGGTGGAGACGTTGAGCATCTTCTTCTGAGAATTCGATGATGGGGTTGTTGATCCGCTCTATCTTTGGAACAAAGCCCATTAGCTGGACATTCTGAACCATCCTGAGGTAAGTCTTACGAGCTTTTTTGGATGAGCTAGAGGTCGTCGTGCCTTCCACAATCATCCTTATGTCTCCTATGGGGGGCCTAGGACGTTTGTTCTCCCGTTGGGGAACTTGCTCTTGTGGTGGGTCCTTTTTTTCCTTATTAACGAACCTCTGCAATTTTCCTTGTTTGATGAGAGCTTCTATTTGCTACTCAAGTCTTAGCAATCGCTTGTGTCATGGCCGTGGTCTTAGTGGAAGCGGCAATACTTGTCTCTGGACCTCTTACTGGGATCTCCCTTTAGCTTGACGAGACATGTCAGGGCTCCTTAGTTTTTGATCTGCATCAAGACTTGGTGGATTAGGGCAGTCAGCGGGGTGAAGCTTGTAAATCTCCCCGTGGGGGGCTTGGAGCACGTGTCCTCTCTTCGTTCTCCGGTTCTAGCCATCTTTCGCTCCTATTTTACCGTACATCCTCCTGTCTTTCTCTCTTCTTGGGCTTATCTTCTAGGGCCAGCAGTGCGTCCTCTGCATTCATATACTTGGTAGCCCTATACAACACATTTGATATGGTTTTTGGGTCGTTCTTATATAGAGAAAATAGGAACTTACCCTTCTGTAGCCTATTTGTAAATGCGGCCACGAGTATCTTGTCGTCGGCTTCATCGATTGAGAGCGCCTCTTTGTTAAAGCGGGCTATGTAAGACCTCAGTGTTTCATCCTCTCGTTGCTTAATGCTCATTAAGCATGCAGTGGACTTCTTATATTCATGCCCCCCGATAAAGTGCGAGGCGAACTGGGTGCTTAGCTCCTTAAAGGTACTGATGGAGTTGGGCATTAACCTGCTGAACCAAATCCTTGCGGGGCCCTTCAACGTAGTGGGGAAGGCTCTACATATGATCTCATCTGCCACTTCTTGAAGGTGCATCAGGGTCTTGAAAGATTCCAGGTGATCTAGGGGGTTCTTTGACCCGTCGTAGCTTTCCACTTACGACATATGAAACTTTGGTGGAAGGGGGAACGATGTGACGGATGTGATGAATGGTGAATCAGTTCGATGGACTAAGTTATCGAGGTTGGTAAACACCCATCCTCAGAGGGCATTCATCATGAAGTCTATCCATTCCTTCATCATCTGTATCTCCGCGACTATGTGAGGCAGAGCTGTATCTATGGTAGATGGATGGCTTGTGTCTTGTCACTCTTGTTTGCTTGGGGCGTTGCTGCTTTCCAGCCCCTTTTAGTTCCTTCTTTCAGCACTGGTTCCTTCTTGGTCCTCCTATTGGATGTTATTCGCTGCGTTCCTTTGGTGCAGTTGCTCCTTTAGGTCATGATTCTGCTTGGTGAGGTGTTCCATTGCTGCTGCGAGGGTTTGAACCTGTCTTTCGAGGGCAGTGGTGCGCGGTTTGTCACCCTGATTGTTAGTGCTTGTTGCCATCTAACGAGTAAGTAACATGCAAATTTTGTCCAGGAAGTGGAAAATGTGGCTTTCTATCAAATTTCCCATAGACGACGCCAACTAATGATGCCAAAAATCGTTAGTAAGTAACACAGTCCTCACGTGCTCAAGACAACACCTGCATAACACAGAACAAGAAGACCTTAGGAGAGTACCGGTGTGGTATTGGCCAAAGACCCTTTGAAGGTTAAGTTAGAAAACTTTTCACAACTCTAGAATGCCAGAGTTGAGGTGAATTATGCGTACCTTGGCTTATTAGAGTTTTAGAGTTTATATAGTACCATAGGATTGACATCCGTTGCTTGGCCTAGAGGATTTTTCCTTGTGGGAGAGATCTTCTTTAATTTGTGTATCTTACGGAATCCTTTTCTTATAAGAGTCTACTTGATTAGGGATTATTATGGGGCGCAAGGTATACTCACACGTGGAACCCAAGTAAATGACATATTGGACCTGTCAAGAACTCCTTTCACCCCTGTCATCTTCATCTTGTCAACTTTTCATTCCATGTATGCCTTTTGGTCGTCTCGTCCATGCATTGATGATCTTGAGGCGCACTCGTCAGCCTTGAGATGGTCCGTCAGCTTTATGGAGTCATTTATGGGTGCATTAGTAAAGTCATCAGATACAACATGTCCATCACCTTTACTTAGACTTTAAGAATTACCCTTATCAATATATATATATATATATATATATGTATATATGTATGTATGTATGTATGAAACTTATTATGTCCAATTTAAGTTATGATTGTAAAATAAAATTCATCTATTATAATTTCTATAGTGAAATTTTTTCTAAGAAGAAAAAATTTATTGTGAAAATTTTAAAATATTTTATTTGTGATATAAATTACTAGACAACCTACTAAATTGAATAAAAAAATTCCGATGAAACTTATAAAATCTTCTAAAATACACGTCCAAAAATTTTATCTGATAGAAGAAGAAGCTATGTTTTCTTAAGGCAAAAATTTAAAACTGACCCTCTAATTTTAATCATTTGTCATTTCAATTATCTAAATTTTATGGCTTTGGAAGTTTAGAGAGGGAGGAGAGTAGAGGGGAGTAGAGGGGAGGAGAGTAGAGTAGAGGGGAATGGTTATCCTTCACATCGTTTGGATGTTTTTAAAATTAGTAAGAGGGAAGAGAGTAATTAGTACTTCCTTTTGTTTGGATGTTTTGAAAATTAGGATAGAAAGGAGAGGAAATGATTTAAATAGACAAATTTATCCCTATTTAAAAATGAACTTGCAACATTAGTCTATGATTAATTTGTTAGATTAAACAATTATTTAATCAACATTCTCATTCTATCAAATAACACTAATATACTCTTACAAAAAAAAAAAAAAAAACACTAATAAAAGTATAAAACTACTATTAAATATTATAAAACAATTTTTTTACCTCAAAAAAATTATAAAAAAGTAAAAATCCTTCATAAATTTCTACAGCCTCCTCCCATTTCTCGCCAACCAAACAAAAAGCTATGTGACATCCAAAAAGTAAAATTATAATTCAAAATTTTTTGAGCAACCAAACAAGGTGGAGATGAGAGAGAGATCGGCCGGTTTGATCAAGGTGGAGTAGCTCTGGAGCTCGACGAGCTTTCTAGGGCAAACCAGGATGGCTCTAATGGATGACGTGGAGAGACCAATCAATCCAAAAGTGAGGTTGATGTACTCGGCGAACGAAGGCGACCTGGACGAGATCCGGGAGCTATTGGATTCTGGTGTCAATGTCAACTTCAAGGACAGCGACAGTCGCATGGCTCTCCACGTCGCAGCCTGCAATGGACTCACCGATGTCATTTCGCTCTTACTTGACCGTGGCTCTGAACTTGATCCCAGTGATTGCTGGGTAGCACAGTCCGGTTGGGTTTCTCTTTTTTGTTTGGTTGCTAAGAAAAAGTTGGATAAAAATTGTAAAGATACTAAATTTGTAGTGTTTGGTTGTTGAGAAATTGTGTTTGATTGGTAAGAAAGCATTGGGGAGATTTGTCATTTGTAGTGTTAAATCATTTGGGTTCAATTTTTTTTTTCATTCACCATAAATTTTCTCAGGAAACAAACAAGAATTAATTATATAACCGGTTTGTAATTTTATTAATTTAGAGAGAGTAAATTAGAGAATTCATTTTGTCAATAATTTATTTACTTTACTCTCCCTCCAAATCTCTCTAATTTGGGGGAATTAAAAATGAGGGGTTAGAGGTAGTTGAAACCCCTCCAAATCCCTCTCCCTCCTTTCTTAAAAAACTTCCAAACAAGGTAATTGAATTACTCTCCCCCCCTTACTCTACTCCCCCTCCTTTTTTTAACTTCCAAAGAGGTCATTATTTTTGTCATTTCAATACTCTAAGTTCTAATTTTTGTCAATTTAGTATTCCGTTAGATGTCAGTTAAGTAGTGCCATTAAACAAGTCAAAATGACGCTGTTCTGGCATTTTTTTTTTTTTTGGAATAAAAAAAAAATGTTATTAAAAAAAAAGAAAAGAAATGAGAACATTGAAAATTGGGGAAAAACCCAAATCTCCAACAGGAAAGTTTGGTTGGCAGGGGATTGAGAGAGAGATCCAGATTGAGAGATATTTGAGAGAGAGACCGAGATAATGAAACTTAGAGGAAA
Organism: Castanopsis chinensis; assembly: GCA_032878915.1. Taxonomy (NCBI): domain Eukaryota; kingdom Viridiplantae; phylum Streptophyta; class Magnoliopsida; order Fagales; family Fagaceae; genus Castanopsis; species Castanopsis chinensis. Next base: position 383,750 of record JAVQMG010000029.1, on the reverse strand, counting down.
TGTGAAAGATTTGATTGTTGATGAAAATGCGATTGATGTTCTTTATTTGAGGAAACTAGAAGGTGGAGAACTTAAACATTATTTTCCAAAGAAAAGAATTCATATATCCCAAACTTCGCAATGGATCCCAAATCCCAATTATGAAGATGAAGAAGAAAAGACGATGGATGTTACACTTGAGAGACCAAGAAAATCTAAATGCCAGGAAGTTCCATTGCATAGTGAGGATTCTGGTGCAAATCATCTTAAAAAAGTGAAACCAACATTCCAACTTCCAAGTCCCTAATCCAATACTCTACACCATTGCCACCGACTTCGCTTCACTACAACTCGACTCCTCTGCACTCAATAGACTCTTATCGGCGTTTGGAGTTTCTACTTTGTTGGATCACAAATTAGCGGCGTTGTCGGCGGTTTCCAATGAGGTTACGGCATTGTTGTGCGAGGCCATTAAGGCTGATGTGGCAGCAGTGTTCAATTCGACGGATTCTGGGGATGGGTTCTCGGCGAAGTAGGAGGTTGAGGTTGCGAGTGATATGAAGGTTTTGTTGAATGGGTCAAAGCTGGTTGGGAGGTTGAGATTGATTCGGTGTCAAAAATAGCAAAAGTTCATATCGGTATCTCTCTCAAATATCTCTCAATCTGGGTCTCTCTCAATTCCCTGCCAACCCAAACTTCTCAGTTAGGGATTTGGGTTTTCCCCCAATTTTCAGTGTTTTTTTTTTTTTTTTCATAAAAGTTATTTATTTTTTTAATTAAAAAAAAAATTAAAGGCAAAACAACGTTGTTTTGACTCACTTAACAGTACCACTTAACTGTCGTCTAACAGAATACTAAATTGATAAAAATTGAAACTTAGAGGGCTGAAATGATAAAAATGAAAGTTAGAGGATTAAAATGACAAATGATGAAAGTTAAAGGGTCAATTTAAAAATTTTTGCCTTTTCTTAAAAATCACTAGGCCATTTAGCCATTTATTTTATTTTATTTTAAGACTATTGAGTGAGCCTACTCAAATTAGGGGGAGGAAGAATTGCTATTTTAGTGGGGGAAGCCTTTAAAAAGTTCTAAAAGCATATTGAGTGTCTCATATGGTTTGTAATTTGTACGGGTGCAACTATTATAAGGAAAAGTAATTCAACTTTTCTTTTTCCTGGTTTCGGTAATATAAGATTTTTTTAGTATCCAAAGGCAAGGAAAAAAAAAAAAAAAAAATTCTGTACTCTATCTTTTCATGGGTAACATAAGATTTTTTTTTTCCCTGCCTTCTGTAATATAAGATTCTTTAAAAATTATTTAATGATGTATTGTCTCTTTGTGGCTAGCACATGTGTCTCATCAAAATTATTGTCTGTATATATTTTTTTTTTTTAATTTTTTTTACAGTCCTGAATCAGAAGATATTGAGGAAATCACAAAAAGCATATTTGATGAATTGAATCATGAATTATTCGACGATTCTGAGCACCTTGTTGGAATAAACTCACGTGTGAAGGAAATGATGAACTTATTTAGTACAATGTCAAATGATGTGCGCTTCATAGGAATTTGGGGGATGGCTGGGATTGGTAAAACCACTCTAGCATCTGCCATTTATTATAGAATTTGTCGTCAATTTGAAGCAAGCAGCTTTATTCGTGACATTAGAGAAACAGTTGAACAAAATAAGCAGGGTCTAGTTAATTTACAAAAACAGCTTCTTTTTGAGACCCTGATGGTAAAAGAAGTAAAAATATGGGACCATCTAGAAGGGATCAATGTCATAAAGAAGAGACTACAAAATAAGAAGGTTCTTATTGTTCTTGATGATGTTGACAAAGATGAACAACTAAAGGCATTAGCAGGAAGCCCTGGCTGGTTTGGTCTAGGGAGTATGATCATTATCACAAGTAAAGATAAGCACTTGCTAATAAGACATCACCCGGGTACTACTATACATCATGTTAATGGATTAGATTATGATGAAGCTTTGGAGCTCTTCAGTTGGACTGTGTTTAAACAAACATATCCTAAAAAAGATTTTGAGGATTTGTCCAATGCTTTTGTGAAGTATGCTAAACGGCTTCCTATAGCTCTTAAAGTACTAGGTTCCTCATTGATTGATAGATCAAGAGAGGTATGGGAAGATTACCTAGATCAATTAAAAGAAATCCCTGAAGGAGAGATTCTTGATAAACTTGAAATAAGTTATAGGGGATTGAATGAAATAGAGAAAAATCTATTTTTGGATATTGCATGTTTCTTCAAAGGGGAGGATAAAAATCGAGTGGTACGTATAGAAGGTTCTGGTTGCAAGAAGAATATAGAAACTCTCAAGGACAAATCTCTCATTACTATTTTAGGGGAAAAATTACGAATGCATGATTTAATACAAGAGATGGCTTGGAGAGTTGTTCATCGTGAATCGCCTCATCAGCTTGGAAGACGCAGTAGGTTGTGGCTTTATCAAGATGTGTTTCATGTGCTAAAGGAAAATACTGTAAGTGGATTAGTATATAGACATAAACTTAGAGAAGTGTGTATTTGTGTAATTCTCGCAACTTTTTTGCTATATCTTTCCCAACACTAATTTCATTGTTCTTGATTAACAGGGAACCGAAGTTGTAGAAGGCATGGTGCTAAACTCACCTCCACATAAAGAAAACTTGAATGACAAAGCCTTCTCAAATATGATAAGTCTAAGGTTGCTTAAAATTTCTAATGTGCATCTTCCTGAAGGCCTCAATTTTCTTTCTAAAAAGTTACGAAGCCTAGAATGGCATGATTATCCTTTGAAATCCATGCCAAACAATTTTCAACCGTACAATCTTGTTGAACTCATCATGCCTCGCAGCCACTTTAAGCAATTGCCAGAGGGATTTGACGTAAGTTTTCCATTAAGGCATGCTGGTTTTTTTTTTTTTTTTAATTTATTTTAAAATTTATAATAAATATCATGCAATTAAGTTCTTGATTAATTAATTTGTCCATATCTATTTATTATCTCAGAATTTGGCCAAGTTACAACTCCTGGATCTTAGTGACTCTAAAGACTTCGTCAAGACCCCCAACTTTAATGGACTCCCAATTCTCGAAGAATTGATTTTTCAAGGTTGTACAAGTTTGTATGAGCTTCATCTACCTGTTGGAGCTCTCAATCGTCTTACTTTGTTAAATTTGAAAGATTGCAAAAATCTTAAAAGCCTCCCTTCCAAGATCAACTTGGAATCTCTTAAAATTTTTATTCTATCTGGCTGTTCAACACTGAAGAAGTTTCCAGATATTGGGGAAAATATGACACGTTTGTTGGTACTTTATTTGGATGGGACTGCCATAGAAGAATTGCCACCATCAATTGAGCATTTTTCTGGTCTGTCATTGTTGAGTCTTAAGGATTGCAAAAGACTTTCAATGTTTCCAAGAGTCAATCTTCCATCTCTTAAAACTCTCGTTCTTGCAGGATGTAAGTTTCAACCACCTAAATCCTGGCTTTCTGGGTTAACCAGTCTAGTATCTTTAGATCTAAGTGACTGCAATTTATTGGACGGAGCACTCCCTGATGATCTTACTTGCTTATCTTCATTACAGTATCTGAATTTAAGCCAAAACAATTTTACACGCCTTCCTGATAGTATGTCTCTACTTTCTGAGCTTGGAGATCTTAATTTGAATGACTGTAGTAAGCTGCAATCATTGCCAGATCTTCCACTAAGTATAGGATATGTAACGGCACGAGGATGTACTTCACTGGAAAACTACTCAAATCAACAACTCAGCATTTGGACTTCGGGTGGAAGAGGTCTGGCTTTAGTAGATTATCGCAGTGATAAACCACCCGGATTTGATGTTGTTGTTTTGCAGCGTGTCGACTCGCATTTCGGCTTGAGTGAACTTTTTAAAAGATCTCCAAAGGTATCTCTCTCACACACTCTTTATACTTATGCCTTTTAACTATATCAGTCCCAAACCTGTATGATATGAAAAAAAATTGATATCCTTATATTTTATAGGATAATTATTGAATTAATATATTAAATTGTATATTTTTTAAAAGTAAACGTGTTATTTGAAATTATGTTTTAAATTACAAGTTTTTTTTATTTTTTATTTTTACAGTGTAACATAATGAATTTTGTAGTCGGGTATTATATATAGGAAGATATGTATAAAAACACAAGCAATAAAAAGGTTTTGCTTTATTTTATAGTGTTAGAATGGTTAGATTAAGTTGTAATCATGTATACTTCGATAATTACTATACAGATGTATGCAAATAAACTCTTAAAGATAAATTTCTCTTCAAAACATAGACAAACATTTCTTTCTTCCTCACAATTTAAATTAAATGAAAAACTAAATAAAGATAACTATGCAATAAGTCATATATCACAAAGTGGAAAAATGAAATACAAAAAAAAAAAAAAAAAAAAAAAAAAAAAAAAAAAATATAAACTGTTTTCATCATATGATCATATGAACAAATCCTGCAATATATAATTCTTAAAATTCATACACATGATTACTCCGATTATATAGTAAAATAAGACAAACTCATCCATCATGACATTGCAATATCATCTAGATATAATTATATAAAAACCTCATTTTGTTAATCTTATCTCATAAACCAAAAGTACTACCTATACAACTAATAAGATCTTTAAAGAGTAACATATGACAAATAATTCTACCTATACAACTAATAAGATCTTTAAAGAGTAACATATGACAAATAATTCTTAGTTTGAACATCCTATATATAAACCATCCAATATAGACATCTATTAGAAGATAGAATCTATAAATTAAATACGAAAATTTGACAAAATGATTGAATAATATACTCAACTTAGTGAGATAAAGATACTCTTTTATAGGGAGTATGGTTTTCAGACTCGGATTGTTCAATGATCCGTAAAAGAGAGAGCTTCAAGGTTTTTAAGCTCGGATCGAAGTTGAACCATAATGATGTTATAATTAATTTAATAATTATTTAAAATATAAATAAATATATTAAATTAGTAGAAATAGAGAAATTAAATAAAATAGTCCGATTAAAATGATAGATCCATATCTAGTTAATATCTAATAATATATCAATCTCAAGCCCATATATCTATCTAATAATAATAACCATTTAAAACATATATATTAAAATAATCAATTTGCACAAGTGGACAATTTGCACAAGTGGACAAAGAAAAAAGATGATATGATGATACAAATTAAGAAAAGCAATAAAGACTGAACTAGGTACATGTAGGCTCAAGACTTTGTAAGGGCATTGCCAAATGCCAAATATTTGGCATTTGGCACACTAAACACCAAAAGACCTCTCACATGAGATGTTCTAAATACCAAAATAATTGGCATGGATGAATAGTATCTTTCCAAATTTGGAATGGTTCAAACATAAATGCTAAACAAAAAAGGTTTTATATTCTTTTTCTCTCTCCTTTTTATGACTTTCTTTCTTCTCTCTCTTTCTTTTTTCTTCTTACTTCTCCACCTCTTTGTTTTTGTCACTCTCTCATTCTTCTTTCTTCTCAAACCGCCTCTCACTTTCTTCATTTCTTCTTCTTTTTTATTTATTTTTTTTTCTCCTCTCTCTCTCTTTGAGTGTACTACGATAGAGAAGGTGACCCGCGACCCGCGACTCACGATGGAGACCCACCACAATGGCGACTCTCTTCTCTCTTTCTTTTAAACCCTATATCTATTCTATTTGATGATTTAGGGTTTATTTTAAAAAAAAATTTATTTGCGGATTTTGGATTTGAAATTTGTAGGAGGATTTTGGCGATTGTGGCTGTGGGTTTATGGTGGTGTTTGCTGTGAGTTTGTTATTGGTGTTTGGCTGAATTTGATTAGGTTTGTGATGGTTGTGCCTGTAGGTTTGTGGTCATGGTAGCTGTGGGTTTGTCATGGGTATTTGACTGAATTTGATTGGGTTTTATTTTAGCTTTGTTTTGTGTTGTGGAGGTTGCGGTGGTTGTGTGGTGGATGTGGTGGTGGCTGTTGTACTAGTTGTGTTTTGTATTGAGTTGTGTTATTAGTTAATATTATTTTAATAAGTGGTATATATTATTTTAATTATGAAATTGGAAAATAGAAGATGTGATGTAAGAGATAATATAAAATGATGTGCTAAAATAACAAAGTAGTTTTTTGATGTGTTAAAACAACATATTTTTGCAACAACTGATGCTGATGCTCTAAGATACAAAGAAATAAAGTCTCAGAATTATATTTCTAATGATCACATATGCCTAGGTAGCTCACAAACCTAAAAATAGCAACCCTAAGAAAAGCAAAAGAAACTAACGAGGTAGAGAAGAAGTCAAAAAGACTTAAGAAGCTGAAAGAAAAGTAAGAAAAACATGAGTTGAAGAAGAAGAAGAAGAAGAAGCTGAGTACAAGAAATGGATATAAGGAACTGAGTATCTAGCTGGGCAAAGCGTTACTAAGAAGGAGAAGAAGAAAATGGGAGGTGGTAACATGGTTTTTTTTTTTTTTTTTTCTCACAGTTTCTTCTCTCTCTTATTTTTTTTTTCAAATTCTTTACCGACTGTTTTCCTTCCAGTAATATCCTAGCACTACCCTATTTAAGTCTATAAATTTGTTTTAATTAGGAACCATGTGAACCGCAAAAACTAGCCACGGTTCTTAGAATCATATGTGTTGGGTTAAGATAGTTTAACCTTGGTTAATTAATTCAATTATCTAAATTGATTAATTAGGTTTAATTGCATGTAAAACATGAAGGCATCAACAAATCACTAATTAAACTAAATGCAGCGAAAATTAAATTGACACGGTGATTTGTTGAAAAATGAGGAAAACCTCTCGCGAGGCAAAATCTCCATCGGGTGATTTTAATGTCACCATTCCCAAGAATTTACTAATCAACAATCAAGCGGATACAAGTATGAGGTAACTTAGCAACTACCTAGGCCTATCCCAAATACCAACCTACAGTTGAACCTTCGCTCCAATACCCAATTGAACTTGATCTTGTAGTAGCATTCTTTCCTTTGATGCACAAATCTCCAATTTGTGACTAATCTTTTGCACGGATCCTAGTACGTGACTAACTCTAGCAACTTGAACGATGTTATTGGTTGTAAAGTTCTTCACTTCATGAACAATGTAGATTAGGAAGCACTTGGTTACAAAACCCTATGACATACAAACGCAATAGCTTCTCACAGAAAAAACAAATCTCTTGGTCTCTGTATCTGTGTGTTGATGACTTCTAAAATAAGCCATATGTATGTCTAAAATTGTGAGAAAAGAAACCCTAAATAAATACATAAGTTTGGGCCGAAATTCAAATATGGAAAACTAAAAATCGTAGTTCTAGATAGATCGAGCTGTTGTCGAGCCATCTATCGAGTTTCACATTAAGTCTCAATAGCAGGCATCTGTCGAGCTATTTGTTGAGAATTAAAGAACAGATTTTTTTCACTTGTTTCTTGGACTAATTTCATGACTTTTAATATGAACACTTGATATGCTTTGAACAACATATTTCTTGATGTATTAAACCCATCTTAAATCTACCCGATTACAAGTAAAGTGCATTATGTCAAAAGATTAGCCAATTACATAAAATATGACTCTAACAATCTCCTCCTTTGACAATATGTGACAAAACCACAAGCATAATTATGAGATAAGTATAAAACAACAAACTCCATAACTATTATATAAAAAGTACATAAGTCTAACAATTACAATGAGCTCCTGAGAAACTTTGCAAGAAAAGAGATCATGGCATGATAGACTTGCAACCTGTCTTATCTGAAACACTTTAACAAGATTCATTAAGGCATCAAGTGTGAAACATAGACAAGTTGTATTAAAAGAAGAAACATGTGTATAACGAGAGAAAAGAAACAACACATGTGAGACAAAGGTGAAGAAAATATACACCATCATATATATATATATATATATATATATATATATAAAGAGTACAATGTATGTAAGAGTGGTCACAAGACCATTGTACAAGAAGTGAGAAAAGATACATCAAAACCTCACTACATCTCTAAAAACACTCTCCCCCTATCTAGCGTATCTTTATACCTATGCTAGCTCTCCCCCAAACAACAAGACTACTCTCATATACAAAACTACTCCCCCCCCCCCCTTTTGTCATAAGTGACAAAGGGTGAATCATCAGAGGAAGTCATCTTAACATCAGTCTCAGAGGAAGAAGCATCACCATCATCATCATCTCCACCATCCGAAGAAGACTCCTTAATTGGCTCAGGCGAGAGATAAGGAGCAAAACCACCAAGGCGAGACTGGCGGCTCCTAGTGTTCATCTGACATATCTCATTAGAAAGATGGTCAAGACAACTACCAAAATCAGCACACATGAGCTGAAGCTAATCCATGATGGAGGCGAGAGAGACTTCGGCTCTAGAACAAGAGGAAGGAAGAGCAGATGAAGGAAGAGGGTTGAGAAGCGGGGGCAACATAGGTCGTAGTAGACTCCATACAAGACCGCTTTGCAGCCAGCTGTGTGTCAATCCTCCAAATAGATTCCTTGCTAATGGCACCTATGACATAGAAAAGAGACGAGAGAGGAATAGTGATGTGCACGTGTGATAGGATACGCGTGATAGCCAAAAGAAAGATGAGCTTATCACATGTAGCAGTGTCTTGATAGGAATCTATCATAGATACCATTATATGTGAAGGAAAATCTATAGAAAGATCTTCTAGAAGAGAAAAAATGAAATAAGTACGAGGTTTAGTGATAGTGTTATAGTGTGACCATGGTGTGAGAACAAAGGTAATCACCATATTAAGGATCCTTGGACCCTTAGCAAACTTGGTTGTGGAGAAATTAAGAGTATTTTCTCACACCATGGCCTTCCCACAAAAGTGTGAGGTCAACTCATCATGAGGTATGTTACGTAGACAAGGGTGACTAGGATAGTTTGGATGGGTTATGCTAGGGACATGTAGTACCTCAGAAATGAAATCTGGAGTAACTATGATATGTGTACCTCAGAATAACGTAGTAAACCTAGGCACAAAGGTATCAATGATGTGCATGTCGGAGTAGAACTCCTGAATGAACATACCGGGCCACCTCTTGGGAATCTCACATAGAGAAGCCAAACCCCAAGAGCTAAATGCACTAAGTAGAGGCGTGTCTGGAGAATCAGACATAATGACCTAGCATTCCGAATGAATTTTCCGGTCAGAGCAGTTCTCAAAGAAGTCATCTCTGGCCTTCTTATCACGGACCCTCAAAAAATCAGGAATAGAAGAAGAAGAAGAAGAAGAAGAAGAAGAAGAAAGAAGAAGAAGAAGAAGAACCTAGATTTTTTAGGTGCCATGAGAAGGAAACTAAACCGAGAGAGAGAAGAAAAATAGAGAAACACAATAGGAGAGAAAAACTCAAGAAAGAAAGAAAAGATAGGTGCAATGCATGGTAATGCATGAACATATGACGTGCAAAAATAAATTTGCATCATGAGTAAAAACCCTAAAATGCATGAAACGTTGTTATAATGAACATAGAATGAATGCATGAACACGTGAGATCATATTAATAAAACCTAACCAAAAAATTTTCATAGAAACTCAAAAACCCCAAATTTTCCCAAAAACTAAAACCTAGGTCACAAAATGCATGAAATTCATGAATGAAGAAGAAACGATGAGATATAGAACACTTACCAAGGAATGGATGCTTGGACTAGGCCGAAATCTTGAAGGGAAGAAGAATTTTTGTGAAAAGAGGAGGTTTGGATTGAGAGAGAAGAGAAAGGTATCGAGATGCTTGGATTTAAAATGATTCGGATCAAACCTCAGATATATATATAGAAAAATGCAGCTCGATAGATCGAGGAGGTATCAAGCAAGTATCGAGAACAAAATTTCGATAGATCGAGAGGTATCAAGGAGGTATTGATGGCAAAAAGATCTCGATAGATCATGGAGGTATCGAGCATCTATCAAGTAGACAAAGACCTTAAAGAATTGGCTCGATGGATCGAGCTATCTATCGAGAGGTATCAAGAACAAACCCAGAAATCTCGATAGAATAGGCATGTATTGAGATGTTATCAAGCTTCTACCGAGGAGATATCCAGTATCTATCGAGAAGCCTGAAACAAGCTTTTCAAGGATAAAAAGTAGCATATGATGAATGCAATCAAGATAGACACAAAAACAAGCAACCAAGAAGCATGTTAAGCACTCAAACACACCATCAACTCTAGATGCAAAGCATTTCTAGATCAAAAATGCACAAAACAAGTCTAACCAAATTTTATTTTCCAAAACAAGTTTGGACAGTTTAGAAAGCATATACTACTACATGTATTCCTTGTGATGGCTAAATCACATTGTATTTGTACAATAGCATCAAGAGTAGCAAAGAGTATGTGTGTTGTGTGTGAAACTTTTGCAACAGAGCATAAGTAAATCATCATATGAAGAGTAATGATATAAGAAGATTAATTACATTCACATAAAATCATAACTGTTTGATGGGGACCATCACCTTCGAGGTACATTATATAACTCCCATGTCTCTTAGAAACATGCTTGTAACCATATTTGAAAGCATTTTGTTTCTTTTTGCTTTATATGTTCTTTGCATTTTTTTTTTCTTTTTAAGTATAAAATGACATAACATGCATGGGCATGTAAGAGAGAAAATAATTACCTACTTATGAAAGCCAAACATCTTGTTTTTACTGTGTAAGTGTTACACCTTACGTAGCACAACTTTTATGAATTGCACACAGATGTTGTATGATTGACGAGTTTTATTGGTGAAATGGTAATTTATGTCTTTCTCTTAGGATTTTTTAGTCCTTCCCATCAAAAAGAGTGATTAAGATATGAATGATAAAAGATCAACCAAATTATACAAACCACATAAAAGAGCTACAAAGCTCACATTGCTTAGTTGTGCATGAAGATGCTCATCTAAGCTACAAGTGATACAAAGTTGAGAAAATTTGTTTCAAAGGCCATCTAAAGATACACAAGTACTAGTATACACAAACATACACTATTTTTGTATTTTTCAAAATTTTCCTTTTTTTTTTTTAATTGAAAAAAAAAAACATAAAACAAACAAACAAAGCATAAAAAACTAGACTGACTCAAACCACAACACTAACCATGCGTGAGATCAAGAAAGTGAAGGAATCACTTGGAATCTTTTTCCTTCCAAATGGGAGACCCAGATGGAGAACATTTCTTTTGCATGAACCTTTTTTATGATGGATAAAAAGGAAAGTTGAATCCATTGAAATTAGAGAGTAACATGACAGCATTAGGAAGTTCTCCAAGAGGGGCTAAAGAAAGTTGGAGTTAATTTTGGCTCCCAAAAGATGAAATACTATTGCTTTGTTAAATGGATAACCACTTATAGAAATTTGGATGAGTGTGCCCACATGCTCCACAATAATGGTAGAAGTGAGGCTTCTTTGGTTGAGACTTCTTGTTGGTGAAGCGATAGTTATTTAGCTTAGTCTCTTTCTTGCCAACCTTAGGGGGTGCTCTTAGAATGAATTTTCCTTTATCATTTTCATTCTCACTAACATTTTCAATTTTAGGTTCAGTTACCTCACAACTATCATTATTAACAGGAGGAACAAAAATGACTCTATTTAAAGCATTAGAGGAGGTACTGTAGGAAGAGAGAGAATGATCATACCCGAGACCTATTTTGTCAAATGCAAACTTCTAGAAGTTGATCATTTCATTTAGTTTGGCACTTGAAGTCCTTTCCAATTATGCTCTTACTTGAAATAGTTTAGCATCTAGTTTCTTGGTCTTTTCAGCAAGAAAGTTAATCTCAAACCTCAGTACTTTGATGGTTTGATTACCCTCATCAACCTTGGTGGAGAGTTCCTCTCGTTCCAACTCCACTTCACTAAGCTTTCTCATAGCTAATCTATAAAGCTTATCATGCTTCTCAGAGACCTTGTACAGCCTGAAGTAGGCAGTGTGGATGTCATCTTGTTCATCTATCCTCTCAAACTTGGATTCCATTAGCTCTTCTTCCTCATCAATCAATTCTACTGCTTCTTTAGGAGACTCAACAGTAGCTGTGAAAGCACTCACTATCCCATCTTGATCACTATCATCAGAATTTGCTTCTAGCTCTGTATCACTCAAAGTGGTAGCTAGGGCTTTGCTTTTGTCAATGGATTTTAGATATGTGGGTTATTTTTGCTTCTTGTGTCCTAATCCTTGACATTCGTAGCACTTTGGCCCAGCAAGAACATTGTTGCTTTGTCCAACATCCTTGAATTCTCTCTTGCCTTTGTCTTGGGACTTGAATTGAGAGAATCCAGACTGTTTACGATCCTTGTAACTTGCTTTAACGTTCGCATTCTTGATGAACTTCTTGAATTGTCTGGTGATATAAGATTTGAATTTAGTGTCCTCATCTTCAAACAACTCATCGTTATTATCATTTTTAACCTTCAAAGCCATGTTCTTGCCTTTGCTACCCTTGACAACCCTTGCTAAACCTAGTTCATTGGTTTGCAAATTCCCAATCAACTCTATCAAAGGAATAGAGTCAAGATCCTTTGATTCTTCTATGACAGTAATCTTGGCATGGAATCTTTTCAAAAGAGATCTAAGAATCTTCTTGACAATCTTGGGCTTTGGAATCTGCTTTCCAATATTGGAGGTTGAATTCACTATGTCCTTAAGCTTGGCATAGAATTCATTGAATGACTCATCGCCATCCATTCTTATTTCCTCAAAGCTGGTAGTGAGCCTTTGGAGCTTGGAGTTTTTAAGAGCTTTTGTGCCATTGTAGGTATTTAAAAGAATAATCCATGCTTCCTTTGCATTGTCAGTGGAAGAGATCTTATTGAATTCTTCATTGGTCATAGCACTAAACAGAGCATTCAGTGCTCTACTATTCAAATTTGTAGCTTTGATCTTAGTATCATCCCATGATGCTTGTGGCTTTTCAAGAATCTACTTCAACTGCAAGCCATACTTTCTATCTAAAGATTGCAAAAAGGTTCTCATGCATACTTTCCAGTATGCATAGTTAATACCATCAAATAAAGGAGGAATAATCAGGGATTGCCCACGATCCATAACAACAGGGATCAATGGATCACACAACAACGATTAAAACCTAATTAGAGTATACTCGCTTTGATACCACTTGTTGGGTTAAAATATCTTGACCTTGATTAATTAATTCAATTACCCAAGTTGATTAATTAGGTTCAATTGCATGCAAATCGTAAAGACACCAACAAATCACCAATTAAACTAAATGTAGCAGAAATTAAATTGACACAGTGATTTGTTGACAAATGGGTAAAACCTTTCGCAAGGCAAAAACCTCACCCGGTGATTTTAAGGTCACTACTCCCAAGAATCCACTAATCAACAATCAAGCGGTTACAAGTATAAGGAATTTTACCAACTACCCTGACCTATCCCAAAATACCAACCTACAGTTGAACCTTCACTCTAATATCCAATTGGACTTGATCTTGTAGTAGCCTTCTTTCCTTCGATGCACAAATCTTCAATCTGTGACTAACCCTTTGCACGGATCCCAGTACGTGACTAACTTCAGCAACTTGAACGATGTTGTTAGCTGCAAAGTTCTTCACTTTTTCGACAATATAGATCATGAAGCACTTGGTTACAAAACTTTATGGTGTACAAATGTAGTAACTTCTCACAGAGAAAATAAATCTCTTGGTCTCTATATCCATGTGTTGACGACTTTTAAAATAAGCTTTATATATGTCTAAAGTTTTGATAAAAGAAACCCCTAAACAAATACATAAACTTGGGTTGAAATTCAGATCTGGAAAACTGAAAATCATAGTTCTTGATAGATCGAGCTGCTCTCGAGTTATCTATCGAGCTTCACATTAAGTCTCGATAGCAGGCATCTGTCGAGCTATCTGTCGAGAATTAAAGAATAGCTTTTCCTCACTTGTTTCTTAGACCAATTTCATGACTTTTAATACGAACACTTGATAAACAACATATTTCTTGATGTGTTAAACCCATATTAGATCTACCCAATTACAAGTAAAGTGAATTTTGTCAAAGGATTAGTCAATTACATAAATATGACCCTAACAATATGGTTTGATCACTGTTCAAGCGGTTCCATGCTTTTTTTTTCTTTTTTTTTTCACGTAGAGAGGTTTTTAAGGTTAAAAGTAGTGAGAGGCTCATGGTTAACTCGTTCGGACCATATGGCCCGGTCTAGATTTGAGAACCTCTGGAGATGAGGGACTGTACTTGTTCAACCAAGGGGAATTAATCTAGTAGTTTTTAATAACTAACAACTATGTGAGTTTGCTCTTTGATTTTCATGGTTTCTCACTTTTCATAACAAAGATGGTATTGACTTATTTAAACTACAATAATTATAGGGTAGTTATACAAAATTTTTCAACAAGTAAGTTCATTGAATAATTTTGCATAACTACCTTATAATTGTTGTCTAAAATTATACAAAAAAATAATTTCATTGATAGAATAGTAAATAACATCCAATTGACACGTGTTATAGTAGTTAGATTTTCAAAATATGTAGTCATGTTAATTTGTTTAGTGAGAGTTGTAGTTTTAGGTTACAACAAAGTTTGTACTCAAGTTTTGTCCTTAAAGTTGATCCCCTTAATAATATATTAGGCCCTTACAAACAAAAAGAAAAAATCCAAGAAAAAATTTATTGAACTAAAATTTTGAAAGACATGTAGTTTGCATCATTAATAATAAGACCATCATTCAACGATTTCAAAATAAGAAAACTCGTAGAAGAAAATTGAAAGACTTTATGCATTTGGGTGTGTGTGTGTGTGTGTTTTTTTTTTTTTTCCTTCTTTTTGTTGTCAATATATGAAGTTATCTTTTTATTAGATTTTGAATAATTTAAGTTTCTTAATGCCATCTTGAAAAAAAATTTCTAGAGTCACCACTGCACTAATCCATATCTTAACTAATATCTATAAGCATCGTAATTCCCTACAAACATGAAATAACTAATTATAATTATTAATATTCTAATCTAATAATTTAATATACGTAACATAAAACAAAATAGAAGCAATCAAATCTCGGAGATAGTCCCACTCACACCAGCAGTACACATGAAGTTTTATATATATCTATCAATTCCGCCTCTCTCGTCTGAGAAGATTTTGTCTCATTCCAGGATTTTCTTTGTTGATCACTTTGGATTTCTCTATGATCGAGATATCTCGAGGAACTAGAAACTTCAATGTCAGTTGCTTAAACGGCTTATAGCTATAAATAGGAGAAGATGTTTATTTCTAAATTAGTTTAGAAAAAAACTTTTCAAATTTCTCGTATATCTTTTTATTGGGATGTGACTTTTGAAAATTTAACATTTTGGATTGCAATTTCTTTATGTTTTAAAAATGTATGTCAAATTTCATGTAAACTTATTATTCACTATTCGATCAATAAATTTATTTTCTATGCATAATGTTAAATCACAAAAACTTGAAATTTAAAAATTTGATTAATGACATAGAAATTGATTTATGAATCTTGAAATTTCGTAAGCATGTAGGATATAATAATAACATGTAATATAAAAGTTAAATTATCTAAATTCACACTCAATAAAAAAATGGCAAAAACACCATTTTGGCTCCTACATTTTAGGGTCATAGTCAATTTTTGTTTTTGTTTTTGTTTTTTTTTTTTTTGGAATTTGGGTCATAGCCAATTTGGTCCCTACGTTTTGGTAGTAGTTAATTTAGTCCCAATTATTTTCAACTTAGACTTTTAGACATTTTCTAGTAGTGAATTAACGGTAAGAACCAAATTAATTGCATGATAAAAATAACAAGAACCAAATTGATTGCTACCAAAATATAAGGACCAAAATAGTGTTGTTGCTTAAAAAAATATAAGAACAGTTTGAAAGGTTTATCTTCAAACCAGTTTGTATTTTACATAAATAGGAACAAAAGCATAAATAATCACCAAGTTATAGAGTGGCCCGATGTACTTACAAAAGTGAGAGTGTGGACTATCGTCTAATCAGGGCTGGCCCTAGGCCTAGGCCACTGCCTAGGGCCCCCTACTAGAGGAAGGCCCCAAATTTTGGGGTAAAAATTGATATATTTTAAAAAAAAAAAAAAAAAATTGGAGGTATAGGATAAAAAAATAGTTTTATAATTTTCCTCTACTTTTAAGAAATTCCAAAGTATTGAGTAATGCTAAAGATGATACAATTTTAAATACATGGGTCTTACAAATAGAGTAATGCTATATTTTTACAAACTATTTTACAACGTGTTTACAAACTGTTGTTGTGTCCAAATTCTTACTGGTTCTCATCAGGACTCACTGATAACATCATTTTTTTTTATTTATCTATAATCATTCACTACATCATCCATTTGTAAAAGTTTTTGTAAAAAAATTTGTATCTCTAGCATTTTCCCTTACAAATATATGTGTCACTAATCGCAAGAAATAATTCAGATAGGAAAATACTAGAAATATCATTAATTTTACTTGAAAATTTTACAAATTGATGTGACAATTAATATAATATGTGGACTTCAATAACCTATTAAATACATTTTTGAATTATTTTTTGTGATTAATGATACATCTTTGTAAGCCTCATGTTGTAAAATTTATAATATCTCTAACATCATTCATTCAAATGCTTGTTTATTATTTTCTTGAAGTGTCACTAATCACATTCATTTCTACATTATTTGAAAGTTTTTTTTAGTAAATTTTGTTAAAGCTTTAGCATTTTTCCTAAAAAAAAAAGCATATTACAAAATAAAAAGAATAGATTTTTGTTATAAAAAAATTATGATATTAAATACTAGTTAAATATTGTTTCAGTGATAACAAAAAAGACCCCATTTAAATATATCGCTTTAGGCCTTCAAATTTGTTAGGCCACCCTGTGTCTAATAAATAGTCTAGTGTTGAAAAAGTGCAAAAGGGCAAAGTTGCTGTGTCTATTTATGTGTGGCGTGTGTATCCTTATCTAAGTATTTTTTTTTTTTTTTAATGAAATAAAGATTTGCATTATTCTTCACGTAGTTGTGTTGTTCTCTCTGTTCAACAGATTCGTTCTCAACCCCTAATTATGGGCCTCGTTAGTAATTTAACTGAAATTCCAGAGTGGTTCAACTATCGGAGCCCTGCAGGATCTTCTGTAAAAATACCAGTATCTTCTAATCTGTGTGACAATAATAGTTGGAGTGGAATTGCTTTCGTTGCAATTTCTGTAGTGCCACCTGATTTTTTTTATGGAAAAGAATTCTTATTATATATTAAGATTACTTGTCATTCGGACATTGTCGGAGGTCTTGAAAGTTGTCCCCTTGAAATTTACCTTCCTACAAAGTCCTTGGGCAGCTGGGCTGGTTCATTTGGATATGGCACATGCATACCGGCTAGGAAACTTATAGACCATTTAGACGAATACAGTTTCATAAGTGTTTCAATTACAAGCAACCACCCTCATATTGATTTCGAATGTGGTGCGCGTAAAGTGAATGTGGAAGATCTGACTGAGTTTGGACACGTAATGAAAAATAATTATCCACTTCTTGGAAGTTCCGCAGAAGATCACCTGGTTGTATCAGAAGATCACCCGGTTGTATCATGTCAAAGTGACTGGAAGAGAGATCTCGAATCATTACTTTTAGGATTGTATCAGGTCTATCCTCATTCTTCAAAAAGCACCAATATTTATCTGTTTCTATTTTTTACTCACTCATTGAACACTATATATTCATGTATTTTACAGGGAGACCGGGCGAAAAACCACAAATATGATTATATCATTCCTTATATTTCAGTTCCTGCCTGGTTCCTTGATCATCGTTTTTGTTCCAGCATAAGAATTAGGCTACCTGAAATTTCGAATTTTGATGAGGGATGGATGGGAATAGCTGTATGTGCTTATTATACTGTAGATAAGCAACTAGCTGGTTCTGATGACCAAAAAGATTTAAGAAGTTTTCTCTGCTTTTATAATAGTTTGCCTAGTCATCGAATTCGTCTCACACGTCACGAAGTTTTCCAGGACTCTGAAGACATTTTTGTGGATTCAACAAATCGGATTTTAGTATATTATATGCCCCAGATGTCATTTCGGTTGCGAGGGTGTAGTCACATTGGGGCTTCATTTGAACCTAAAAATCCAGGTGTGCAGGTTAAAGAGTGTGGAATCCGCCTTGTGTATGAGCAAAATGTTGAAAAGTTTGTGCAGACATTGGTCCGATGTATGTTAAGATGTCCGGATGCCTACCATGAATTTTTTTATCACAATCTGCTGTCATATAAAAATGAAAGGGAGTCATGTTTTGACAATGGAAAACATAATGGTTGCTCTTCCTCATCGCAAAGGTGAACATTCACTGGAAACGATTTTATTATTGTATATGATTGTATCATTTATCCAATATTTTAGATTTTTTTTTTATACAACAAATTTCTTAATTGAATTAAAGATATTTGATACTTGCAGGATGCGTCAACCTATGCCATATATAGCAGAGCACTGTACCTCTCCAGAATCATTTTCAAATCCACAAATTGATGAAGGGACGTCAAGAAATTTTAGTTCCACTGTTAGTACTGGTTTTCTCATACCAACTAGGAAAGCGCAACATGGAAGCATTATGTCAAGTGAATCTTCTATCAAAGCATGTTTACAGGTTTCTCCCTCTCTCTCTCTCTCTCTCTCTCTCTCTCTCTCTCATGTGCAAACAAACACGCGTACACACACAAAAGAAACCCTAAGTTTCATAACATACATATGTAAGTAATGGCGACTCTAGGATTATTTTTTAGGGGGGTCAATAAGAAACATAAATTATACAAAGTTTAAAATAAAAGAGAACTTGAATACATCGACATCACAAAAAACAAAAATTGAAATACATAAAGTTTTACAATTGCTTTCTATGATGTTTCATATTTTGAAATCGTTACATGATTTCTTCATTAACAATCCTACAAGCTACATCTTTTTAAATGTACATAATTAAACAATCATTCATCTATTGATCTCCCACTTAATTGATTTATTTCAAATTTGTTAAGATCTAAATTAGCTTTTTCTATGGTTTAAGATTAACAAATTTTACTTATGTTGTTGGACTTTCTTTTTTTTTTTTTTTTTTTTTTTTTTAATGTTAGGATATTGTTAAGAGGATCATATTTAAATTTATTTTACCTAAGCTTAAAAAAAATTCAAGATCAGGGTGTCCAAAATTTTATTTTAAGGGGGTCAAAACAATATATATATATATAATAGTTTTTTTTTTTTTGGCCAGTACGAGGTTCATTTGAACCCCCTGGGCTCCAAGTGGAGCCGCCCATGTATGTAAGATAATGTATGTGCAAGTTAAATTTTAAAGAATGCCTTAGAAGAACTTCTAAAACTCAACAATACATTTAAACATCATCTTTGTAAAGGATTATAAAAATGGTGTTTTTCATGCTATCAAATAGGGGAGGAAAACAAAAATGGAAGGAAAATGAGGAAAGACAACATGAAAATTAGGTGGAAAACCTCAAGATTCGGGATGAAAAATCCATTTTGGGATTAAGGATTGTTATGTCCTAGGATGCTCAGTAAACTTTTTCCTCTTGTAGTGCAAGGAATGTTTCTAGCTATACACGGACAGGTGTGTTTAATTCCTATTGCGCCTCCCAAACCTTAAGGACGGCTAATTTGTAGTATGCATCCCTCTTCTAAGGCTGGGAGAGGATGGTGCCGAGTGGTACAAAGGGCAGGAGAGAGAAAGATGGGCCATACCCAAAGGGAGATTACATGTGTCTTGGTGTATGGTCCAAGCAAGTACTATTCAATGAGGAGGAAGGTGCAACACCCGACCAGGAGAGACCAATTCCTCTCTCATGATAGTGCTCGATGATTAGAATAGTGCAGCAGACCATGTATTTACTTTCCGCTGCTTCACAATCGTGGTGTTTGCTTTGGCATATCCACGTGACTCTCCTGCAGTGCCCATTACTTTGATAACTCAATGGCACTGACGTGTAGGGCTAAATGCCACCTTTAATAAAAAGTTTCACTTCCTTGAGTGTGGGTATTGTACAGATATATAATCTAAAAGATGCTATAACAACTCTAGCAAAATATTTAGACCCTTTAATAAAAATATTACAGCTTAATCACTTTTAATACTAAACTAACAACTTAGTCCAATTACGTGTTTAGCCAAGTTTCATATTGCAAACAAGTTCAAGAATAAACTAAAGCATGTAAATAGCATTATGTAAATGTGGAAAATAAATGAGCCCTCCAAGCGCTAGCTAGCAACCAACTTCTCAGACTCTTTTCTTTATCTAGCTTATTGGAGTCGTCACCATTGAGCTGCCAATGGAAAGCCACCAAAGGATTTGGATTTGATTTGGCTTTGCTAAGTTTCTAGCCCTTCACAAACCCACAACACTCAAGGTTTGGTGATGGAGGTGAAGGTTAAAGATTTCTCTCAAGAATATGTGATTTGTGAGAGAAAAGTAGAAGAGAGAATGAAGGGATTTGTTTCTCTAGGCTAAGGCACTCTTTCTCATACAAAAGGGTTGGGATAAGCAAAGTACTTTCTCTTTTTCCTCTAAGCTCAGTTCACACACTTATTTTTTTGTTCACAGATGTAAAGGGTGTGAGTCCTGACTTATATGATGTGGGCTAAAAAGAAGATCAGGATAAAAATAGAGCAAAGTGCTAACAGATTTTTTGTGACCTTGTTGTGGGCTGTCTAATTGCAAGATGGTCATGTTAGTAATCTCTCTGGATATTCTACCACGTATCACACGCGAGCTATGTAGGTCGCTTGAAGTCACGAGATGACTCTAAATGCAGCTTTCCAAACAGAAGATGAGAAGGCTCAAGTATAGCTACCCCAAATACAATTAAGTCCCAAAAAGATACATTAAAATAAGAGAATAATTACAAATAAATTTGGCACAGAATTAAACCAACAAAACATGGATTTTACACAATCAAAACACATACATTTTCACCCCCAATTAAAATTTTTATAGTTGCTCAATAAATAAATAAAAATGTTGTTTGCAGTAAATTTTACCCACCTTTGATTTTATAAAGAAAATATTGAAACTTGACACCGGAGTGTCCCAAGGTCCAGCAAGCCCAATGTAATGTTAGTCCGGCCCAAAAGATTTCCTTGAAGATCAGTATAACAATCCATTATTTTAAAATGTTTTTATTATTAATAAAGTCAAATAGTCTTTATTTAGTGTCTCCTAGGATGAATCAGATTTTATATTTTATTTCTCCTAAGCAGCCAAATATTTTATTGTGTTTCTAAGTTCCTAAGAGTCATATTTGACTTTTGATCAAATTAAGTGAATGTATTTATTATTATTTTCATTTTACTATGCTTGGGGGGCTGTTCCAAGCTCTATTTAAGCCTTTGGCTGAATCAAATAAAATCAAAGTGTATTTTTAGAATTAAAAAAACCTTGTGTTTTTTAGAAGATGGATTTCTTCTAAATCATGTCTTATCCCTTGGGTGGATTCCTTTGGGTGGCAAGTGTCGGTCTTTGTATCTCTTGGATGGTGTTAATATGTATCCTATAGAGTAGTGAGCCAAAATAGTTTTGTATCTTTAGTTAAATTCATTTGTTTGGTGTTATCTGTATCCCTTTGGGTTTACTTTGGTGGTGAGCTTATCTATCCTTTAAATTATTGAGTTTTTTTTATTATTCCATAAACCAGAAAGTATAAAATATATTCATCCAGCCTATTTCTATTTATCATATTAGTTAAGTTTGGGTTGTCTCTTGTCATAACTTACATGAAAGGTGTGATTTTTTGAAGTGGACATATTTGAGTTATTTTTGTAATAAACAAGGGAGAAGGAAGGGGGCTAAAAATTGTCTCTTCTTATTCAACTTTTTCTAGACTTCTAGAAATACGCGTATATCTCTCAAGCATGAATCACAACCCTGCACTCGTATAAAAGACACCTAGCTAATTAAAATGCAACAAAAAGGACGTAACTTTAATACATAGAAAACCACAATTAGATAAACTGTTATTCTAATGAATAAAAATTATCTCTTCGGAATGCTTTGGTGAAGACGTCAGTGTTGTAAAAGTGGAGTCGCTGATGCAAGTTTGTTGAAATAGTGAAAGCTTTTTTACGAATTTGTTGAATGAAATGAAGATATCAGTGTTGTAAAAGTTGAGTCGCTGATGTAAGTTTGCTGAAATAGTGAAAGCTTTTTTACAAATTTGTCAAAGGAAATGACATCATAGTATTCTCATACAAGATTGATGGTGGAATTTGGATTTTAGAAAATGACATTTAGATAGTATTCTCATGCAATATTGATTGTGGAATTTGGATTTTAGAAAGATTTTCAAAACATTTAGGGGAAATTACTCTTTACCTCCTAAACTATATACCCGTTTTATACTTATTCTCCTAAACTATGATAATGCAGCACACTTTTCTAAACTATTACTTATTGGGTGGAGAGCAAATTAAGTGTTAAATGGGTAATAGTTTAGGGAGTAAGTATAAAAGGGGTATAATTTAGGGGGATAAAGTGTAATTTTACCAAACATTTAATAGGATACAAAGAGAACACCAAAGATTTACATGATTCGACTTTTGACCTCCATGCATGGGTGGAGACAAGAGGAAATTTCACTAACAAGGACTAGCTAAGCCTATGGCAGTCGCAATGTTTTGAAGAAGAAAAATTCTTTCATCAATAAAATCCTTTTTATCTTTAGACAAACACAGATGGTGCAACAAACCTATCTATTTACCTTTACCTAGTCTTTCTCCCAATAATAAGATTCACAAACCAATTAGCAAAATCTCCAAAGAGAACAAATCTAAATACCTAGGTAGCAAATTAACCTTGACTCTAAAGAACAAATCCAAATGTCTAGTTAGCAAACTTTGTCTCTAAAGAACAGGTCCAAATGCCTAAGTGATGAACGTTGGCTGTGAAGAACAAATCCAAATGCTTAGGTAGTGAACCTTGGCTCTGAAGAGCAAATTTAATTGCCTAGGTAGTGAAATTGGCTTTTAAGAACTAAATTAAATGCTCAAGTAATGAACCTAGGCTTTAAAGTACAAACCTAAACTCCTAGGTTCTGAACCTCTGCTTTAATACCAATTTGTTGTAAAAGTAGAAAAGTTTATATCAATTTGTTGTCATAGTGGAAGCCTTATTACCAGTTTGATGTAGGAAGTGGCCTTTAAAAAGCATTCCCACACAAAATTAAATGCGTAATATGGGTTTTAGAAGGATTTTCAAAACAAATAATATGAAACAAAGATAGGAAAGAAAAAATAGACACAAACACACACAAGAGAGAATACCAAGAATATTTGTGGTTTGTCATTTGACCTACCTTCACAAATGGTAAAAAGAAGAAATTTCACTAGCAAAAAAAAAAAAAAAAAATACAAATATCTCTCTCTCTCTCAATACAATGTTTGGGACCAAATATAAAGGTCGGGACTATACAGCACATCCACAAATTCCCCTTCAAAGAGATCTTTCACTCTCACATTTTGCCACACCACACTCATCTTTGAAACAAGCTGCATATATTGAGGAGAACACTCTTGTACTCTTAAGGAGGTCAGGTCTAATTTGTTAAATTAGCGGAAGCTCTGATACCAAAATGTTGAAAAAAAGACAACAACACTTGTTGAAGAGAACAAACTTTTATTTCAAATTAGTCACAGACTCATGCGATACGAGAGAATATATAAATATTATGTAATATATAAGGTGTTATATATAAAAAACAGCAATTACTTCAAGTATTATCTTTTTTGTTTCTAAAGACTTCCACAAGTATTTATTTATTTTTTAATCTTTACAAATATATAATTCTATTATTTTTGGAATTGGTGTGGTTGATTAATATTTTTTTTTTTAAGGTGAACCATATTCTTCTAACTTCTATTATAGTTTGTTATGTTTGCTTAATAAGCAACTAAACTTTATAAGTTTCAAATTTATAATTCAAATTTCTCATCTCTTAATTCTTAAGGAATAAGGAGATTATCATGATAATCAAAAGTCATCACAAAACTATAATGTTGTCTTTACCAAAATTAAAATTATTAGAAACAGAGTAAAAAGAGAGATTGAAAATTGAATTTTCTCTTTGATTAAAGAAAATGAAAAGTATTTACAAAATAAATATCACCTATGCCTTTTATACACGGAAACAAATGCTAATAGAAGCTAACAAATTTTTTTTACCAAAATAACTAACTAGCTAATTATTAATACATCCAATTACAATTTGACATCTATCAATTCTATTTGCTTCATCTTGTTTCTCTGACATGTGGGGAGATTTGTCACTTCTTCTATTTGCTTCTTCTTATTTCTTTGAGACGTGTACTCCCCTTTAGTCTTTCCTTCTTTCTTCTTTACTCTACTTATTCCACCATGTTGACTTTCTTCAATTTTAATACTCCCCCTCAAGTCCTGAACTGGAAGATCATGGACTTGAAGATGAGTTTCAATCAACAAATCCTTTGGCAACTGCTTTGGCATGAAAATATCTTGCAAACCCAACTTCTGTGTCAATCTTGTGAAAGAATTGAAGCCTAAACCTTTGGTAAATACATCAACTACCTGAGCATTTGAATTCACATGAAAAGTTTTAATCATTCCCTCCAAAATTTTGTCTTAGACCAGATGACAGTCTACCTCAATATGCTTAGTCCTCTCATGGAAGACTGGATTATCAGCTATATACAAGGCTGCTTGATTATCATAGAAGAGCATAGCTGGTTTGGGGTGCTCAATTTTTAAATCCTTAAGTAATTGAAGTACCCAGGTTATTTCACATGTTACACTAGCCATTGCCCTATACTTAGCCTTTGCTGATGATCTTGAAACTACTCCTTGTTTCTTTGATTTCCATGCTATCAAACTCTCTCCTAAATTCACTGCATACCTTGTCAGTGACCTCCTTATATCAGGGCACCCAGCCCAATCAGCATCGCATAAGGACTTAATGTGTAAGTCAGAGGTACTTGAGAAGAAAAGTCCCTTACCTGGGGATTATTTAATAGACTGAAGAATTTTGTGAGCAGCAAGTAAGTGAGGCTCTCTAGGTTTTGAGACAAACTGACTCAACCTATGCACAACATAAGTGATGTCAGGTCACGTCAAAGTTAAGTATAGCAGTCTCCCAATTAATCTTCTGTACATCCCAGGGTCTGCTAACAACTTCCCTTCATAACTTGAAAGCCTTAGATTCTGCTCCATAGTAAATCTAGCTAGCTTTGATCCAAGAAAACTAGTATCCTTCAAAATTTCAAGTGCATATTTTCTTTGTGTCAAGCTGATGCCTGCATCAGTCCTTGCCACCTCAAGACCTAAGAAATACCTCAAAGAACCAAGGTATTTTAAGCCAAATCTATCATCCAGTAACTTCTTCAAACTGTTCACACAATCAAGATTGTTTCCAGTAAGTAAAATATCATCAACATACACTAAAAGCACTGTAAAGGAAGTACCTTAAGTGCAAGTAAACAGTGAGTAATCAGATTTTGATTGAAAAAATCCCATTTGAAGAATGGTTTTGGAAAATTTGTCAAACCATTGTCTTGATGCCTGTTTAAGACCATAAAGACTTTTGTTTAATTTGCATACAACATTCTCCCCCTTGCTATGAAAACCAGGTGGTAGACACATGTACACATCTTTATTCAAATCACCATGTAAGAATGCATTGTTAACATCCATTTGGTGAAGGAACCACCCTTTCACAGCAGCCAAAGTGAGTACAATCCTGACTGACACAAACTTGACCGCTGGTGAAAAAGTCTCAGAATAATCCAAGCCAAACTTCTGTGTGAAACTTTTAGTAACCAGCCGGGCCTTATACCTTTCAATAGAGCCATCAGGGAGATATTTAACCCTATAAACCCATTTACAACCTATAGGGCTCTTAACAAGAGGCAAAGGCACCAAACTTCAAGTGTTAGTGACCTCTAAAGCCTCTATTTCCTTGTCCATGGCAGCCTTTCATTCTGGATATTGCACTGCCTGATGGAAAGAGGCAGGTTCTGAAGGAGTAGAATTAACTGCCATAACAAAATATTTATAGGTAGGGTCAAGATGAGAATAGTCCAAATAGGCTGAAACATCATTGGCAGACCAGATTGGGGCTTAGTGCTGACAGACTTGCAAGCATACTGAGATAGGTAAGGAGGTGGTTTATGTGATCTAGTTGACCTTCTGAGAGTAGGAGTGGAAGTTGAAGGTGAGGGAAGTGGTGAAACAGTAGGTAAAGTACTAAGATTAGAAGGCAATGGAGAAATGACAACGAGGTCAGATTCTGCAGAACTAGGTGCTACACTAGGTGATGCAGCAGGTAGGATGCTAAGTGCAGGAAGTGCCACATCAGATGGTGCAGCAGGTAGGGTGCTAGGATCCACATCAGAGGTGGTAGGATTATCAATTGAAATAGAAGAAGGAACATTAATGGGATCAACAGTCTGAGATGATTCTGAAAGACAATAAGGAAAAATGAAATCATCTAAATAAGAAAGGGAAGGTTGTGAGGAAAGAGCAAAAGGGAAAATATGCTCATAGAAAATGATGTTTCTGGATATGTGAACAGAATTGGAAGTGAGATCAAGTACCTTATAGCCCTTAATGCCTTGGGGATAGCCTAAAAACACACACTTCCTAGCTCTAGGTGCAAATTTGTCTCTATTGTGAGGTAAAGTTGAAATGAAACATAAACAACTAAAACATTTGAGGTGATTATAAGATGGTGCTGACTTAAAAAGAAGCTCATATGGACTTTTGTTACCTAATGACTTGGAAGGAAGTCTGTTAATAAGGTAAACAGCAGTTAGAATGCAATCTCCCCAAAAACATAAAGGAAGTTGTGATTGGAACCTTAAGGCTCTTGCAACATTGAGAATGTGTTGGTGTTTCCTTTTAACAATAGCATTTTGTTGAGGGGTATCAACACAAGTCAACTGACGCAAAATGCCATTTGATTGAAAGAAATCCTTAAGATAGAATTCAGTTCCATTATCACTCCTTATAGTTTTGACTTTACAATTAAACTGAGTAGACACCATAGAAGTAAATTGTGGAAGATACACTTGTGTTTCAGACTTATGTTTGAGCAAATATACCTAAGTGCATCTAGTAAAATCATCCACAATTGTTAAGAAAAATTTAAAGCCATCAACAATGCTTGTGGCAAAAGGACCCCAAAGATCACAATGAAGTAAATCAATTAGTTGAAACATGAGTGCTAGCTATAAAAGGAAGTTTCTTCTGTTTTGAAAAATGGCAAATATCAAAACAAGAAGTAGTTTTATTGATGTTAACATCATGTGTATGTTGCTTTAACAATTGAATTTTAGAATGAGAAGGGTGTCCTAATCTACTATGCCACAAATCTAATGAAGAAACAGAAGTGATAGCAGCAGCAAGTACAGGTGCAGAAGATTTACAACCTGAATCTTGCTGTAGAAATAGGCCATTATGTGCTTTACCCAGACTAATCGTGCTCCATTGAGTAAGCTCCTGAATAAAACAACAATCACCAAGAAAAATGAGGTAACAACAAAGTGATTTTGTGAGTTTGCTAACAGAAATCAAGTTGAATGTAAAAGAGGACACACACAAGACATCAGTTAAAATCAAAGTAGAAGAAATATGCATTGTGCCTATATGTGTGACTAAGGCTTGTTCCCCGTTAGGCAAATAGACAAAGGTATTGACTATTGAGGTAATTGAAGTCAATTGAGCAACAGAATGAACCATGTGGTCTGTTGCTCTTATATCAATGATCCAAGTATTGGATTTATATGCTTGCCTATCAATTACTTGAGCAAAAAAGATAGAATGGGAAAGATTAGGTGGAATCCAGAAAGAATTACCTGAAAAGTTTGATGAAGTGGAAGGAGAAGATGATGTGGAAGGTAAAGGATGTGGAATGGAAGGGTAAGAAGTCAGAATAGATGCAGCTTGGTGACTAGTCTGAGCACCATTGCCTGATCCAGCAGCCATATGGCATTTTAGAAAATTCAGAAATTGCTCACATTGAGCTTGTGACAGTGATAACTGTGGACTAGCTTGCACAAAAGAACCTCTACCAAAGTGAACATGGTTCTGTGAAGCCAAGTCTAATTGAACACCAGCATCTTGCAAAGCTCCTCCAGGCAAGAAAATAGAATGCACATTTGGATTAAATCCACAACTTCCTGTGCTTTGCATTGAAGCAACCTGATTTGCCATGGCCTTGTTACCTCCTTTTGGCGCCTAACCAGGAGGGTAACCATAGCGCTTATAGCATTTATCAACTATGTGTCTAGTAAAGCCACAATAGGTGCATACAAGCCTATCTTTCTTGCCATTACCCCCTTTACCTCCATTCTTTTGTCCTTGATGACCAAGAAAAACTCTACTATTATTCGCATACATAGCAGCAACATCACCTGACTAAATCATGTTGAAACTTTGACCAATGTTTCTTCTCTTCTCTTCTTGCAATATTAGAGAGCACACTTTGCTAGGAGAGGGCAAAGGTTCAATCAATAAAATCTGACTTATGACATGGCCATAACCATCATTCAATCCCATCAAAAACCTAAAAACATGCTCCTTATGATGAGCATCGAGTTGAGAAGACTTAGAGCCATAAGTACAAGCACATGTACAGATTGTAAAAGGCTGGTAATTAGCATATTCATCCCACAAGGTCTTGAATTTCGTAAAGTAAGAACTTACTGAAAGTGATACTTGTGCAAGATGTGCAATTTCCTTCCCAAGCTCAAACAACCTTGGAGTGTTACCCTGACATAGCTGATCTTTGAGATCAATCCACAAATCTTTGGCATTGTTGATGTTCATAACACTAGCCTTCAAATCCAGACTAAGTGAATTCGTTAACCAAGAAAGCACTGTGGTATTGCATCTACTCCAAGAATTATACAGCGAAGAAGATGAATCAGGCTCAGCAATCGATCCATCCACAAAGCCAAACTTGTTTCTGGAACTTAGAGCCAAAAGCACAGATCACGCCCAAGTCATGTAATTTTTTGGACCAGTGAGTGGTTGCGATGTGAGCATGAAACCTGGATTTTCATTCGCAGGAAGAAAGAAAGGATTATTTGCATATTCATCTGCTATCGTTGCGCTTGAAGCAGGTACTGAATGCGCAGTTTGAGATTGAGTGTTGGTTGTGGAATCAGAAGCCATAGATGAGAAAAGAAAAGTAAAACAAAGCACTAAATTCTGTTTGGAAACTGAGAAAATGAAAGAGGACTCAGAAAATCTGTTCTGATACCATATTAGAAACAGAGTAAAAAGAGAGATTGAAAATTGAATTTTCTCTTTGATTAAAGAAAATGAAAAGTAGTTACAAAATAATTATCACCTATGCCTTTTATACATGGAAACAGATGCTAATAGAAGCTAACAAATTTTTTTTACCAAAATAACTAACTAGCTAATTATTAATACATCCAATTACAATTTGACATCAGTCACTTCTATTTGCTTCTTCTTGTTTCTCTGACATGTGGGGACATTTGTCGCTTCTTCTATTTGCTTCTTCTTATATCTCTAAGACATGTACTCCCCTTTAGTCTTTCCTTCTTTCTTCTTTACTCTACTTATTCCACCATGTTGACCTTCTTCAATTTTAATAAAAATGAAACCATAAGAATAAAAGATAGACTTTATAATGATTTACGACTCAAACAATTGGTAGGCACATTAGAATTTGTAACCATGTAGATTTTATTTTGATATAAACTAAAATTCAGATTTAAAAAAAAAAAAAAAAACGAAGTATTAACCCTCACAAAAAATCAACCAAAGCTATAAGAGGGATTTGTGATGGGAAATTTAAAAAACACAACACTAAAACACATTAAACTAAAATAAAATAACTATCTACCTAAATTAGAGTCATACGAAAGAACAAAAATCTACCAAGAGGGAGAGAGAGAGTACTCATAGTTTTTGTCTGGAAAAATATGAATTGAGTTGGTGAAATGATATTAAATTTATACAAAATAAGATGAGGAGATGAAAAGTCAAAATAAAAGAAAGAGAAAATGATGAAAGAAGTTTAATGGTAAAGTAAAAAGTAGTTGGGAGATAAAGAGGTAATGAGGGAGGGAATATACTAGAGGAAGTGTAACAGTAGATGTGGACTAATAGAGAGAAAAAGAGTTTTTGTTTTTGAGAATAGGGAGAATAAAAGTTTAAAAAGAGAAAAAAAAAAGTTGAAAATAAGTGGATAATGTAGCACAATGATAGAGTAGAAAATTTATTGCATACATAAATATATATATTTTTTAAATGGAAAAAAAAATAATGATATGGCCATTGATATGGTTCAACAGAAGCGCATTAATAATAAATGCTATGTTACCGTGTTTAGATATATAGAGATAGAGCGAGGAGATCACTCTTGTACATTGACACAAGCTACTTTCTCTAATAGACACACAAGGCAACTCACTTGATGGACAAACACCGACTCACTTGATGGACACCACTCCACTATAGACGCTTCACTTTTGTAAAGACACCTGTATATAACAAAGACTTGCTGCCTATGCTACACGCACAAGTGAGAACCCCTTGGGTCCTATTTGTAGTTGCTGGTAAGTCAGTTAAACAACCGACATTAAATGTCTTAGTCCATTCCTTTACTGATAGTAAAATATCTTTCACCAATGCTTCTAGCTTCTTTTTTCTTCTGTCTGTACAATTCCGGCCCTATAGGCTTCTAGGTTCTAGCTTCCTATTTATTTCTTGCCCAAGACACCTAGAACAATACAGAAAATTGTGGCTGAGGTTTTCTTTTACAAAGAGATCTCTAGAGAAAGATCTCATGCATACAGAATTCCGGAGAGAGAGAGATTGATAGAGAAACTTTAGAAATTTAAAGAGAGGCAGCGCTCGATTTTTAACACGATCTTGGGCGTGCAACTCAAGCAACTTCTATATTGACAATGAATGCAAAACAAATAACATGCATTTAATGTTGGCTAGAAAATTCAAGCCAACCATCTATTCTGACAATGCTATGTAGGCTTGAAAATTCAAGCCACATTCTAACTTGGATATCGATTTTCAAAATGATATGAAAATTACAGTTTAAAAAGTGTTGCAAAACACGTGTAAAGTACTCATAATACAAGAAAATTGTTTGGTGTACGTCATGTTTCTAATAATATATTTTTTCAAAAGTGAAAAGACAATTGTGTGTTTGATATGAGCATGTTTTTTTAAGAAAAAAATGTGTTTTATGTGTTGTCAACATCATTTGAGTCTCACTTTAAACACTCTAATTGACAAATGTGACTGAAACACTCTTTATTAAACTCTCGTACCAAATATATACTGTTTTGGGCCTACGGTTTCAAACACTAAAATTGTTGTTTGAACTCTCTAACCAATCCGGGAAGTCTTCAGTTTTGCAATATTTAAGTTAAATCTCATCTCTTCCACAACCTCTCTATAAAGTGATGCGTAATAGATGTATGCTTTGTTCAATTAGAGTAGATGTGAGAGAAAAAAGAGAGAAGATTGAAGATAAAAAAAAAGAGAGAGAAAACATTTTTTAATGAGAGAAGAGATAGACATGGAATAAACAAATTTTTTTATTTTTTATTTTTTATAATTTTTTGCTACAATAGCTACCAAAGATGGTAGTTTACTGTAACTAGTTTGTAAATATTTTTAACTATAGCACCACCAATGTAGCATGTTTTTTAGTGTTTTGAGTGCTAAAATAGAATTTTAGCTATATTAACACCACCAATGTAGCATGTTTTTAGTGTTTTGAGTGCTTAAATAGAATTTTAGTACTGCCAATGTGAATGCTCTAGAGACGAAACTTAGCTCTAATCAATTGGATGACCCACGCTCAGCCAGTTTAACACATTTAAGTTCTATTCATTTTCCCTTCTCAAAAAAAAAAAAAAAAAAAGTTCCATTCATTTTCAATGTAGTCTATTTGTTCACATACATCCAATCCACGTCACTAAGTCTACCAAAATGTCGTCATTTTGGAAAGTGAAAAATACTATAACTTATGGTATGATTGGATAGAATTATATGGAGGGTCTAAATTGAAAATAATTAAAATTTAAAGGTCTAAATAAAGCATTGTTTATAAGTAAATTATACTTGCTTACAATTGCTTGTTTGTTTGTTTTTTTTTTTTTTTTTTTTTTTGAGTAGAAAGACCTCGAACTTGTCTTAAAAAAAAAAAAAAAAAAAAAAAACCAACCATGATTGGCTAAAAAAACAACATTGAGTTGTGGAAGAACATCTTCCATTCACACCGATAAACCTCTAGCATGTCTAGCATATTTAGCTAGTAGGTTAATATATTGTATTGAAAATATGACCAACGTTAAAATGTGTAATTTATAATTTAGCCTAAAATATAATGTAATTTTATTTAATTGATTTAAAAAAATAAAATGAAATCATTCTTGACTTACATATCTATATGTTTTCCAGAAAAATTGCGAAGATGGGGAAATTCTCCACGGCTATTCTGCTGAGCGTGAAATCCCACAGTGGTTTTGCAATCAAACTAATGGGGATTCAGTGGCATTACCGCTATCTCAAGAGTTGTGTAATGATCCTGATTTGATGGGATTGGCACTATGTGGTCTTTTTCACTTTACCAAGCATCCAACTGCTGTTCGTGAGAATCTTGATTCGAGAACTTTTAATCGCTTAAAATTCCAATGTTTTTTGGAGACCAGCTCTTCCCCAATGCGTTCAGTGTGCAATGGACTTCTAAGTGAAGACAACGAACTCATTTCGTTAATTCGACGTTCATTCATTTGGGTATTGTTCATCCCATATACGGCGCATTCACATCTGTGGAGTCAAAGCACTTGGTTTAAATTCTTGTTTACATGCTATGGTCCAGATTTATCTGTGGAAAGTTGTGGGATCAATATAGTATACCGGCAAAATATGGATGAGTTAACACATATAATGGCACAATACTCTATCACTTCCCCGTTTGATTGGTTCCTTGATGACATTATCGATCCCAAAAAAGTATGCTATATGTGGGACAACTTTCCAGAGATATTCATTGAAGCTACGAGCTCTAGTGAGTACCTACACCCTCAAAGGTTATTCATTTCTCAAGGGGAAACTAGTGTAACTGCACAGTATTCTTATCACGAGGATGACCCATACCCTGATAACCAGTTCCGGGTAAGAATTCTTAAGTCTGGAAAACTTTTCATTTGGTTCTGCATCCATTATATGTTTGGGAAAATTACATAATAAATCCAATGTTTATGACATATTTCAGATTGGATCATATGTTTTTAATTTTTTCAATTAAAACCCCAAATAAAATTGAATTAATTTGAACCTGCATATGTCCATCTCCGTTATTTATGTTCATTATTCTTGTGTTATACCGAAGTAGGTTCATAAATTAATTTGGCAGCCAATAAACATAAAGGGTAGAAAAAGAAAGCTTCATTTAGAGAGGGAAAGCTTCACATAAAGTGAGAAAGTGATTGCCAAAAAATTGAAGTCGATTAAAAACTTGTGACCTAATTTGAAATAGGATATAAACTCTGGACATTTTTATATAGTTTCCTTTATGTTTTTAAACTTGGACAAAAAGTGTGTTTCCAAATTGTAACTCACGAGGTTCTATTTAAAAAATAAAAATAAAACTTTTAAAAGCAAAATTACTTTTTTGCACTGTTGTTTTCATAACAACATTTTTTTAAAAAACTTTTTCAATAGATTTTATCAAATACTTCATTGCATTTTTAAAATTGTGTTTTCAAAATACACATTTTAAAATAGCTAACCAAATAGATCTTTAGAGTCTGCTTAGCATTGTGATTTCTTGAGAGGGGGGGGGGGGGGAGCGATTTTGAAAGAAAATGAAAAACAAATGGCTGTCTTTTTTTTTTTTTTTTTTTTTTTTTTCTTTTCTTTTTTTTAAGCAAATCATGTTTTTAAAACCAGAGAAAGTGTGCATTTTCAAATTAAAATTGCTAGAAAACAGTGTTTTCGCACTTCAATTTTTCACAACAACATTTTCACAAATTTTACAAAACAAATCAATTGCATTTTTAATTATCATGTTTTCAAAAACGTAACTTTTAAAATTGTGATTTTTTTTTTTCAAATAGCGGATCTAATTGCTAGAAGTATTGTAAAAAAAGGAGGAGAAATTATTTGCTAGAGTGCACTTGGACACACTTGTTAATTGCTTATTTGCTAGAAGTACCATAAGAAACAAGAGAAATTATTTTTGTGTGAGGAGCCTGCCAAAAAAAGTTCAAAGCTTTAAAACTAGGCTTCTGTTTTGGGGCACTTGCAAAGCATGCTTTTAGAGTATTGATAGCTAATTTCTTAAAATAGAACAGGGTGAATATTGGTAATCAAAAGTAAATATACCCAAAAATCAACCCACACCAGCTTAGAGCATCCATAGCAGTGAAACTAAAAATTTAGCTATTTAGCACCACAAAAAGTTACTTTATCTATTTTACCTACTCACTTTACAAAACATCCAACAGCAGTAGATCTATTTGAACTTTTAACACAATAAAATAATATAAACATCACAATAAAATGATATATCTACAACAATAAAATAATATATCCACTACAATAAAATAATATATCCACACAAACTTCCCAGATTTTCTTAGAGTTTCTTGGTAGCCAAACATAGCAACCCACACCCAACACAGCACAAACATCCACCACCACCACCACCAATCCACAGAAGAAAAGAAAAAAAAAACACTAACCCAAATCCAAACAAAATCACCAATCACAGACAAAATCACCAATAACCAATCACAAACAAAATCAAAATCACCAATGCAGCACAAACACGGCATTTGTCGACGAGCTAGGTTAGCGGAAGGGGTGGATCGGCGAGCTGGGTCAGTGAAAAACAAACCAGAGACAAACCCACACGTCGATGCTGCCCACGCTGTCAACATCCCTCGCCAATGCTTTGGTTTCTGATTACACTACATCTCTCTCTCTCTCGGCTTCTATCTCATCGCTCTACCTGTGCATCTCTCTCTCAGCTTAGGACTTGGGGCTTGGGTCGGCGGAAGAGGTGGGTCGAAACTGGGCAGGCAAGCAAGGTCTGTGGCGGTGTGTGTCGGTGGCATGGGTTAGGGGGGCAGCGGCATGAGAGGTCTGAAAGTTGAGAGAGAGAGTTGAGAGTTTTGAGAAAAAAAAAAAAAAAAAAAAAAGGAAAAAATAATATTTTAATAAGAGGGAGAATAATTTTTTTTTTTTTTTTAGCTTTCAGCTACATTGCATAGCCATAAATAGTTGTGCACTGTAGCAAGAACGTAAAAATTTTTCCCTAAGGCACCACTACTACAGCATGGATTTTTGTGTTTTGGTGAAGCTAAAATAGCTCTTTAGGGAGAACTATTTCATTTTCCTCCCAAGATGGGTTTTTAGCTATAGTTGCTTCCTATCTTTAGGGAGCACTATTCATTCCTTAAATATTCGTTTATTGTTTTTGTGTTTTGGTATTTGTGATAAAGTTGTTTTGATAAGTGAGATGAATAATAAAAAATGAATGAAAAACTAATATTTAAATAAAGAGAAATAATATATTCACAACATTTTCACAATATTTTCACAACAAATCATAAGTGGCAGGTTGTTACTGGCTGTTATTGTTGGAGTAAAAAAGTAATCTTAGTGTTCAGTTCAAATTTGAACCAATAACAACTAACCACCTATGATTTATTGTGAAAATGTTGTAAAAATATTGTGGATATAGCACATCTTATAAATAAAATAAGGTTTAGAATAAAGTATCTATATGGGTTAAAATGGAGAAGGTATTTGTTGTTAAATAATACCATATCAGCGGTATCAAAATTTAGTAAGTGTGAGACATGTCAGTAAAAAATAACTTACTAACAAATGAAAGACATGTGTTAATAGGTAGTTATTTTAGCATACATGTCTCTTGTATATTGGATTTTGATATTTGATATAAAATATTTTTCGTTGAAATGAAAAGTAGTTGGCTAAATTAGGAAAAGTAGGTCTTATCCTAAAATAGGGAGAAATTTTAACTAACTAGCTATCACTGCTCTTACTAAATAGCTAACGTGCTTTGATTTGTTTTGTTTTTTTATTTTGTTTTTATCAGTACTTTCATCCGTCCACTCTGTATAATTTTTGCTTCCCGGAAAGAAGAACTCTAAAGTGGTTTAACCATCAAAGTCGTGGGTACTCAATCTCAATTGACATAACCTCAAATTTGTACAATGACTGCAATTGGATGGGGTTAGCACTATATGCTTCTTTTTCTATTGATAGGGATGGCACCAATTTTAAAAATATGGTTTCAATTTCTTCACCTTACTTCCTATATTGTCAATTCGAGTTGAATAGCGCTAGTCTGGATCAAATCCATTCTTGCCGCATCGATGATGAAGAAAAACATTGGTTATGTAATCAATATGTAATCAATATGGATTCAGGGATTTAAGGATATGTTGAATCAGTGCGACCATATGAAGGCTTCATTTGTAAGTGATTTGCCAGGTGCGATAGTGCAAAAATGTGGGCTTCGTCTTTTGCACAAGCATGATGAGTTACAATTTGAGCGAGAACTACAATATTGCTACACCTCGATTTCTCGATATCAGGATTTCGATCGATGGCTTTGGAAACAAGAACCTATGCATTATGATGTTGACACGATTTCAGAAAGAACTGAATCTATTATGATTGGTAAACCTGTTGAAGTTCCCATTAAGCAGCTGATAAGAAATTTTGAGTATTTTCTTAGGAACACATTGATTTTCAAGGTCCTTTTTACAATTGTTTAGTGTTATGTTGTGATCAATGCTAATAAAAGCAATGTCAGTGATAGACCTATGTGAAAAGATTGTGAAAATTACTATGCCCTTAACATTACTATTTACATTGCTTGAAATGCAGGATGAGCACTCCCTCTAATTTTCTACCCTGGTCTGTGACTCAAGTGCATTCCTTATTAATATCATTATTATTTTTTTAATATCAGGACTTGGATGGATGCTTTGAATATTTTGGATGTTTCCCTCTGGTAGACGTTTTACCTTCCTTCAGCAGTCAAAGTAATGAGCCGTCAGTGACAATCTATGTACCCAAATATTTCTACAATGACATTGATTGGATGGGGCTTGTTTTATGTGCTAAATTTTCAATCCAGGAGCATCAAACTGCGATACTTGAAAATCCTAACTCAACAATTTCTCACCACCTTATTTGTCTTTTAGAAACTGATGTAGCCGGTTTGGAGCATTTACTCATCCATCTCACTAATAATGAAGAATTCATGTGGCTAGATACGGATGGGCAATTTCTTTGGTTGTCCTGTATTTCACGTGAGTTGTTACCGGATGAGTTCAATCAATGTGGTTGCATCAAAGCTTCAATTATAAGCGATTGGCCAGGTGTGATGGTGCAAAAATGCGGGCTTAGTTTCTTCCATGTGAATGATGACTGGTTTCAGGAAAATAGATATCTTTGCGAGGAGCGATATGTATTACAAAATTTCATGACATCTAGTAAGTTAAAAATGAAGCAAGACCATGATGATGAGACAGGACCTAGAACAACTAGTAGCTCCAATGAGGACCGAATTCACCATGAAATTACAAGAAGGCATAAAGGGGAAACGAGTAAAGCTAAGGATCAACACTGCCAAAGCAACCTACTGGTAATTAATAAACTACTATTTATCTAAAAAACTTAGCTAATTGGAAATGGTTAACTAAATCATTTAATCATTATTCTAATACTTCTTCTTAGTTGTAGCTCAAATTCTCCCTTGATAAATGGGGCCAGCATGTAAGATTTTTTAACTTTAAAAATAAAAGTTAAGAGTGGACATATATCAAACTTAGATTATTTACTCTAATACCATGAAAGTGCTCTATTTTATGATTATTTTTATTTCTTGGATATGATAGTATACATCATTTAAAATTTTAAATGACTTTGCATTGAATACAGACTTATATTTGTTATATTAAACCTGATCTTTAAAATGAATCCATTTCAAATGGAGAGAGATCCTATCATGATAAACCATCATTTGTCTCAAAAGTTTAAGATGTTAGGAAAAAACTAATTCAATCATTTAACCATTATTCTAACAACACACAATATTTTTGTTTTACAGGACTTTGATCATTCCCTTGTCCATAATTTTTGTTTCCTTAAATCTGAAATACTTGATGGGTTCAGCAATTGGAGTGATTCGCCCTCGTATTCAGTCCAAAATTTGTGCAGTGATAATACTTGGATAGGATTTGCTCTATATGCCTGTTTTGAATTCAACGAGAATCAGAATTCCATCCTAGACATTCTTGATTCAGAAGGTTCCTACAACTTTATTTGTCATTTAGAAACCAATATTGGTAGTGTGAAACCTCACCATATCTATTGCCCAACTAAGAAAGATCTCATGTTGTCACAACAAGGTGGATTCATTTGGTTGTCCTATATACCACGTGGGTCGCTTCCAGATTGGCTGAATCTGTGCATCCATGCTAAGTTTTCATTTGCAACTAATTGCCCTGGCTTGATAGTGCAGAAGTGTGGCCTTCATCGCTTGTACAAGCACACTGGGCCGGACTGTAGCGTTCAGCTCTGTGAGAGATGGTTCGAGGGAATATTAACGTACCACGTGAAATCCTTGTCTGATAATTGGAATATCTTCTGGAGATTGACGATTGATAATACAAACAGAAGGAGGCAAAAACACGATAATGAAGCAAGACCAAGTACAAGTGGCAGCTCTAAAGGGGAAACAAGTGAAGCTAAGGATCAACACTGCCAAAGCAACCTGCTGGTAATTAATAAACTACCATTTATCTCAAAAGCTTAGCTAACTAGAAATGCTTAACTAAATCATTTAATCATTATTCTAATACTTCTTAGGTGTAGTTCAAATTCTCCCTTGATAAATGCGGCCAAAGCATAAGATTTTTCAACTTTTTAAATAAAAAGTAGAGTGGAGACATATCAAACTTAGATTATTTACTCTAATACCATAAAAATGCTCAATTTTACGATTATTTATATTTCTTGGATATAATAGTGCACAATTTTAAATGATTTTGCATTGAATACAGATTTAGATTTGTTATATTAAATTTGATTTATAAAATGAATTAATTTCAAATGGAGAGAGATCCTATCATGATAAACTACAATTCGTCTCAAAATTTAAGATGTTAGGAAAAAATTTAAATATAATCATTTAACTATTATTCTAACAACACACAATATTTTTGTTTTACAGGACTTTGATCATCGCGTTGTCCATAATTTTTGTTTCCCTATATTTGAAAATCTAGGTTGGTTCCGCAATCCGAGTGATTCGCCCTCGTTGACAATCAATTCAATTAGAAATTTGTGTAGTGATAATACTTGGATAGGATTTGCTCTATGTGCCCTTTTTGAATTGAACGAGAATCAGAATTCCATCCTAGACATTCTTGATTCAGAAACTTCCTACAACCTTATTTGTCATTTAGAAACCAATATTGGTAGTGTGAAGCCTCGCCATATCTATTGTCCAACTAAGACAGATCTTATGCTGTCACAAACAGGTGGATTATTTTGGTTGTCCTATATACCACGCGGGTCGCTTCCAGATTGGCTGAATCATTGCATCCTTGCTAAGTTTTCATTTGCAACTAACTGCCCTGGCTTGACAGCGCAGAAGTGTGATCTTCGTCCCTTGTACAAGCACACTGGGCAGAAGTGTGAGCATGGTTCCTCGTACAATCTCTGCGAGAGTGTGTTCAAGGGAAGATTAACGTACCACGTGAAATCCTTGTCTGCTAATTGGAATGTCATGCGGAAATTTAGGGTTGATAATACAAACAGAAGGAGGCAAAAAGACGATACTGAAGCAAGACCAAGTACAAGTGGCAGCGATCTAATGAGGAGTCTCCCCCTGAAAGACGGACGACACATGTTGATCCCAGGCTCTAAAGACAAGGGGAAGAAAGTTCTAGAATAATTTCTCTTAATTGTTTTCCATCTCAGTAGACTCTGTTGAAATGGAGAAAGTTCATTTTGTGATTAATATTTTAATTTTATTTTTTTGGATCTGATAATGTATCTATATTAATTAATATGAACCATCGGAAAATGATCCTAGCTAATTCATAGTGGGTCTGTATGCTTTCCTTACCCTATTTGAAGGCGAAAGAACGGCAGGCTATCTTTGAAAAATGAAAAACAATTACTCAAAGGAGTGAGTTAGGATAGGATTGAATTCCAATCTGCAGACTTCGGCTTGTTAAAAATCAACACTGCCTCTCTCTAGAAATTTCTAGAGTCTTTCTCTATCAATCTCTCACAGGAATTCTCTTAGAGATATTTCCTAGTTTTCCTCTAGAGAGTAAAACTTCAGCCACAATTTCACTACCGTTCTAGAATGTCTTGGGTGACAAATAAGAAAGAAATTAGAAACTAGAAACCTATAGAACCGGAACTATGCTTACAAAAGTAAAATTCCTAGGTACTTTTAGAGTGAAAAATGGTTCTTTCTCTTCTTACATTTATAGTGAACCTTACTATATTTTTATGAGAATATAGAATATAGTAGAGTCCATTATAAATGTAAGAGAAGAGAGCATTATTTTTCGAATTCCGATAGTACATAAAAATTACTCCAAATAAAAATCGAAGAGACTAGAATGTTCTTGAAATGAAGCATTTTACTGTTACTTAAAGAATTGTGTAGAAATATCAAAGTCAATGGCTTAACCGACTTAAAACTAGCATATGTAGAGGAAGCTAGGTAGGTGCCCATTGTGTGTGAGAAACAAAACACCAATTCCTAGTGCGAGTGTCCAAGTGTTTATATAAAAGTGAGTGTGCTTAGTAAAGTGCATAGGTGTTCATTGAGTGAGAAGTGAGTGCAAGTGAATTTTAGTGAGTTGGTATGTGTAATATTAGAGTTGACGTGTGTGTTTAGGTACACGTGTGTTATTATTATTTTGAAAATAAAATTTTGTTTGTTGTCTTCCCTTCCTTATTGTGCTTTTTGTTCCACAGCGCCTGATGAGTTAAGCAATTCCTCTACCTAATTCTTCCCCTTCTCTTTCTTTCAATATTCCTCCACAACACTAAATGAGAGCTAGGACTTAACGTGACACGACCCATACCTTAGCGAAGCCTTGAGTCCAAGACAACTTATAGAAACGTAGCGCGACTTTAACCAATCAGATGACCCATCGCTCATCTAGCTTTAACACCTTTAACTTCCATTTGTTTTCAATGTAGTCTATTTGTCCACATCCATCCATGCCCACACTACTAAATCTACCAAAAATGTCATCGCTTTTAGTGTCAGGCTCTTGTCTTAGGTGAGTTAGGCAACTACCTATGGTACTAAATTTTATCCAATTCGGCTAGTAATTTGATTCCAAATATAAAAAATAAAAAAGATTAATTATATAAAATGAATAAATTAAACTCCAAATTATAGCCAAAAATTAAGGAAAACAAATGTCGGGGAAAAATATGGAGAAAGATGGTAAAAAAATATATAGCCAAAAAATAAGAAAAACAAACTTGGAGACAGAATAAAATGGGGAAAGGACTTCCTATCCAAAAAAAGGGGGGGGGGGGGGGGGGGGTGGTGAAGGCCAATGAATTATACTGGAAATATAAAAAAAAAAAAAAAAAAGAAACAGAAAAGATGACCTTGAATCTCTCCCCTTTCTCTCTTTCTTTCAATAAAACGTAAAAGTCCCACCAAAAAAAAAAAAAAAAAGAAGAAGCTCAATTTGCATTAACAAAAAAATTTTGTGAAGCTAACATATATAAAAACTTTGACATTTGCAAACAATAATTATTTGATTGCTGTTCTAGACTTATACATCTAGCAAAATATCACAACTGGTAAAACCCAACAACTTGAAGAATTACGAATCAGTAGTGATTCTAACAGATGGAACTTATTTATCTCAGTGAATTTTTTTTATTTTTTTTACTTGGTTTTATTTTTTTAGTGAGCTTATCCACACGCACCCAGTCTACACAAGATTGATTATGATATTTGGTACTAAATAGAAGGTAATATTGTAATACAATACCTGAAGCTAAAATAAAAGGCAAATATGGTATGGCACAGCCAAATAAATATAAATTGGATTTTTTTTTTTTTTTGGTGGGTAATTCAGCTTTTATTTATAGAAACAAAACATGAATTACAAAGGAAGAACCGAAATAAACTAGCAAAGGGAAAACTCCCCACTACAACAACCAAAACAAACTAACCATAAAACCAAAGCAAGCCAAAACAGATGGTAAAGAAAAACACACTAACTACTTCCCTAACAATCTAAACAAAAACATCTATAAGGCATCACAACCAGTACCTTCAGCACAGTAGCACATAGACCAGCACTTTGGCAAAACACAGCAGCACAAGATTTCAAGGATCAAATTAAACTACTACTTGGATCAATCCCCCAATTACAACAGATGGTAGCATTCAAAACTGACTTCTTGAACTTGATTTTAAACCCTAACCAAGCTTTGACATCCTTAATGATGCTTCTCTTTAGCTGTTCTTTTGTCCAAATTCTTTCTTCATGAACTATGGCATTTCTTTGCAACCAAATATGGTAGACCGTTGCCCACCAAGCAAGTTTGCAAGCTATTACTCTCAACCCCTTCCCTTTAAGTCTCTAACTCCCGAAGCAATCAAGTCCTCCCACACAAATTGAGCATTTAAAACTAGACACAACTTCATCATGTCATCCCAAATTCTTCTAGTGAAAGAACATTCAAAGAAGATATGATCTTTACTTTCAAGGCAATTTCTACAAAAAAAACACATAAGCTATCACCCAAGTACCCCCCACTTGGCCATTCTATCTCACATGGACAACTTGTTGATTATAGCTAGCCAACCAATAAACGAATGCTTCAAGATAGTTAAATGGAACCAAACCAACTTCCACCAATCAACTTCACTAGATTTATCTCTAATCTCAGCATATGTTGCAGCACAAGAAAACTTCCCAGATTTAGTAGCTTGCCAAAGGGCTTTATCCTCATCTTTAAGCTCAACATGGAATAGTTGACATTGAATAGTTACAAGAGCATCAGATCTAGCAGGCCTCCAAATCCATGTCTTATCTTTCAGCACAGAATCCACTTTAGCTTTAGGATTACTTGCAGCATCATAAATGACACGAGAACCAAATCTTTGAATCAATATCCCAACAGGACGCCAAAGGTCATGCCAAAGAAATATAGATTTCCCATCCCCTACCTAAACCTGATAAACTCCCTTACTTCATCCCTCAATTTAAGAATTGCTCTCCAACTCCAAGTACATTCTTGAGGAATTTTTAGAGTCCAAAAACACTTACCTTTAAGAAGATTTGCATGAATCCAAGCCACCCAAAGAGATCCAGCCTTAGTAAACAAGCTCCAAATGTGTTTCATTATAGCAGCTCTATTCTAACTAGCAACTCTTTGCAATCCCAGCCCTCACTCTCGTTTGGGTAAACAAACTTTTTTCCATGCTACTTTGGTTTTCCCTTTACCTGTACCCTGCCTTTGCCACAAGAAATGATTGAAATTCTGCTTTAGAGTCTTGATGACCTTCTTAGGGAGGATAAAGTTACTTGACCAAAATTGTTAAATACTATATAGAATAGATTGAAGAAGTTGTAACCTGCCAGCAAAAGATAGTTTCCTTGACAACCATGATTTGATTTTGAATTAAAATTTTTATCAATAAGTGGCTGACAGTCCTTCAACCTTAATCTGTCAGAGGTAAGAGGTAATCTCAAGTATCTAACTGGAAGAGTACCCTAATTAAATTGCAACACACCCAAAATTTTCCATTTTACATCTTGGGGTACAGCTGAGTAGAAAACTTCACTCTTACTTGGATTTATATCCAAACCAGAAACTACTTTAAATTCTTCAAGGCCCTCTTTTACTAGATTTATTGTGGGAAGATTAGCAGCAGTAAATATGAGGAGGTCATTAGCAAAACTCAAGTGGGTAATCTTCAAGGCTTTGCAATAAGGATGGAACTTAGACTGACTAAGTTCTTGAATCTTCCTTTGCATGATCCTTGTAAAAGCTTCCATGGCAATAACAAAGAGATAGGGAGAAATAGGATCACCTTGCCTAAGTCCTTTACCTCCTTTGAAGTAGCCAACCATGCTTCCATTTAAAGATATAGAAAACCTTGGATTGGTGATGCACTCCCTTAACCACATTACAAACTTCACTGGACAACCAGAAGCTATCAAACACATAATAATAAAATTCCAATTTACAAAATCATAAGCTTTCCTTAAGTCTGCTTTAATAGCACATCTACCTAGACCAGAATTTTTGTGATAGCCTTTAACTCATTCATGAGCAAGTAAAACATTTTCTGAGATATTTCTACCTTTAATGAAAGCTTTCTGATAGAGTTTGCTAGAAAATTTAAGCAAGCTTGAAGCCTATTGGCAAGGACTTTGGTGATGCATTTGTACACCACATTACAGCAAGCAATTGGACTAAATCAGCTACTGTTGATGGATTTGGGATCTTTGGTACTAGAGTAATTAGTGTAGAATTTACCTCAGTAAGAAGCTTCCTTGATTTGAAGAAAGATGCAATGGCTGCAACAAAATCTGATTTTACAATATGCCATGCTTACTTAAAAAATCCCACAGTAAAGCCATCTGGTCCAGGTGCTCTCTTGCTTCCCATGGAGAATAAAACTTTCTTATCTCAGTCTTTGTGACCTCTCTCTGCATGAATGACTTCGCA
Source organism: Castanopsis chinensis (assembly GCA_032878915.1). Lineage (NCBI taxonomy): Eukaryota > Viridiplantae > Streptophyta > Magnoliopsida > Fagales > Fagaceae > Castanopsis > Castanopsis chinensis. The sequence continues at coordinate 338,885 of JAVQMG010000029.1, read as the reverse complement.
TCCTCAGGAATCTGATCTTGGAATAAAGAAGAGACGGTTTGAATCATGGCAGCTTCCTCCACATCATTTGAGGATCCCAAAAACTTCTGATAAAAATCAACCACAAGATCCTTAATCTGGTCAACTTCTTCTACTCGATTCCCATCACCATCCAACAAGCATTTAATGGCATTTCTTTCTTGCTTAGTCTTAATAAGGCAGTGAAAATAGGAAGAATTATTGTCCCCTAAGTTAAGCCATTTATTCCTAGATTTTTGCTTGAAAAAAGCCTCTTCTGCGCTACTAATTGAAATGTACTCATGGAGTAATTCATCCTCTACCTTTTTGGATCGCAAGCAACTACCAGAATTCAACATTTTCCTTTGAAAATTGTCAAGCTTTCCTCTTGCCATATCAACTCTTTGAGTGATCCCCCCAAAAAGATCTATATTTATTTTATTCAGCTTTACCTTAGTTGCCTTTAACTTCTGGTACAGTTTGAACATAAGAGTACCACTTACCTCAATATCCCAAGCTTCCTCAACCCACCTAAGAAAATCTTTATGGTCACACCAATAGTTGAAAATTTTAAAAGGTTTGGGCCCATAGTTTTTACTCCAACCCATGGAAACCAAAATAGCTGAATCATCTGAAATGCCTGGAAGAAGAAACTCAACTACACTATGACCAAATCAGGAACTCCATTCTTGGTTAATTAAAACTCGATCAAGTTTTTTAATTTTCATTGTCTACTCCATGTATGGAAACACCCCACAGCAGCATGGTCCCACACCTCAAGCTTATCTAAACATGAATTAAACTCATTTTCATAACAGCCATCAGTCAAACCACCAAGCTTTTCATTTTCATTTCTAATCACATTAAAATCTCCAGCCAAGATCCAAGGAAAGCCCTTCACTTGGCTACAAAACTGAACTAAACTGTCCCACAAAACATTCTTCTCAACACCCTTATTAGCCCCGTATATAAAGGAAGAGAAGCACATTCAACTCTCTAGTTTTCTCCTCCCTTACTCTCGTTTCAACCAAACACACTAAATAGACATTCAACTTCTTCACTTTTACCTTAACCTCCTTCTGCTTCAGGGGGCAATTGAACCCCTGATATTCCATATTAACCAATTCATGACCCACTAGTATTAAAAGAGGGAGATAAAGCCCTCCTAACTGATGACTCTCCAAGTACGACTAACATGGTTTGGTTTGGCTTTAACAACCATTTTTGTACTACATTTCAATGCCTCTTCAATCACTTCTTGAACAGTAAGAGTTGAAAATTTCTTTGTAGGAGAATTATGATTCCTCAAATAGCTAAACTTACACTCCTTTGCCTCAATAGAATTAAGAACAGCATACCAATTGCTTGAGAGGATAGGCTTTGGAGTTACCTTAGGACTAGGAACCTTCTCTTGAGCTTGCTTTCCTCTTTTATTATCAGCCTTCACTTTATCGACAACCTCCTTTGCCTTAGGAACCCAGCGTCTCTTAGTTATCCTTTTTGGATCAACCATGTCAGTATTACCACAATTGGCAGCAGAGCATCCAAAAAAATTGCATTTTGGGCACTTCATAGGGATCCATGGGTACCCAATCCCAACAAGAAAAGAATTACCATCTCCCATATCAACTTCAATCTCCCTAGGAAACTCAACCTCCAGATCAACCTCCACAAAAACCCGTGCAAAACCAAGCCTTTGATTCGCTTCAGTTACAGTATCCGCGTACAAAGGCCTTCCAACTCTACTGGCCACATGCCCTAAACAAATGTGATTCCAATACTCCACAGGAAGATAGAGAATTTTTATCCAAATAGGAATTTTCCTTAAAGAAAGATCAAGAAATTGCATTCTTGGCTGCCACTTACGCAAGAAGATGGGTTTGTTTGCAATATGCCAAAGTCGAGCTTCAAGAACAGAGTCTCTACTTCGAGTATCTGGGAAACGGAATAAGAACATGCCATTATCCAGAGCAAAAACCTCCACAAGGCCATATTGACCCCATAGAGCCTCCACAAAACGTTTCACCAACAGGAATGAAGGAGCCTTGTCAAGAAATTGCCCAATTAAGCTTGATTCCCACTTAGCAATACCCTCATCCACAGCCTCCCTAGGTGGTTGAACAACGTTTTTTCCCATCAATTCTTTTTGCCTCAAAAAAATTGCAATTGAGAAGAGCTATTAGATTCATTCTGAAATAGAGACCTCCAGTCGTTATAGGCCTTAGGGCTGGACTGAAAGTTAAGAGGAGAATGAGGCCCACTAGTAAGCACAGGCCCAATTTGTGGGGGAGACCCATCAATCTGATCTTGGCCCAAAACAATAGGAGGTGACGCTTCAGCCTCAATCATGGCAACAACTCCAAGAGTTAGTTGGACTTGCTAACTCAAAACTCTATTCTCCCTGTAAAATAATGACGCGTGGATCACACTAGTATAAGTCACGTGCTTGTCTCGTGATCTGCTAATAAACTCACTTGTAGATCTGTTGTTTTGTGGCTTGCACGACCTGTAGTTTATGCAGCAATTGAGTCAAGCTGCATCTGGAGCTCTTCCTCTTAACATATGAAATACCTTGGTTGCGTGAGTTGATTTTCATTTGTTATTCTTAAAAATTACCGAGATCTACAAAGTTGCCATTGGAAGTTATGCAATTTTATGCACTTAAGGTTACTTTTGAGATGGGCTTATATACCATATCACACAAATAGATGTCCAATGTGGGATACAATTAATACCCACATAACATACACTCAGTTAATTCAATATCAATTTTTGCATCACATAATCTGTTAATTATATGATATTTTTCTTTGGCCAAAAATATTATTTCATCCCTAAAGTTTGTACAAAGTTAGACACATATGATAGAAAATTAACGAAAATAAACGAAAATAAAGGAAAGTATAATGTTTTTAATAATTTAGGAATGAGTAAAAAAAGCTTTTAATTGTTTAAAGAAAAAGAAAAAGTGAACTTGATGCAAACTTTGATAACGAGACAAATGCTCTTAGGTTTTGATTTTTTTTTTTTTTTTCTTTTCTGGTTGGGATGAAATCATGTTATGGGTCTTTTTTTTTTACTTGATTTCCCACAATAAAAACAAAAAATGTTTGTGATAATCCCAGTTGGGATTATGAATTTATCTGTCATTGTGTATCACTATCATCTTTATATACAAAGGTTTCAAGAAATCCTAGTTTATAATAATACGTATCGTTTTCATAACGTAACACTTCACTCTTGGCTCTTGCCCTATTTTTACGTTTCTTGTGTTCACATCTGTGCCTGTTTCGTGTTTGACCAAGAAATGTGCTATTTTGCTGATTTTGCTAATGTTAAGATTGGATGTACATATTAGCTGACTTGCTGAACTACTCATATTTCCCTCGATCTCAAAAGGGACAATCACGCTATCATTTGGTTTTCCAAAATTTTGTAATTCATCCATATCGAGTAAATTAGTGTTAGATTTGCAGGTTAAGGTATCTGATAGTCAAAATCGTTGCTGACTTGCTAAATATTTAAAAAGGTAGTTGTGCATTTGTCTTTAATTTAACATCTTTATATTAAAGAGACAAAGAACATTGTTAAACAGAAATAATTAACTTATCAATAATAATTAATCTTATTGACTTTAGATTTTTTATATTCTTGTTATTTATTTATACTTATTTTAGCCCTTTTGTTTTTGGCGCTCCACTGCTCCACAGTCCACACTGTTATTAAATTATGAATAAGGATTTCTACACACTTGCGTGCAAGAATTGCTACAAACAGGGTTAGGTGGCAACATATTGACACTTGTCCTAGTATCATCTGAAACGCACATGATCAGTTTTAGTTTGTATTGTCCGTTAAGCATCTCCAGATTAGCTAAATCTATTTTTTGGAGAGCAAACTCCAAAAATCAACTCTAACAGATTTTTCAAATGCAAAACTTTTCTAAATATTTTTTGAAGTTGCTACAATGATTCTCTTAATCTAGCGAATACTGTAACAACTCTAAATGAATTTTTCTACTTAAAAAAATTATACAACTCATTAAAAAACAATTCTTTCTTTCCCCTCTCACAACAGCTACAAACATTCACAGCAGCTACAAACACAACAATCATTTCTCTTAAACATCTCTAAACTCAAGCATAATTAAAATACAATCTTAAAATTAAGGGTGAGTTTGGTTGAGCTTTTTGAAAAAGTGCATAATGAAAAAGTTGAGTTTTCAAAAAGTGCATAATGAAAAAGCTGAGTTTTAAAAAGCTGACTATTTGGTAAAAGCTGTTAAAAAGTGCTTTTTGAAAAAGCTGAGTGTTTGGCTAGCACTTATAAAAGTGGTAGTTTGAGGGATAAATTACCAAAAAGGACAACGAATATAGAAGGGAGTTTATTTCATACTTTTTTTTTTGGATGTGAGTTTATTTCATAATAATAATAATAATAATAATAATAATAATAATAATAATAATTATTATTATTATTATTATTATTATTATTATTATTATTATTATTATTATTATTATTATTATTATTATTATTATTATTGGTATTATTTTAATAATCTTTGGGCAATTTTTCTTTGTTAGTGTCATAATTATTTGTTTGGGCAATAATAATTAAATCTAAATAATTTCCATCATCATGAAGCAGAAAATGAAAATGTAAAAAGATGATAAAATATACACCAATAATCCAAGTTTAATAAATTGTACTACATAAAAATGTAAAAAGATATAAAATACATATCAATAACCCAAGTTTAAATTGTACAACACAAAAATGTAAAAAAGATGATAAAATACATACCAATAATCCAAGTTTAAATTGTACTACATGATATTACAAAAAAGAATTTTCAACTACTAATTATTATCCCCCCAAATGGAATTAGCAATAGAATCACGAAGAACCACCATCGCAGGGTCTGTTAAAGGTCCTGAGTTTTGCTCATAGCTGCTACCTGCTTCACTATTATGTCCTCTTCTAGAAATTGAATCTCGATTGGCGTTTATGAACTGCTTATCAACCCTATCATTTAGTCTAACAAAATTATGAAGAGCCATAGTAGCAGATACAATAAGTATTTGGATATGAAATGGAAAAGATGGCATATTTCTGATAATTCTCCATTTATTCTTCCACACACCAAAAGTGCGCTCAATCACACATCGAAGAGATGAGTGAGCATGATTAAATTTTTCATGTCTAGTTCTTGGGCCTCCACCTCTCCTTCGAAAGTCCTGAAGATGATATGATACCCCTTTGTATGGTGCCAAATAGCCTTTCATCATTGGGTATCTAGAATCAACTACATAATATTTCCCTATAAAAAAAATTCAATTGTATTAACACACAAAAAAATTCAATTCTATTAACACACACAATACGTTAGTATAATGAATAATTAATTAACCAATTACAAACCTGGTGGTGGGTGCGGAAAGTTGTTACTTTCTTTATGAATAGTATCAAGAAAAATGTGGGTGTCGTGTGCTGCACCTTCCCATCCAGGCAAAACAAATGTGAATAACATATCAAAGTCACATGCAGCCATCACATTTTGGGTTGGATATCCCTTTCTTCCAAAGTATGGAATGGACTTCTCAGTAGGTACAACTGCTACCACATGTGTGCCATCAATCGCACCGATGCAATCCTAATAAAAACATTAATAGTTTTCAGTTCCACATGCATTGTGTTATCTTATAGACAATAGCACTTATTCAAATATACAATAGTACACATACTTTGAAATGTGGCCAATAAACTGGATGGTCTTGTATATTGGTTGGAACTTCACTAAAAGTTGGATCCGAAGGCTTTACATATGCAGCTGCAAAGCGAGCACCCAACAGAGTGATCATCTTCTCAAAATGTCTACTTATGGTTTCACCCGAATGCTGAAATATTTCTTGAACCATTCGGTTAGATGTTCCATGACCAAGTATCAGTAAACAAATTGCCACTGACTCTTCTAACTTTATATTCCTTGAATGTTAAAGTCCATAGTCATGTTCTAAAATTTGACACAAAGTATGAAACACCTCCTTTTTCATTCTAAACATATTGTAACATAATTTCTCATTACCGTCCATACAACGTCTCACCCAATCTCACCCTGTTTGTTCAGAATCATAACAAAGAGTCTTATTAATGTACTTATTGAAATATGTCACAACTGCTTCACAGGTAACTGCCACAAGCTGGTAAAATTCCTCATCAGAATCATCATTACTATCATCATTATCAGAATCACTGTCACTATCTCCATCAGTGTCACTACTCTCACCATCATCATCATCATCATCATCATCATCATTGTTATCACCATCATTATTATTCTCAACATTGTTATAATCACCACCATCATGATCATCACAATAATTCCTCTAATCCCCATCCATTAAAAGTTCCATAAAATGGCCACTCTCATGAGTGCCATTATAATCATCCATATTGATGTAAACTACACAACAAAGTAGTCAACCATTGCTAATAGTATTTTAATATAAATCAACATAATAATCAGAACATCAAGACAATTCAAAACATACCAAGGCAACATAGCTAATACTAAAATATCACATAACTTAGACAATAGTTAATACAACATATTCAATGTTCTTTAAAGTTAATACAACATAGTTAATACAACATAGCTTAGTTTAAAGTTAATACAACATAGTTAATACAACATAGCTAACTTAGTTTAAAGTTAATACAACATAAGGTCGATCACTTCTTTTGGATATAAATCATTTCTTGTAGCCACTCCAGCTGTGACTCTGGATCCTTAAAAGTTAGGAACATCTCCCTACGTGACCTTTTTAGTAAGATAACGGAAGCTTTAACCACAAATGAATTTTCCACTCCAGGAAGTGCTCTCACAATCGCCATGACATTCTCAATTCCGATCAGTGTTTTTAGACAGAGCATCCACAAAAAAAAAACAAAAAAAAATAAAAAATAAAAATTCGGATTAGTGTTAACAGAGCATCCACAAAATTAAAAAAAAAAAATTACAAACCATGTACTCACAAAATTTTTTTAGTACCCGACAAAAAAAAAAAAAAAAAAAATCGGATCAGTGATGGTACCTGGTGGTTTTGGGTAGCAGATCGGTGTTGCTTGGTGGTTTTGGGTAGCAAATCGGATCGGTGTTGCAGATCGGATCGGTGTTGCGGATCGGGTAGCAGATCGGAAACCTTCAAATAAAATCACAGAGGAAAAAACGAAAAAATTACAGAGGACCATTTGAGAAGATGAAGAAAGAAGAAGAAGAGGAAGAACACTTACGTTAGAGGCTTGGGCTGCACTGGTGCGTGAGAGAGTGAAATAAGAGAGCACTCTGGTGCGTGAGAGAGAAATGAGAGAGCTGGTGCGTGAGAGGCATGAGAGAGGAAATGAGAGAGCTGAAGGGCAAATTCGTCAATCCATGGCTCTTTCAACGGATCTATTATAAAAGCCCAGTGGCTTTTGTATTGTGGACCGAAAGTGGAGCATAAGTGGAATGCGCGTTTTGGATGTGGAACAAAAGCTGACTTTTTATCAAAAGTTGACTTTTGGGTCTAACCAAACACATATTTCAGCCCAATTTTTACAAAAAGCCAACGTTTGGGTCCAAAAAGTGGAACCAAACGGGCACTAACACGCCTATCCAATATCCATCTCTCTCTCTCTCTCTCTCTCTCAAACCATCACTCTCTCTCCTCTCTCTCTTCGAAATCAACAGTCTCTCTCTCTATCGTTCTTCCTCACTCTTCCTCCTTTTTCGTTCCTCTCGTCAGAAACCACAGCCACCCAAATCAATAAAAAAAATCTTGCTGCCAATCCCTCCTAAAACCGAAGATCCAACATGCAACAAGGAATCCTCCAAAAATTTAGATCCGATCTGTGCGCAGTGAGGATTTTGGCTCCAAGAAAAGTGGACCCATAAGTTAGACTCTTCGCAGAGACCCTTCTTCAGTCCAAGTCTTTCTCTCTGTCTCTTCTGAGTCTCTTGTACTCGTTGAATCACTGAGCAAGATCTTATCTAGTCCACGGATTGATGGATTGGGCTACCGACCAACGAGATCGCGATAGAATTCTGGCCTGGAAGATCCGTTGTAAATAATACAGATCCGATCGGTAAACCCGTCCGGTTCACGAGGTTCGAAGGGCAAAACTGTTTTTCCGGTGTTTGAAACCATGTTGCTCAATAGTCATTACTTACAACATGCTGGCTCACAATATATGCATACAAGCTCTTCCCTGCACTCTGGTGACCGGTAATCAAATGTTTATTTATTTTATGTTAGCCCAAGCCTTTCAAAAGTAAATACCCACTCTTGTTTTTCTTTTTCCTTTTGAAAAAAAGGATTCGAAAAGAAAAGTGTTGAATATAGTCAAACTTGGAAGAATTTTTATCTATATTTTTTATATCTTGGTTTTAATTTTGAATGCTTGTCTAGTTATATTTTATTTAATCTTTTGAATGCTTGTCTTGAAATTTTTTTGATGAGCAAGAAGTTTTATTCACAAAACAAAAGGAAACTACAAGGAGGAAACAAAAGCCTCATCCTTAATGATACTCTCAAAACAAGGAGGGCTGAAACCAACATCAAAAGACCCTAAAACTTTGTTCAAAAAGGACCACTTAGCTAGAGAATGGGCAGCATTATTTTCCCCTCTAGGGATCCAGGAAACACGACACCCAGGAATAAGCCTAATCAAATTGAGAATTATTATCCACTATTGCTCTTAAATTGATATAATATATGCATAACAGTTAACAATATATGAAATATAAATGCTTAATGGTATTTGGTATATAAAAAATATAAATAAAATAGTTAATAAGCTCCCTGATGTATGGTAACCTAAGTTTTTTAATGAATACTATTTCATCCTTGTACCGTATAACTAAGTCATGTCATGATACAGAAAGTAAAGCTCTCATAAATCTCTTTTAGAATTATTACCTGAAAGTCTTTGTAATTTTTCCATTAACAGGTTAGTTAGCGAGTTTCCAGTACGGCCTCTACCGGTTCTGCAGGCCGAGCTTCTTCTTCATCATCATTCACCTCGATTCAAATATGATGTTTTTTTAAGTTTTCACGGCAATGACACTCGTAATAATTTTACAGATCATCTATATTCTGAGTTGATAGAAAATTTCATTGAGGCCTACAGGGATGAAGAAGGAATTGTGCGTGGAACATTCATCGACCCAGAGCTCATGAAAGCAATGAAAGAATCCAAGTTTGCAGTTGTCGTTCTTTCAGAAAACTATGCTTACTCAAGCTGGTGCATGCATAGAAGAGACGGGTCTCAAAGTTAAACCCATCTTTTATCATGTGGATCTCTCTAATGTTAGGCAGCAAAATGGAACTTTTGCTTTAGCCTTTGCTAAACATGAAGAAGACTCCAGAGTTAAGAGTGAGAAGATACAAACGTGTAAAGAGAGTTTGAAACGCGTGAGCCATATTGCGGGGTTTGTTGTAGAAGATAGCACGTAAGTCTGCATTTTCTGCTTTGAATAGATGTGTGTTTGGTTATTTACTTTTTGTCTCAGTTTAGTTTTTTTTTTTTTTTTTTTTTGTAAATATAAAATTGAATTTTAGCTTTTATTTTTTGAAATAACTTAGTTTTCAGGGTTTTGTCACGCATTGAAACTAAAAGAAGTTATCAAAAATTATATCTTTTGATAAATTTTAAGCAAATAAGGTACGTACCTTAAACAGTTACTTTCATCAAATTATCTGTAATTATCACACTACAGTAATACTTGGCTGATTCAACATGAAATTATTATTGTTAATTTTTTAATGTGTCGAATCAAATTGAGTATAGGACACTTTTTTGTTGTTGATGATTTTATAGTTACAACTAAGGGATTCAATGTCACCCAATTAACAATGGCAAAGATAAGGGGGTTGGGGGGCCATGACCCTTGGCTTTTCAAAGTATCTTTGGTAGATCTATTGAGCTAATCTTTACACACACACACAAAAATCGTATACTTTTTTATGCTTTGAGAAAAACACATTTTACACTTTGTAACTTTGAAGAATTATGATTTTAATCCATTAAGTTCAAAAATTGTCATTTTCTTCCATTAAAACCATGTCTTTAAGTTATAGGCTTTTCTTGACTATTTTACACACTATATTTATTGCACTAGACTACAATCAAATAAACCCCAAGTGGGCCATTTTCTTGGCATAATCATCCTAGGAGTATTTTTCCTTAAACATTTTCGTAGTAATTGATATTATTAAATAGTGTTGGAGCATTTTAATTTTAATTAATTAAAATGAATAAATATTACAACATAAATGTGAAGATGTGGGAGTTAATATGGAAGATAAGGAGTTAATGAAAATATTTAATCCTAGGTTGAAAAGAAGAGAGACTATTTTTTTTTTTAATTGTGGTAATTAATAGGCTAATATGAATTGACTCAGATATTAGGCTAGATACGTGCACAACGGAGAGGTGAAGGGAGGAGATTTTAAAAATGGATATATCAGTTTTCAAATTATACTCCCTCTAAAACTCAATAGTTATTATATTTTTATGTCTATACATGTAATTTATATTACTATTAAATCTGCGAAATGTAATTCATGAAAATATATGAAATCTTTATCATGAAATTAACAATGCTTTTAGTGAACTTTTTTAAATACATATTTAAGATGTCATTAGATATTAATTGGAATGAAAAAATCAATTGAATTCAACCAAACTTTGGCCAGTAAAGAAAAAAATGGTGCCTGTGCATTTGCAGAGGTTACCAATTAGTTATTCATAACAAGTAAACAGCATATGAATAAGTAAACTAGAAAGATATCAAATGTCAACAAACAATAATCTATCCAAAAGGCTAAAAACTGAATTTCAGATGAGAATACAAATGGCAATATATAAGACGAGAAAATGTTTGTTTTTGTTCAAATCAAACTCCCAACTTATGGGAAAATGCAGCATTTTTACACTGTTGGTAATTTTAGTGGGTTTGGGCCTGCCTCCTCACTATCAAGCATACTAAGTTATCCCACCATTCTATTTGCTTCCTTTTATTGTTCTTCATGTTTATTCCTTTTGGCTGCTTACTAAATATAGTAAGAAACCTTGAGTTATTTTCATCTCTTATGCCTATAACTGCCTCTTCAAAATTATTTTCCTTTGTTACAGATCTGAATCAACAGATATCCATCGTATCAGTGGAGACATAAAGCATGAATTGTATGGTAAATTCTCTACTTTTACTGAGGAACTTGTTGGATTAGTTGGAATGGAATCATGTGCAGAGGAAATGATGGAGTTATTAGGCGTTTGTTGTAGTACATCTTCTATAGTTTTTAGTGTAACTCCACTACGAAGTTTCTAAAATGCTACATCAATTAATTTTGAAATGAGATTGGATTTTATCACAGCATTAATGTTTTGAAAATCATTGACTATGACCATTTTGTAATCTATTTAAATTATTAATCGCATGATGAAATCCAATCCACTTATTTCTTTGAGAACTTTGTGAAGTTTCCCTAAGAACTTGAAAGGATCGTAATTCACAATTAGCATACGACACAATCACCATTTATAAAATCACCATTTATAAAAAGACCAACTTTTATCGTATGGATATGGTATATGATATGAACAATATTTAGTAAATTTAACAAAGTATCACTTATCATAAAGAATGTTTAAGGCACCAACATATGAACAATATATTCCCTTTTTTTTTTACGGCTTGCTTCCCTTTTAAGTCTATAATTGATTTTATTTAAAAAAAAAATTCTATACTTAATCAAACAACGAAGTGAATGTGCTTAGTTTTGCTTTCCTTCTTACATAAAGGTGGAATGTAAAAAATGGGTTAGAATATTTTGAATATAAATCTTCTGTCCTACTTATATTTATTACTTCAGAGTTTAGTCTTCTTATCCCCTTCGCATTCTTCTTTCATCTCAAGTGGTTTGCTTTGATTCTCTGCTCCATTTCCTTATCAGCACAAGGATACCGATCAAGAGATATAGAAGAGTTAGAGAGCTAAATTGCTTTGTCATCTTTAATTTCTTTTCTTATGGCAGCACCATTTGTTGGAGGGGCCTTTATGGAAGCAAAGCTTGGAGAAGTATTTGGGGTGTTGCATGACACAATGTGGGAAGCAAAGTCCTCACGTTCAAATCCTTTTTTAAAAACTTTGAATTCAATCTAGATCTTTTAGCACCTGTGGTTGAAGAGATAAAAGAAAAACTCGATTGCCCAGAACAGGAAACGCAGAGCTTGATTAAAAAAATGAAGGATGTCAAGCAGCTCATTGACATTTGCTCAGATATCGGAGATTTGAACAACTTTTACCTCATTTACACCAACAAACTAAAAGAGTTGGATGAGGCCATTGTGAGGTTCTGTAAGGTTCATATGAATGCACAGAACAGAGGGGATATTTTGTAGATTTTGGATCAGTGGAAACTTACTCAGCAGGAAAAGAAGTCGCCCATCATGAAGATAGGTAGGTTGTTGTGCTCAATTCCTAGACCCCCGGATTTTACTGTTGGGTTGGACGTGCCTTTGAAAGTGTTGAAAACTCAGCTGTTGAAGGAGAAGAAGCAGCAACTTCTACTGACTGCTCCTGGCGGATGCAGGAAGACTGCATTGGTGACAATGCTTGGTCATGACAAGGAAACTATAGGTATTTGGTTTTTTGTTTTTGTTTATTTTATTTTTATTTTTTTGGTGTGTGTCAATTTAATTTATTACTGGAAAGTGTTTCCATATTCTTAAGTTGAAAAGAAAGACTAGTCTGTTAAAGATTTATAACTGACCCCAAACTTTTAGAACTAAGGTTTGGTTGTTGTTGTTGTCACATTTTCTTCAATTTATTTGTAATGTTAGTAGGTGGATCCTTTACAGTAAAAGTAATCCATTCGGTATTACCACAAAAAAAAATACATAGAGAAGTCATTCATTGCTGAATCTTAAATTGAAATATTGCTTGAGCACCATATATACATGACTGTAATTGAAATGAACGGAATTACATTCACACATGAAGATTCAAATTTCTGCAAGTTAAATTAAACTACAGTTCGAAATAAATATGTCTCATTATTTTGTTTTAGCCCTTTCAACAATAGTAGCAGTATTTTTGGCACATTTTGTCCTTCGGAACTACTGCCTTAGAAGAGTAGTAACTAGTAACAAAGAATATGTAAACTAAAAAAATACTCATTACTTAAGAATTGTTGTTGTTTCTCGAAAAACTGTTTTTTTTTTTTTCTCCTTTGTAATTTTTGCTGCGATTGGGATTATGTATTCACTTCATTCGACTTTACCATTATTATCTATGTTTTCTGTTTACAGTTTTATGACAAATGAAATGTGCCTCAGTGGCAACTTTCTAACTAGATTGCTTTTGGATAGGCAAATTTAAGGACAAAATTTTTTTTGTCCCTGTTTCTAAAATTCTCAACCTGATGGTCATTGTGCAAAGACTATGTCATCATTTATGTGGTCAGGAGCCTGAGTTCCATAGTGATGAAGATGCAATCTACCAGCTGCAGGAACTGTTGACAAATATTGGATCCAGTCCTATATTATTGATCTTGGATGATGTTTGGTCTGGATCAGAATTCCGTCTTGAAAAGTTTAAGGTTGATATGCCAAAATACAATATTCTGGTGACCTCAAGAACTATATTTCCAGAATTTAGCTTTACATATAACTTAAAATCGTTAAATGATGAAGATGCAACAACTCTGCTTTGTCACTAAGCATCTCTGCAAGATGGGAATTCTAGAATTCCAGTTGAAATTATTGAAAGGGTGCTTTATCAATCCATGATATATATATGGATGAAATTTGCTTAATTTTATTTATACTTTTTGCCATTGGGTGAGGTATGCATTAATGTATATGCATATGGATGAAGAAATACATTCTAGTTTTGTTCTTGATATACCATATGAACCTGCCAAAATCATGCTTTTCATAATTATACTTACATTCAAGCTTGCTTGTTTTGTTTTGAACCAATTGGCCCCGAAATCCTACAAAGCTTTGTTTTCATGTTTTCATATTTCAAAGTTTTCACATGGTTTGAATAGATATAACATTGGCTTATATTACCCATGGCCTCCAAACTATAACTGATTTAATTCAGTTCCTTATATTGCAGATAGTGAGAAGCTGTGGGAGGTTCCCACCGGCCCTTGAAGTGAGTGGCAAATCACTCAAAGAGAAGCCTGTGGAGGTTTGGCACTGTAGAGCTAGGAAATGGTCTAATGGTCATTCTATTCTCAAGTCTAGTCCTGATCTGCTTCAATGACTTCAAAAAAGCCTAGAATTTTTGGATGATGAGGACATTTTGAAAGAGTGTTTTATGGATCTAGCTTCATTTCCTGAAGGCCATGGGTTACTTTTGCTGCCCTAATTGATATGTGGGCTGAATTACATGAACTAGATGAACATGGGAATGATGCCATTGACAATCTACATGAACTCACGTCCCGGAATCTGGCTACTCTAGTGAGGACAAGGTATGGTGACTTTAATTTATGGTCTGATATTCTTGTAGTGTGGTTTCTTCGGGTTTGGCTTTGGCCAACTTATTCTTGTAATATGTTGTAGCTCTCTACACGGCTCAAGGCCCTTAGGTAGAAACTATTGTACTGTTTTAAGTCATAATCAACTTCTGACGTCAATTATATTTTTTATAATTATAAGCTTACTTGAGATTGAAAATTTTTGAATCTTTTCTAACTTCTAATTTATGCCCATTCACCAGGAAAGAATCGAAAGATGCAAATGAGAACAACAATTATTATACTTGTTATAATGAAGACTTTGTCACACAACATGATCCTCTTAGAGAGCTAGCTATTTATGAGAGCAGCCGGGGTCCTATCGAACAAAGGAAACGATTGATTCTGGACATAAATAAAAACACCCTACCGAAGTGGTGTACGAAACAGGATCAGCACCTCATCAATGCCCGCCTATTATCTATCTCAACTGGTTGGTACATTTGGCTTCAATCACACACGCATAAATGCACACACATGCATGAATGCATACATGTGTGAGCACTCACATGCGTGCATGTGCGAAAATTTATATATATATATATATATATATATATATAACATATCAAATATTGAGTGCCCTCTCACATCATATAGAATTCTTTTTGCAGATGAATTATTCTTGTCAAGTTGGTGCAACATTCAAGCACCCAAAGTTGAGGTTCTAATTTTGAACTTTCAGACACAGAATTACAGCTTACCTGATTTCATGTTTAAAATGGATAAACTCCAAGTGTTGATGATAACTAATTATGGTTACTTTCCTGCCGAATTAAGAAAGTTTCAACTACTCAAGTCTCTACCCAATTTTAAAACAATCAGATTGGAGAAGGTTTCTATCCCTTCCCTTTGCAAGGCCCCTGTATTGTTGAAGAGTTTAAAGAAAATATCCTTATTTATGTGTAATATTGGTCAAGCTTTTCAGAATTTCACTATCCAAGTTTCAGATGCATTGCCAAATCTAATCTATATATTACTAAAAGATGGAGTTAGCATTATTGTTGTTAGACTCCAGTTGAGTCACGTCATCATCCATGTCACCTTTTTATTTTTCTTTTTTTGTTAATTTATTACCTTTTTTAAAAGAATACAAATATATGATGACTTTACATATTCTCATGGCTTTACACATTCTAAATAGTCTTAAATCTTTTACTTTGCTACATATTCTTGTGACTTTACAATATATCATGACTTTACGTATTCTCATGACTCTTTTTGCATTAAATTATACTCTCCTCCTATCCATTGAATGTTTTCCTATTCTTCAACTTCCTTAATTTATTAATTTTTGGATAGAATATGTAGAATTCTTTCCATAATGACTGAGTGCAACCCACTCATCTTCCCCATTTACTCCATTAAACCCAACTAGCTAACTATTCCAATTCTCAATTAACCATCCTCCTTGGTCTCTCACTGCATCGAACAAAGGGATAACATCACCCCACTTTTCCATCACCTTATTAAATCCATTTTAACCTCAATAGCGCTACTTCAATTTTTTGATCTCAACTCCTATTCTCTCTTTATTGATTTATTTTCTTTATATATTGCAGTTGCCCCCTCTCTACTTCTGCAGAAGCTGCCAAAACACCATCGAACTTGGTAATGTTACGGTCTTTTTTGCTCTTCTTCAATCAACCAGGTAACCAATGTGTCTCTCCTAATTTCTGTCTCATGCTTTCGGTTCCTCCTTTCTCCATCTAATTTAATCTATTGAGAAAACCAGGGAACTAGACAATGCAAAAACAAAAGAGACGTTGAAAAAGGAGATCAATCTTTAGACCCAATTTTTTGTCAATTATTTTTCTCCTTCTTCTCACTAAAAACATTTTAATTGTCACCCATTCGCTTTTTTATCCCATGTGGAATGTTGATAATTTTTTTTTGGTTATTGTTGCATGACATATACTTGATGAAATTTCTCCTAGATGTGTGGTAGCCAAGGTTGTCAAAATCGGGATCTTACGTAAGATCGTGAGAGGTAGGTGGGATCGTAGATCGTAGGATCGGATCGTAAGTCGTAAGATCCTACATATTTTCATATTTATAGCAAAAAAACACATTGATAATGACTTTGTATATTGAATAATCAAGTAAATTATGAATTTATCCATAGAAAAACAAAGATTTGCATTATATAATGTAATTTGCATGTCTTACATTGTTACGTCTATACAAACGAAACAAATATATTTACATTTTGACCCAATGTATCTAAAAAGTTCAATAAATGTTTAATCAACAACCAAATACCAAAATATTTATCAACAATATGGAAATATTTTCCAAGTTCTAAGTTCCAAGTTTAAAATCTAAAATAAGTTATCAAATAGAAACTAGCTAACTAAAATATGAAATCCAAATGCAAGATTAATATTAAGGTAAAGTGAACATTTGATTATTCTCATTATAGGGTTTTTATGACCACTGTCGTAATCATCATCAGCCATTTTATCATCTATGTAGACATTGTATATTTGTATAGTAGAGCTGCAAAAAAAGATCTAACTTCACACTCAACCATTCAAGTTATACCACTCAACAACAATTACAAAGTGTGCTCAAAAAAATCAATCAATTAATCAATATACAAATACAAGCGTACTAATAAAATTATATATAAGAAAAACATTTTAGTAATATTATAACACAAATTAGTATATTGATCAAACCAATTTAACAACATTATAGCTTAAAATGTACCAAAGCCAATATAAATTATTCATTTAGAAATGATGAAGCATTCCTTCATTTTTATTATAAGTGAACTAAAAACTAGAAAATGTTTGCTTAGGGTAACATAATTTTATAAAAAAAATAAAATAAAAAGACATTCCATCACAACATAGAAAAATAAAAACCCTTAAAGTTTCATCAAAACCAAAAATTTATCCCTAAAAAAAAAAAAAAAAAAAAAAAAACCCAAAAACTGATGTTTTGGTAGGATCGGTAGAATCGGTAGGATCTCATACGATCCTACGATCCTATACGATCCTACACGATTCTACATACGATCCTAGCATTTTTACGATCCTAGTGCGATTTTAAACGTTTTGGTGAGGTGGGATCGTAAAATCGTGCGATCCTACGATTCAGATCGCGATTTTGACAACCATGGTGGTAGCAGGTAATCAATGGGGAGAATACTTTTGAACACTATTTCTAAACTTGGGCACCCTATTCTCCTTTGAGCTTTAAATGTTTTTGTGACATGTAATGGTTGGGAGAAGTTTCTTAAGTTTATGTCCATAAATGCCATCTACATATTGCATGAATTACAGCTCCTTGCAGTGAGGGTTTTGATTTTAATATTTTTGTCTCTATTGCTCTTGTTTCTATTGGTCACATTTGCATATGCACTCTCTTTTTGTAAGGCTTGGCTTACCTCCAGTAGTTAAAAGTACTTTTTTAACTAGAGGACTCTCTTTGTTTTAAATACACAATAGCAAGTAATTGCAAGAATAAGATTGAAGGGTAAAAAGACTTGCTTTGTTAGTGGTAGAAATAAGATGTTCGATGTGGGTATGTGGGTTTGCAATGTTCGATAGTTGTAAAACTATATTTTACACTTTTTGTATAATTTTATAGACACAACTTGAAAAGCTAAAAAACTATGAAAGTTTCTAATTATAAAAATAAAAAATGACCAAACTATAAAAGTAATTTTTTTTTGTTGATGAATTGCAAGATTTTATTGAAGGAAAAAAAGCAAAAAAAAAAAAAAAAAAACACATCAAGGGGACAATTGCGAACATCAAAAGAACCGAAAAAATTGATTTAAAGCAGCCAATGCTCCTTTTATATTAATTTAGAAATGTTTTGTTGTTGGAAACAATCAAGCTCAATCAGTTATTGAAGCTTTCGAATTTTTGTTGGCACCTATTATTATTCCAATTATCCTTATATCTAGCCCTTTAGATTAATTTTTGGGGGTTCAAGACTTCAAGTGATAGCTTACCAGTAATAACATCCTTTGTGATATTTCATTATTTACTTAAATATTTCATATATGGAATGATTATTTCATTTAACATTTTTGAATTAATATTTTGTTTTTCATTTAACCATTTTAGTCTCTTTGCAAGTTTTGAAATTGCATAACTTCTATTTCAACATTTAGCTCTAGCTAAAGCACTATACCACATAAGCTTCTCAACAGTGTTGGTTTCTATGATTAAGTCATTGGTATTTGTAATGCAAGTCTAAGTGGAGAATAAACTTTGAGATTCCATAACTATATCAACACATGGAACAAGAGATTGAATTTATCTGTACAAAGTTTTGAATAATAATGTATTAAACAGTTTTGCATAGCTACTCTACAATCATTGTAGTTTGTATATGCCAATGTCGTCTTCATTCTGAAAAGTGAGAAACCAGGAAAATTAAAGAGAAAACTCACATGGTTGACAGTTATTAACTATTCCTTAATTAATTTCTCTTGGTTGAACATGTACGCTCTCTAGGAAAAAAAAATCTTGATGTCAATGTTGAGAGCAGTCTTCTAGAATTCACTATCATATGTTACCTTTTAAAGATCTTATTAGCTGTATAGATGATACTTTTGGTTTATGAGACGAGATCAACAAATCAGCGGTTTTATATGATTATATTTAGATGACTTTACAATGCCATGATGGATGGGTTGGTCTTTCTTTACCACATAATGCAAGTAATCATGTAATTCATTTATGAATTTAAAGGGCAATATATTGTGGGATTTTTTCATATGTTGTAATTTAAAACACAATTTCAAATAATACATATTGACTTTCTAAATATATACATTCTATATTATATTAATTCAATAATATTCCAATAAAAAGTAATTATATCAAATTTTCTCACGCATTGCACGGGTCTACGACTAATGGAGATAAATATCGACTATTGCAATGATCTGGTTGAATTTCTTGTAGTGTTGTGTGATGTTATCTGCCTTAAAATGCTCAGCATCCCCAATTGTTACCAACCATCTACACTTCCTAATGGAATTGGAAAGCTATTGAATTTAGAAGTGCTCAGGCTTGGGTCCTGTACCGATTTATAAGAGTTGCCAGAGTCAATAAGAAGCCTCCATAAGTTGTGCATTCTTGACATATCTGATTGCGTAAGCATTAGACACTTGCCAAAAAACATTGGTGAGTTATATAATTTAAAAGAGCTTCACATGAAAGGGTGCATGAGCTTGCGTAAAGGGTTGCTACCATCAACTAAAAAACTTGAGCAATTGAAGCTTGTGATTTGCGATGTAGAGAGGGCCAAATTATGGGAGCCTATCAAGGAAGTTCTTACAAATCTAGAGGTCAAGGTGGCTGAAAAGGATATCAACTTGACTTGGGTTCTCAAACCATGATTTCTGAGAATTGTTTCTTTTGGGAAAATTTTGTAGGCTCTGTCAACTTATTATCATTATCTTCTACTCTTTGTTTCTTTTTTCTTACATTTCGGCCAAATTGAGCACATGAAAAATATGTATCAGTAGAAAATATGAATGTTTTAAATCCTATAATTATGTAGATTTTTGTGTTTCCTTAATTTTATGATTTTATTTTTTGGGAAGAAAATATTTGTTTCATATCTAAAGTTTGTTTGGTTTTTGATAGAAAATCAACAGAAAATAAAATTGTTTTTAATAATTTATGAACCATACAAAAACTAATAGTTTATAAAAACAAAGATTAAAATTTCTTGCAAACGTTAATAATGAGACAAACGCTGTTACTTTGTGCTGGTCTTTGTTTTAAAGTTTTTATTCTTTGAACACCCATTGGTTTTTTCTTGGTCAAGAACAAGAAGCTCCTTTCTTAACTATTTCCTGCCTATTTGAATTTCGACAGCCATTCGTCTAAATTCATATCATACGAAAACAAATGATCCATCCACATCACTGGAGTCCACTATAGTCTGTATATACATAATTATGAGGGTGTTTTTGGTCGTCGTCATAATTCATAGTGAGTTGCCTTCTTGACACAAATGAAAGAGAGTGTTTATGGACTTAATAAAAATAATAAAAATAAAAATCAGTTGCCTTTAACAAGAGTAAAAATAAAATGCTTGGCTCTCAATTTGTCAATTGGTTCATCAACAAATGGCTCTCAAGAAATTTTCAAATTGAAAAGACAAGTGTGGTATTCTAAAACCACAATTACTTGATCCAATACAAGGAATCCAATGGAAAAAAATGCCAAAATTAAAATAAAAACAAATAAATAAATAAACAAGTGAGAATTATATACAGTAAGCCTAACAATGCCAAAGTACTCAAAACACAAAGACATAGATCGCAAACTTGACTGAAATAAACTAGTGAACCGCCCAATAAAATAGATAAAATAAACTGAAGTATTAAGGTAGTAAATTAAAAAATAATGATTCCAACTCATCCACCAACAATCACTAATTATTCCCCTAAAAAATCACTAATTATAAATTTATAAGTTAATATTATGATATTAATTAATTAATTGTGTCTATGCGTATTAGTCATTCAACAATGTTTTGGAAATATTCGCTCGATTGGTATTGTATAGATTTAGGGATTTTTTAATAAAAAATAATTAATAGATCTAAGATTCATTGATCAGATTTGATAAATAATGATTTTTAAAGTGATATTTAGATTGATTGGGCTAATTTTTGTTGTTGTATAGGCTAGATGTTTTGTTGTTATTGGAACTAATTATGTTATTCTTGTCATCACAACAATCGTTTTCAAATTATTTAAAGAGGAAAAAAAATTAAATTACGGAGGCTAAAAGTAATTTTCTTTGGCCCAAATTCTAAAAATGTCGCAAAACATACATACTCTTAATTTTAGAAATAAAAATCTAGAGGGGCCATGGCCCCCTTGGGTGACTCTGTCCCTACCTTCCATACATACATACATATACATACATATGCATACATATATATATATGTATGTATTCCATCAAAAGAGTTGTCAAATTCCAATTTTCTTTCAAAAAAAAAAATGTGGTTCATATTAAGAAAAATATTTATAATTTTTTTGGCTATACATATTAATTTACCGCCTTAGGAAGCTTTATAAAAAAAAATGAAATCTTTTTAAGTCTCACAGATTTCTCTTTTTTTAAGTAGAATAACTGATGACATGACAAATCTAACAATATTTTCATAGTTTTTTAAGTAGAATAACTGATGACAGCCACAGCCACGTATTTCCAAACGTCAGCACAGACATCATTATGAATACCATTTGAAAGCAAACATCATTATCCAATTGGAACCATCCTGCTAGCATATTGTGAGACTGTTTTTGTTTTGGGACACAAATCTATAAATACCCATTTGTGTAACAAGCATTTCATTCCCACTTTTGTCTGAAATCAGAAACAGAAGCAAAGTACTAGCATTCAACAGGAAAGAATAGAATAGAATCATTGAAAATGGCTGCTGAAGCTCCCACCATTCCTCTTCTTACTCCTTACAAACTGGGCAAGTTCAACCTTTCCCATAGGTATACCGATACACCTTGCAAAGTTTTTTTTTTTTGTTTTTTTTTTTTTGTTTAGTATGATCAGAATTGTTAATGTGTGATGGGTTTTGATTTTTTTTTTTTTTAAATGAAATCACGTTATGTGTTCTTTTTTTTTTGGGGTTGACTTTGGTTTTGCCTAAAAAATAAAAGGAATTTGTGATTGTGACATATCTAGTCGGGATAATGAATTGTTTTGTTTACAAAGGTTTCAACTTTCAACAAATTGTAGATAATTATTTAGAGCGCTAAGTGTCAGTTTCCACAAAATATCTTATTTTATCGTATCAAAAGCTACTTTATTTATTATATCATGTCATTTTATAACACACTCAACATCTCAACTTTTATATTCCTATACAACACATTAAATTAATATATCTACATAATGCTAACAAGTGCTTTTTAAGGCATTGATTACCAATCCATTTTAGGACACCACTTTTATAGGAAATAAAAAAAAACTGTCAAAACATTAATTGCTTTTTTTTTTCCATATAAACTTTCTTTAGATAAATTATTAACTATTATTCTAAGGGTATTCGCTATCATTTTCCTAATAATAAGATATATTTCTTCAAAATATTTTTTCATTTTTGAGTAAAAAATTATCTTATTATAATATTATTAATTGAAAAAAGTTTGCCTACAAACTTTCTCTATATCTTTTTATTGGACGTGAATTTTGACATATCCACCATTAGATTGCATTTTTTTATTAGATCCTCCATGCGTGTAAAATTTTAAGATCGAAGATCAATAGCAATGTAGCCATGTTAATTTTTTAGTGGGAGTTTGTAGGCAAACTTTTTCCTTACTAGTTTTCAATTTTCCGTTTAAAAACTTTCAATCTTATATTTTATTTAAGTTTACCAAGCAGTAACTTGAAGTGGAAAAAACTAGTTTAATCAAATTTCAAGATTTAAACACTTGTAAACATCCAAACCAAACAAGCCTTTTATATACCAACAGATATAGAATATTTCATATGGACTCCAACTTAAAAAATAAAATAAATAAAAAACTATCAGAGTAAACACAAAAGATTTTAAAACCTGCAAACTCAAGAACATAGGAAGCAACAAACAAATCTTTTGATACCCAGACAATCCTCACACCACTTACATATTCAATCAGTGAAGAGCCATAGAGAGGATTATCAGCCTTCACGCGTGTCACTGCAGAAAGTAATAACCAACAACGAAATTCAAATCTTAAAACAGCCTTCAAAGTATAACAAATGTAGTTTAAAAGACAGCCTTACCGTAGCGTGCGATGGCATTACTCACAAATACAGGACCATCAGGTGTCTCGAGCACAGGAACCTACACAACAAGAGACCTTTTCTCAGGAAAACACATAAGAAACATATGGCCTGTAAAAGACATTTGTCTCTACGAAAGAAGGCCACCTTTCCAATTGGGTTCATCTTGAGAAACTCAGGAGTTTTGTTTGACACACCAATTTCAAATTCCTTCACCAATTCAACTTCAACTCCACTGTACTCCGCAGCAATAAGTGCCTTAAAAGCATTCTTGTTGGCGCACCCCGCATGCAGGACCTAAAGTTAACCAAACACATACATTACATAAAACCATTGTCCATTGCATGCAGTTACATCATGCACTCAAGATAATTCTGATGTTGATTATTACCGTGTGTCCTCACAACTAATGCTTGATCGAAGGATCATATCCTTTGAATCTAAAACTACAGGATCTTAATAAATGTCACATCTACTGATCTAAATCAGTTTGATTCATGTTTTTAGCAACTTTCATTTACACATACAAAGAGAAAACCCACAATCACATGTTTGTTTACTCTTAGAATCTAGATTCAATTCTTCTTCATCCGAAAAATGAAGTGACATGAACCTAGATTTCCTTATTTCCATTTGGTGTAAATAATTTCGTAGTTCAACATAAAAAGAAAACTAATCACATTCAAATCCAAATTTTGAACCAAATACACCCAAATTATCAATCCAAAATTTCCACATTGCCATCTATAGCCTAAACAACAATCGTACAGACAAAACAAACCCATGACTAATTAATAAGCAAATAAAAAACTAAGCAATACCCATCAATTGAATCGAAACATCAATTCAAAAAGTCATTTCTTTTCCTCTATTTGGGTCTTTTCTCATTAACCAATCGGATATACACAAACCCATCAAAAACCAAAAAAAACAAAAATTAAATTAAACAAAAAAAAAAACCCCCAATTGGATTTAACAAAGATCCAACAAAATAAATACGAATGCAGATCTAAATGGGCATCAAAATGCAAGCTTGAAGTGAAAATTGTTGGCAAAAAAACACAGGGCAGAGAAGAGAGATTTGTGAGAGCTTACCAAAGCCATGGCTTCAAAGAACTCTGCACTCTTTGTGGCAGTAACACAGAGAGAGAGAGAGAGAGAGAGAGAGAGGTCTGAGTTTTGAGGCGCTGAATGAGAGTATATAGGGAGAGAGAAAAAAAGGGGTTTAGGGTTTGTGGAGGGAAGTATAAGGACGGTGATTGGCGAGAGAGTTGGTTCACTATTTAGGATTTTTCCTAAATAAAAGCAAAGAAAAATAAGTAAAACCTAAACACACTTGTCTTTTCTTTTTTATAGGAAACACACTTGTCTTTGGTCCTTAAATTTAAAAATTACAATTTTTTTTTAAATAGAAAATCTTAGGTATCATTAAATTAACTTTTTAATTAACATATTTTAAATACATTTTAATGAATTTTTAACTATTAAAATTGGATTTTTTTAAAAAATTTTGATTAAATAAAATTTGTTTGGATTATGTTTAATTAACAAATTTGAGATTTCACATTTTCCTTTAAAAAATAATTAACCTATTGTGGTTTGGGTTAAACAAATTTTAGTCAAATGAATTTTTTTCAATTGTTAAATTTTATCTTCTTAATGGTTTGGTGTAAAATGAAATTGTGAGGGCTTAATAGTTAATACTTTAATGATTATGTCCAAATCTTAAAATGTAATGTGAATTAAATTGTGATATAATCAAATAAGAAGGTAATTATAAATATCATTAAATAATGTGTGCATGCAACAATTGAGATTATAGCTATTAAAACTATATAAGAATAGTGGTTTATCTGCAAACCATCGAATTGTGTGAAATTTCAGGTTAATACAAAATAAAACACTAGATCTGTGAAAAAAAAAAAAAAAAAAAAAAAACTTAGTTAAACCAAAAAAAAAAAAAAAAAGAAAAAAAAGAAAGAAGAAGATAGTTTTTATGGAAGAATATTGAAGTGCATGATTTTATTTGAATATATATATATAATAAATTTTTTTTTTTGGAGAAAAAGGTAAGACAAATTAAATTAAATAAAATCAGTTTGAATACAATTTCCAAATCAAAATGTAGTTCTTCTATCCAAGCATCATAATCTGCAAATGAAACTGCTTTTCTGGCAAGGGCGCGAGCTAACATATTCCCTCTTCTGCGTGTCTGCGTGTCTCCTCAACCACATTCCCATACAATGTATTATAGCAAACAGAAGCAATCAAAGTCAAAACCACCTGGAGACAATCACCTTCAACCACAACCTGGAGCATTTAAACGTATTTTATTTAAATGTGTTTTAGAATAAACTAACTATTAGTTCAATGCCACTCTTTGATGGTTTAAAGCCTGGCATGGTTATAATAACTATTTTATTGAAAAGCTAACAAGCCACATTCAAATGAATAACACGACTTAAAAAAAAAAAAAAAAATTAAAAAACCATAAATTTTAGAAAAATTTTAGAAAAATGTTTAAAACTTTATATATATATATATATATATATATATATATATAAAGTGTACAATATGTTTGTTATGACTCTCCCAGGCACTTCTGCTATAGCCCCTCTTTATCAGACCTTACTAAAAGCCTAAAATAATTGCAGCAACATTGAGTTTTTTTTTAGAAACATACATTAATTTACGAGTTATAAATGACCTCAATGCATGGAAGATATCAACAACAATATGGCCATAACTGGCTATCCATAGGATTTGATAAAAACATCACCAGTCAAACCAGCATATATATATATATATATATATATATATATATATATATATGAGACATGCAGTGCTGCATTGACAATTTGACACATTGATAGCTCAAAATTATTTTAAAACAAAATTTTTTGTTTTTTTAGATTTTAAAAATAAAAAATCGGAATTTTCAAGAAAGAATCAATTTTTAGGAAAAGAACAAGAGATAAAAGCAAGGGTGCTCAAAGATGCGAGTGGCATATTCGGCTAAATATCTGTAAAGTATTTACGTAATTTGAATGGTGATTTTAGACAAGTTTTACCAAAGAATGTGGATTTTCAATTCCTCAATCTTGGGTTGGGATATCGAGTAATGAATAGAAGACTGCTCAGTCTAGCCCAATTGAAAAAGGTCAGGGACTGGGTTGTTCGACCCATATTGGTAACAATTTTATGGGCCAAAAGTTTCCGATCATGATTGACATACGAGCATCCACAATAGATGTTGCAAAAAAAAATATCATTTTGCCACACCAAAAGCATACTTTATTATTTTACCACATCATTTTACAACATTTCATTTATCAGATGTTTTATTCTTCAATTCTATACATTAAAATAATATTTATAACAAATTAAAATAATATATTAAATTCCTCCCCCGTCATCATCATCAACAACACCAACAACAACAACTACAACAACAACAGCAACAACCAGAAAAATTCTTGCAGCCACAATCACCAGAAGAAAAAAAAAAAAAACACAACCACCAAAATCAACCCACAACTGCAACGGAATCCACCATCAAATCATAACCACCAAAACACAGAAACAAAAACAAAAACAAATCAGAATAGAGATCGGCACCACCACTGATTCACCATGACCACCATAACCCACAACCCATGAAACTCAACCCACCCACCGCCATAACCCACAACCCAAACCCATCCACCACCAATCTGCCCATCTGAACCCACCCATTGCCCAACCCACCCATCAAACCACAGCAAAAATAAGTGAATCGAAAAAAGAAAAAAACGGAAAAAGAAAAAAACAAAGCACCCGAAGCAGAATAGAGAAGACAGATGGTCGGCGGTGTCGAGTGGTGGAGGAGATTTTATAGCTCAGTGGTGATGGAATTTGTGAGATGGTAGAGAGTTTTTCGGCGGTGGCTCATGATTTATGAATGGGAAGTGAATAGAGCAAAAGGGAAGAAGGAAGAAGAAAGAGTATGGGAGAGTGGAGATGGAAGCAGTGAATATGTGGCTGAAGGAGAAGATGAAAGAGATATTTTAATTGGGATGAGAGAGAAGATGAATAAAAAAATAATAAACCATATGCCATTGTTTGTCCGTATAGTGCCAAAATTGTGAGGATACTGTAGCATCTTGCAAAAATTTGAAACATTTAGCACATCTGATAAATGGGGTTTTTTGGTATTTGGTGTGCCAAATGTGCCAAATATTTAGCATTTGGCACATTTGGCACATCTACTGTGGATGCTCTAACATTGATACTTGACTTGAGGATAATATTAAAAAAAATATATATTAGATGAGCTACTAGCCTACTACTGGTTTGAAGGAAGTACATTTTCATTGTATAGAATTTGTAGGTAACCATGCTCCTCATGCTTTGGTAACATAGGCTATTGTGAGAAGCAATATGCATTTGAATGAATAAACTAGCTATGGTTTTTCTTTTTTCTTTTTTTTCTTTTTTTTTTTTTTTTTAAGCTACTAATAAATCGAAGGGACTAAAGTAAACCCCATAGATTGAATTCAAAGTCTCTTTTATCGATACCATGCAACAGAAATTGAAACTCTGACTGTGAGGACACTTGAATTTGGTATTGAGATTAGGATAACAGATGCAGTGCTGGAAGGGGACTCTTAAGTTAGTTGTTCAAGCCATATTTGCTGATATAAACTCCTTGTCTCCTTTTGGATCTTTGATAGCTGATGCTAAGTCTTTTACTAGTTGTTTTAATGAATTACAGTACTTTCATACAGAGAGAGAAGATAATAAGGTTGCCCATAGCCTAGCTTAGAATGCTAAATATGTTACAAACTACGCTGTTTGAATAGAGTATATTCCTCCACCTTCTTTTTCTGCTTTCCAGGTTGATTTAGCCTTCATTCCTTAATACAAAAGCCTCTTAGGCCTCCTTCTCTAAAAAAAAAAAAAAGAAAGAAAAAAAGAATCTCTGTTATGAACAATAACTATAGTATATATTTGTTAAATGCATCATCTTTTTCATGACGTATGTTCACTATAGAAAATTGGTTCTATTGCAGCAGCCACAAAACACTACAAAACTCCCCAAAAAAAGGCTACAAAATGTTTTGCAACGTTTTTGTGCAACACTTTTTTGACTGCTGCAACAGCACTGCAACAATTTTCCTATTGCAGCACTTTTTGAAAATGATGCAATAAAGTTTTTGTTTTGCAACGTTTATGAACTGTTAAAACAAATAACAAATTTGCATCGATTTTTAACAAACACTGCAATAAAGTACATTTTACAGCATGTTTCAAAACATTGCTATAAGTTTTTTTTTTTTTTAATTATAAAAAGCATTTTTCCCAATAATTGATTTTTAAAAAATTAACATTTATTTTAGTAAATTTTTTAATAAACATTTATTTTAGTAACTTGATTACAAATACTAGCTCATATTTAAATTGCAAATACACAATGCTTCAAATATTGTACACATGAAAAAAAAAAAAAAAAAAAAAAAGTGGAAACATGCCAAAGCCTGCAAATGATTGATTGGGCCGAGGGTTGGAACCTTGCCATTTGCTTGAATTAAAAAAAAAAAAAAAAATTATACAAGGCAATGACCCTGAGGAGACAACTCTGTCTAAGGAATCGGCCACGGCCAAAGCTTTGTCCAACTCTTAAACCATTTTAGGTATTAATTTATCCAAGGTAGGTGATCTAGGGAATTGAACCTGACCAAAGTTCTGTTTAACCCTTAGAAAATTTTAGGCGTTAATTTACCCAAGTTAGGTAATTCGAGTGATCGAACTTGACCGAGGTTCTGTTTAACTCTTAGTAAATTTTATGATGTTGAGAGAGAAATTAGCAGCTGAGGAGTTGCATTGGTACAGATTGAACTCAAGCAATAAAAATCATGGATATCAAATGAAAACTCTCATTAATAATATTATCTTCATAAATCATTTACATTCTAGGGCCAAGGACAGGGAAAGGTGATAAGCCCCAATCCCATCTACCGAAGTGACCCGGTAAGGCCTTTCCTAGTTGGGAAAAGGCTTCCCCTATGCAAGGTTCTTCATATGTCCCATGACCTTTCTTAGGACTAAGTCTCCTAGTACGAAGGTCCTTACCTTGATGCCCTTGTCGTACCCTTGTCTAAGCTTTTGTTGGTAGTGAGCCAATTTGATTGTGGCAACCTCTATTCTTTCTTCGATCAAATCCAAAATGATGGAGAGGAGTTGATCATTTGAGTCATTGTTGAATTGATTAGTTCTCATCGTAGGGAACCCCATTTCTAAGGGGATGATTGCCTCAGAACCATACGTCATAGAAAATGGGGTTTTGGCTGGTAGACTTTATTGGCATAGTGCGATAGGCCAAGAGTACATGCGGCAGTTCATCCACTCATTTTCCTTTGGCCTCATCTAACCTTTTCTTCAAAGTATCTACTATGACTTGGTTGGTGGCCTTGGCCTGCCCATTGCCTTAGGGGTAAGCTGGAGTAGAATATATATTTCTAATCCCCAAATCACAACAGTATTTTTGGAAGGCCTTACTGTCGAACTGAAGTCTATTGTTCGAGATAAGGGTATGTGGTACACTAAATCTAATGATGATGTTCTACCAAATAAATCTTTTAGTATCCTGATCTCGGATATATAAGAGGGGCTTTGTTTCTACTCACTTAATGAAGTAGTCAGTCCCATAAAGGAGCCACTTTCGGTTTTCGGTTACTTTCGGGAATGGTCCCACGATGTCTAATCCCCATTGCACGAAGGGCTAAGGACTAGGAAGAGGGTTCAAGGTACCATCTAACTGATGAATGTTAGGGGTGACCCTTTGACATTGATCACATTTTTTGACAAAGTCCTGAGCGGACTTTTGCATGATAGGCCATTAGTATCCTTACGTCAAGACTCTATGTGACAGAGACCTTCCACTAGTGTGGCCGCCACACAATCCTTGATGAAACTCCTTCAACAAAGCCTCTATCGCCTCGCAATGCACACATAACAGGTAGGGACTCGAGTAAGAACACTTATACAGCTTTGGTTACTTGGAGAACCAGTATCGAGGTGCCTTCCTTCGAACCTTCTCGGTCTCTGTTTTGTTCTCAAGGAGTAGCTTATGTTTTATGAAGGAGACTATTGGGTCCATCTAGTTTAGGCCGATATAGGCAGCATTTACTACTTTGGGGGCCTGAAGGATGTGATTAAGGGATGCCAGGTTCTCCACCATTATGACCCTAGGCTGATTCTCCCTTGTGGAGGTGGCTAGGGTTGCCAATGAGTCGGTGTGAGTGTTCTTGCTTCTAGGGATCTGATCTATGGAGAAGGTTTCAAAGTGGGATTGCAGTTGCTTTACTTGGACCAAATTGCACTGCATTCTCTGATCCTTAGCTTCAAATTCTCCTTGGACATGCCTTACTATAAGCCTTAAGTCACAAAAGACTTTTTGATTTCCCCTTAAGTTTCTTTACTGACCTCAGGCCAACTTCAAGGGCCTCATACTTGGCTTTATTATTGGTGGCTAAGAAGTCCAATTTCAGGGATTTCTCAATGGTAATGTGCTCTAGGGAGATCATGACTATCTTGATCCCTGAACCCCTTTGATTTGCAACCACATCTACATATAACTCCCAACAGGGTGGTGAGGGTGCAATAATAGTTAAAACTTCTTCGGCTTATGTATTGTGCTCTTTAGCCTAGACAGTGTTAGGACATATGTGAATCATGTTAGGAACACATGTCATCTAGAATTGGCTAATCTTTTGACAAAATGCACTTTACTTGTAATTGGGTAAATCTAGGATGTGTTTAATCCTTTAAGGAACAAGGTTTCAAGGAACAAGGTTTCAAGTCCAAATGTTAAAGCCATGCAAGTCTATCAAAAAAACAAGTGAAGAAGTGCTAGATTTTAAAGCTTTACAGCTAGCTCGACAGATAGCATCTATCGAGGTTTAAAAGGGAGCTTTTGCCCATTGCTCGACAGCTGCTCGATGGATACCCTATCTATCGAGATTTATAAAAATCAGATTTTTCAGTTTTGATTTCACTCCAATCCATATATACATGTTTGAGTTTTCTTTTCTCACAACCCTAAACAATATAAGGATTATTTTAAAGGCCGTCACAATTGATGCAAGTGAGTGCAATTTAATGCAAAGGTTTTTCATAAGCATATTATGACCGGAGAAAATTTACCCTAGTTTATCTTTCTCTTGAAGAAGCTGCTGTGTTTGTACACTGTAGGGTTTTGTAACTAAAGAGTTTTGTGATCTTTATCGTGTTAATTAACTGAAGAACTTTGCAGCCAACATCCTTCTCAAGTTGGTGGTTAGTCACGTACATGGATCCATGCATCAATTGGTTATTACTGGGAACCGTGCATTGAAAATGAGAGATTGTCACTACAGAACAAGTTCAATTATGTATTAGGGTAAGGGTTCAACTATAAGTTGGTATAAGGTACTGAGATTCCTTTACTTGTAACCGTTTGTTGTGATAATAGTGGATTTTCAGGAGTGGTGACCTTAAAATCACCTGGTAAAGTTTTTGTCTTTGAAGTTTCCCCTATTCGTAAACAAATCATCGTGTCAACTTTATTTTCCGTTGCATATTAACTTAGTTGGTGATTTGTTTGTGCTACCACGCTTATTGCATGTTAATCGGATTAATTAATTAACTTGGCTAATTAATTGGTTAATTCATCACAAGGGGTCAATACATTATTGGCCTATCAGATAGAACTGGGGGATCAGCAAGATACCTCTTTAATTCTTCGAAAGCCTTGTCATACTCCTCGGACCATACAAAGTCTTTCCATTTGTGCAATAGCTAGAAGAAAGGCTTACATCAGTTAACTGATCGAGATATGAATCTGCTTAAAGTGGTTGCCATTCCAATGAGGCGTTGCACTTCTTTCAGGTTTCGTGGTGGGTGTAAATCGTGGATGGCCTTGATTTGATTGAGATTAATTGCTATTCCTTGGTGGGTGATAATAAACCCCAAGAACTTCTCAAATCCTACTCCGAAGAAGCAATTGAAGGCATTTAGGCACAGCTTATGCTTTGTTAAGACTGAAAAGACTTCCCCGAGGTCTTCTAGATGCTCTGAGGCTCTTTTACTCTTTACCACTATGTCATCTATATAAGCCTCTACATTTTTGCCTAATTGAGCTTCAAACATTCTTGTCACCATCCTCTGATAAGTGGACCCGGCTTTCTTCAGGTTGAATGGCATTACTTGATAATGATAATTGCCGGTTGGGGTGATAAATTCCAACTTTTCTTGATCGAATAGAGACATGGGGATTTGATGATAGCCTTGAAAGGCATCTAGGAAACTCATTCGTGGGTGGCTAACGGTTGTGTCGACGAGTTGGTCTATTCTTAGGACTGGGAAGGGGTCCATAGGGTAGGCTTTGTTGAGGTCAGTAAAATCCACATAAACCCTCCATTTACTGGTCTTCTTCTTGACAGCCACAGTGTTGGATAACCATTTAGGATGGAAGAAGTTTACTAACCTCTTCCTTCATCGTATCAGTGTGCTCCTTAGAGGACCGTTGAGGTTGTTGCTTCCTCGGCACAGCTGTCAAATTTACATTGAGATGATGACAAATAAAATCTGGGTTAACTCCTAGGGCCTCGCACACACTCCAAGTAAACACATCTATGTTGTTTTTGAGGAAGGATAGGAGTTAGGCCCTCTCAGGTGAAGGTAATTGTGTTCTGACCTAGAAAAACCTCTCCTCATCCTCCCCTAGGAAGACTTTTTCTGGTGCTTCACACTGTACGCTAGTTCCACTAGTCTTGTATGAAGCCCCAATCTTGTTTGAAGCCCCATTCTCCTCCGACTTCAACTGCTATGCGGCGGGCTCTGGATCCGTGTGGCTAATTTGCAGGGTTCAGTGTCTCACCATGGCTACCATGCATTGTCTCGCCACCACTTGGCACACTCGCAACTACTCCATATGTCCCTCGATTGGATACTTAACCTTCATATGCAGGATAGAGGAGACTGCTACCATGGCATGGAGCCAAGGCCTGGCTAGAATGGTTGTGTAAGTGGAATACGCATCCATTACAGTGAAGTCTACCTTCACCATCTCCCTCCCAGTTTGTATCGATAGTTTAATTATTTCTCTAGGGATAAAATTTTTTCCATTAAAACCGATTAAGGGGACGTCATAAGGACTGAGGTCCTTGGGCTTTAAACCTAGCCCCTTGTATAAATTAGGGTACATGATTTTGGCTCTACTCCCCTGATCAACCATAACCCTCTTTACTTTGAATCCTCCTATTTGGAGAGTGACCACAAAAGCGTCGTTATGCGGCTGGATGGTGCCCATTTTATCCACCTCTGAAAAGCCCAAGATGAGGTCCTCCTCAATTTTACTCCTCTTGGCCTCCTTAGCCTTCTCTTCAATTGTTGGCTGTAGGGAGATGGTCATTACCCCCGTTGACAGAGCAACCATCCCTTATGGGGTGGCAAAAATAACATTGATGGTTCCTAAGGGTGGGTGCATGGCTGAATTCCTTTGGGGGTCGAACCTTGACTGCTCTCCTCGACCAAATGGCTGGTGCATAAATTGCCTCAACTTTTCAGCCTAGACCAATTGGTCCAAAAAATCAAAGAGCATCATGCAATCCTCCTTTGTTTGACCTTGGTCTTGATGGTACTAGCAGTATAAGCTTTGATTTCACTTGGTGGGGTTGCCCCCTATCTTATTCGGCCATTTGAAATATGACTCATTTTTTATCTCCTCCAATACTCTGTTGATATGCTCTTTGAAAACTGAATTCACTTGTGGTGGGTTTTGGGGAGCTTGGTTGAAAAAATCTCTCTTTGGCCTATTTGAGGCAAAACGATCTGCTTGAGGATCTCTTCACTCAGGTATGAAGGCCTTTGCCTTTCCTTTGCCCTGGACTTGGTCATCTTTAACCCTATTGCACTCCTCTACTTGGTCCATTAACTGATGCATATCTTGAGTTAGCTTTATGGTGAAGGACTTTCTTAAATCAAAATTCATGTGAAGCCCCATTTTGAAGGTTCTGACTACTACGTCATCAAAGTCCCCCATCAATCTCATTAAAAAGCTCCCAATACCTGTTAAAGTACATCTTCAGCGTCTTCCCTTCCTTCATAGCCATAGAAAGTAGGGAGTCCAGGGGTCTAGGGACCTTGCTACATGTCATGAATTTGGCGCCAAATGCCCTAGTCAACTCCTCATAGGATCCAATCGAACCCTCTTCCATCCTATGGAACCATCTCATAGTAGTGGGGTTGAGACTCGAGGGAAAAAAATTGCATATGAGGGCCTTATTCCTAGAGTGGTTGACCATCCTTTGGTTGAAATGGCTCACATGCTCCGCCGGGTCAATTTTTCCATTATAGATCATAAAAGTTGGCTGAGTAAAATGGTGGGGTAGCTTGGCCTTTTCAATGTAATTGGTAAAGGGTGACTGAGAGATCTAGCGCAAGGTTCTACTCATAGCATCATTTCCTATGTTCTCAAGGGGTGGAGTTCTGACCCTTCTGTGGTGGTGCCTCTCTCTGCCCACTAAACGAGAGGATGTCACAAAAACTTCACTTGGCGAACTCCTAGTTCTTCGCCTGTAACTCTGCTCCCCTTCTAAGCTAAAGCTTTGGCTTGGTGAAAGGGCCTTATGCTCCCTTATGTGCATTCTTCGATGGAGCCACCGTCGCAAATGACCGACCTCCAATCTAAGGTCTTGCATTACTTGATCACACGAGTCATGGCTCATAGGCCTAGAATGACTTCGACTGATGTGGTCTGAGTGGATGGATGCAACCCTTATGCTAGGGGACTGTGCTATTTCACGATCATGTCTTTGCTTTAAATTAACAAACTGGTCCCTATGCAGAGATTTGATGGACTCCTCTCTGTCGCCATGAACGCCAGTTTCATTTCTTCCAAGATTTGCCATAGGAGTAAGGATTAAAGGTGACCTTGCCCACAGACGACGCCAATTGTAGGGGGCAGAAACAACAAGGCCCTAGCCTAATGAACACAAGCATGGATTGAATGATAGACCCGATACAATTAATTTATGGAGATGGGTTGTTATGGCCAACCTTCCAAGCTTCTACAGCTTAACTTGTAAACGTGATGAAAAGGACAAAGCTTTTTCAATTAAACTGATACACTAGAGAAGATAATAGGAGAGAATAGATGTAGATTTCTTATTCAAAGTCTTCCTTGGTTTGGCTGAGGAGCAATGGTTCTTATAGACTACACTTCTCGATAATACAACAATTGGATTATCTCTAGGTTCCTTAGAGTCATTTTTGATGATCCCTTGCTCAAAGGGGTCTCTCTGGCTATATATAGTTGTTGAGACTGCATTTGAGCCCTCCACTTGGATGGAAAGGGGTCTTTCTCTAGATACTTGTCCCATCATTACTATGTTGGTGATAGTAGGGTAGGATGCAGGCTGTGGGGGCACTGTTCAGGGGTCATTTGGCCATTAATGCGGCAGAGTGAGTTGGTAGAGTGCATTAAATGAGGAGGTGATGGGTGCTTTATCTGGATGCTTCCTCCGTCTGTTGCTTGCATGTCTCTCCTTCTTTCATCGGCCCTCTTTCTTATCGCCTTGGGAGTTGGGCTTTGATACCCTGAGGAGAGGCCCCTCCTTGGGTCACATAGATTGATTCTCTTCAGTCCTACTGATTTGGCTCACACAGTGGTGTTGAGCTTGGCCTAGTAAGAAGTTGAGGCTCAAACGCTCCTTGGGTTGGGCCTAACTGATATTCTCTTCTTCTTCTTTTTTCTTTTTTTCTTTTGTTGGTTTTTCCCCTCCTAAACCACCATTGGATTACATTTTTTTTCTTATATCCTCCATAATTGCAAACTTCAAGAAAATTAAAGATCAATAACTATGTTATCAATCAAATATTTAAATTTTGAGTTTTTATTATCTAAAATTATACATAAAAAAATAAGTATATGGATCAAATAGTAAATAACATATGATTGACATGAAACTTAACACGTGTTTTAAGAACATAAAACACATGCAATTCAACAGTCATATTTTCAAAATATTTAGTTATGCTAATTTTTTTAGTGAGAGTTGTAGTCTTCGGCTACAACTAAGTTTTTAGTCAAACTTTGTTCTTAAATTTTGGTCCTATTAATAATATATTAGGCCCTTACAATCAAAAAGAAAAATCCAAGAAAGTTGTTATTTAACTAGAATTTTGAAAAATATGTAGCTTGTAGTATTGATAATAAAATTATCATTCAACGATTTCAAAATAAAAAAATAGTTATAGAAGGAAATTGTAAGTTTTTATGTATTTGAGTCTTTTTTTGCCAATATATAAAATTATCTTTTTATTAAATTTTATATAATTTAAGTTTTTTAATAGCAATCCTTAAAAAAATTCTTAGAGCGGTCATTGGATACTTGAAACCTTGATACAGAAAGTTCTCATAAGGCTTTTTCAATTTCCATTATCTCTTTTTCCTAAAAGGAAAAAAAATTCCATTCTCTTTTAATACTCCTTTTTCATAAACAAGTTAGGCTGTGAGATACCCAAAAAGCCTGTACATCCAAAGGATCAATGGATCATAGAAATATGTAAATGTTTGTAACCAAAAAAAAAAAAAGAAAGAAAAAGGAATTGTTTGTAAGGAATTCAAGGATAGCATAATATACTGATTTTAAATATTCTCAAAGAATCTGATACACTCCTCCATTGGAAATCATATTTGAAAAAGTGGACACGTAACATCACTACTGTGTAAGGGCAGCTGGGGAGTAGGATCCAATGCATACTTTACCAAGTGCAATTAACCATTTAACCCTCTCTCTCAAGTGCAATTAACCATTTAACCCTCTCTCTTAGACTCTTACACTATTTTTTACCGTTCTTATTTTTTAATTTTAATTTTTTCTCAAAATTTTCATTTAATGATTAAAATTTAAAACTATTTTTAAAAAAAAAAAATTTAAATCTCAATCATTCGTAACTAGTCTATAAGAAATGGTTCTGCAACTTATCTTAATTCTTTGATTAGCAAAAACTTATCTTAATTATTTTTTTTTTTGGGGCTAAATAACTTATCTTAATTCTTTGTTTTATATATTGGATAACTGATTAAAAGAACAGAAAGTATATATTTTTTTTGGACCTTTTTGACAAAATAAAGTGAAAAAGTAAAAGAATAAAGCAAAAAGCAACCAAGGGGCTTGCAGTGGGAATGACATCGCCCAGTCCAATATGATGCTCTAGGAGCAATACTCCCTCCTCTCACATAAGGGGTGTGCCTCATGGTGGGACCCATGTGTGGGGCTCACCCCTCATGTGAGAAGAGGGAGCATTGCTCCCGAAACACCTAAGTTTTTTTCTCACATCAAACTTGTCTCAAATAAAAAATGCCTTCTCTTTCCTTGACTTTCAAAGTCAGTGTCTGTTTAGCATTAAGGATGGCAATTGTCGCCCGATCCGCGAGTACCCGACCTAGCCCGATAAAGAATAGATTCGGGTTTGGGTTTCTAAGGAACTAATAATTTTCCTATTTTTTTTATCCTGAATTCTTATAAAAAGAACATACCCCATAGGTTGTTGGACCCTAATGTTTCAATGTGTAAATGTGGTTGAAGTTCAAACTACATGCTTGGTATGTCTAAAAATATATTAAATTGTATAAGTACTTGGTGTGAAGTGTAAACCCTTTGGTTTACACATTCCAATAAAGATATGCTTCATTATTATATTACTAAAACATAAATACACATGATAACATCTTAATAAACACCATATTTTAGGTTTTAAGTAAAAGACCGATGTAGTATTATTAGGTATTGAAAGATGTATTGAGTTTTAAGTAAAAAACTGATATAATAATTTCTTATTGGATAATGTAAAACATGAGTTTTATACTCTATTCTTACCAAATTTGGACTAAAAAAGTATTTACAAAAACTTTTTAGGGCTGTGAAGGAGACAAAAATTAAAAGTTTTTGAAGAATCAATTATGTGGGATCATTATAAATTTGATTTTTTTTTTTTTTTTTGCTGAATCATTATAAAAAATTTAGATTACACTATTTTCCACAAGAAATGCTAAAATGCGAAATAAAAAAAAAAGGGGGATTGGTCCATTCCCAGAGAGGTGGATGGAAATGTGAAAGTAAGAAAATCACAGGTTCCATTCCCATAGAGGTGGATGGAGACGTGAAGGTAAGAAAATCATAGGTTCCATTCCCATAGAGGTGGATGGAGACGTGAGGGGTGGATGGAGATGTGAAAGAACATCAACTTTTCTTCAAAGCACCACCACACACCTTTGGTACAATGGTGACTCTATAAGTATAAGTACTTATGGGGTGTGAGGAGTAAGAATTAGGGTTTAACTCTCAGGAGAAAACTTCTTACACATGTACATTTTGATTAGACTAGAGTAGAATTTCTATATTGTATAAAAAAAAAAAAAAACAAAACTTTCTTCAAAGCTATAACTTGGACTAGTAACAGAATTGTTCCATCACAATTATGATTTGACACTTGAAATCTCTGAGAAGGGTCATAAATCATCAAACTTTTGTTTATTCATAAATATTTATTTTCAATTTTGTTTTGGTTAAAAATGTCAGCTTCAAGCCTAGCTATGGCAATCTTATTCTTAACTTGTTTCCAAGCAAATATTGTAGACTCGCATGCTTGCATCTTCTAAAGAAACTTACTTTTGAGGCTTGCTCAGTTATTAAGAATTTTTTTTAATATGGGATATTAATTCTACTTTAATCTAATCTAAGTATATATGTATATGAGGCTCCATCCTAAAAACTAGAATTCCACCTCACTAAAACTTTGTACTTATAGAGTGACCATCATGCCATTATTAATTTTAAACTTACTCACATGCTTGATTTAAAATTTCACCATCACGCCAAGGGTGCCATTATAAATTTTTAGATTTTAAACATTCAAAAATAAGAATTTCTGAAGGTTGCCATTGTTATATGGATTACTAGATATACATAGAACTTGAATCAATATATCATATTTTATAAAATACTAATTAAAAATATAAATTTAATTTTTTTAAAATCTTATACAGCTCATTTAGGAGGTAAATGCTAAATAATTAATAATTTGACTACTATGGATTATTTTGACAAGACAAAAATACACATTATTAAACATTTTATTTGGATTAAAAAGACATATCTCATTTTCTCAAATTAAATTAGAGTATTAAGAAGAAAAAAAGAAGAAGAAGAAATGAAAAGTTAAATTCAAGAATCACCTTAATAAATCTTACAAAAATTAGAATTTGTGAAAATTGACACTTTCCTACTAATATGATGGGAATTGGGTTTTCTAACTCCCACATTTAATAAACGTTGAGATATTCATGAGAATTACAATTTTCGAGGATGTTATCAAAAGAACAGTTAAATTTTCATAAATTCCAAGGAACTAATAATTTTCCTATTTTTTTTAATCCTGAATTCTTATAAAAAGAACATACCCCATAGGTTGTTGGACCCTAATGTTTCAATGTGTAAATGTGGTTGAAGTTCAAACTACATGCTTGGTATGTCTAAAGATATATTAAGTTGTATAAGGAGTTGGTGTAAAGCGTAAACCCTTTGGTTTACACATTCCAATAAAGATATGGTTCATTATTATATTACTAAAACATAAATACACATGATAATATCTTAATAAACACCATATTTTAGGTTTTAAGGAAAAGACTAATGTAGTATTATTAGGTATTGAAAGATGTATTGAGTTTTAAGTAAAAAACTGATATAATAAATTCTTATTGGATAATGTAAAATATGAGTTTTACACTCTATTCTTACCAAATTCGGACTAAAAAATATTTACAAAAACTTTTTAGGGCTGTGAAGGAGACAAAAATTAAAAGTTTTTGAAGGATCAACTATGTGGGATCATTATAAATTTGATTTTTTTTTTTTTTGCTGAATCATTATAAAAAATTTAGATTACACTATTTTCCACAAGAAATGCTAAAATGCGCAATAAAAAAAAAGGGGATTGGTCCATTCCCAGAGAGGTGGATGGAAATGTGAAACTAAGAAAATCACAGGTTCCATTCCCATAGAGGTGGATGGAGACGTGAAGGTAAGAAAATCATAGGTTCCATTCCCATAGAGGTGGATGGAGATGTGAAAGAACATGTTCCCACTTAAAGCACCTATAAATGCCTCTCCCACGTTGCCAGGAATTTAATACCGCGAATGATATAGAAAGTAGAAGTTCTCCTAAAGCTTTGCCGAAGTTCCATTCTCTTCCGTCTAAAAAAAAAAGGTTCCATTCTCATTTTTTCCTTTTAAAAAAAATCCATTCTCTTTTAGTACTCCCTTTTCCATAAACAAGCTATAGGTAGTCGTTCTCATAAAGCTTTGCTCTAGGTCCATTCTCTTCCTTCTCAAAAAAAAAAAAAAAAAAACGTCTATTCTCTTTTTTTCCTATAAAAAAAAAAATCCATTATCTTTTAGTACTCCCTTTTCCATAAACAAGCTATAGGTAGTAGTTCTCATAAAGCTTTGCTCAATTTCCATTCTCTTCCTTCTCAAAGAAAGAAAAAAAAAGTTCCATTCTCTTTTTTTCCTTAAAAAAAAAAAAAAAAATCCACTCTCTTCTAATACTCCCTTTTCCATAAACAAGCTATAGGTTGTGAGTTTCCAATGGCTTCCATGAGCACTCAAAAACCCTATGCATCCTCGTCTTCCTCATCTTCTTCTACATCTCAATGGAAATACGAAGTTTTTCTTAGTTTCTATGGGGAGGACACCCGTAAGAATTTTACAGATCATTTATATGCTGCTTTGATACAAAAAAGCATTATTGTTTATAGAGATAATGAAAATCTCGAGGAAGGAAAACCTATTGCTTCAGAACTCATGAAAGCAATAGAAGAATCTCAGTATGCAATTATTATTCTCTCAAAAAATTACGCTTTTTCAAAATGGTGTCTGAACGAACTTGTCAAAATTCTTGAATGCATGAAAGAGAAGGGGCTGAAAGTTTGGCCTATTTTCTACCATGTAAATCCCTCTGATGTTGGGGATCAGAGGGAGAGTTTTGAGAAAGCATTTCTCAAGCATGAAGAAGATCGCAAGGTTCGCATAGAGAAGATACAGGAGTGGAGAACTGCACTGAAAGAAGTGAGCAAGATCCGCGGGAGGCATTTAGTAAATAGGTAAGATTCTACCTTTTCTTCTGGTCATATCATCAATGTTTTGGATAACTTTTGAAATGGTTTTGTTCTAATTATTTGAAAAATAATATGAAAAAACAAATTGTTGCACTAGTCCAATAAAACTATAGAACTAAAGTAAAACCCATCAAAATCAGTTTGTACCAAAAAAAAAAAAAAATCAATTTGGTACCAAAAAAAAAAAAGATGCCAAAAAAATTATATTTGCATAGTTTCTTGTGTGCAAATTAATTAAGTTGGGTATTAGTCAAAATCTAGTTCTATCATCATCTTCATCAAATTAGGTA
This sequence comes from Castanopsis chinensis, assembly GCA_032878915.1. Taxonomy (NCBI): domain Eukaryota; kingdom Viridiplantae; phylum Streptophyta; class Magnoliopsida; order Fagales; family Fagaceae; genus Castanopsis; species Castanopsis chinensis. The sequence continues at coordinate 297,049 of JAVQMG010000029.1, read as the reverse complement.
GCATCCTCATATAATACAACATCTTTCTTGCTACATTAGCTGGTATCCTCATGAGTGTTTTTTTTTTTTTTTAATAATATTCTCTCTCTCTCTCTCTCTCTCTCGGCCTTTTTTTTTTCGAGTGTTTTTGTTTTGTTTTTTTTTTTTTTTTGTTTTGTTTTGTTTTGTTTTGTTTTTGGAAAATAATTACTAAAATATTTGGTGCTTGATAATAAGGGTTGGATTTGAAGATTTTATGTTGAGCGTAGGTATGTACTCTTCAACTATTGAATATGTTTTGCAACATGATAGTTTCAATTTAATTTGGGTGGTTTCGAGCGAACCCTCCATGCATGTTATGGGTAACTTTTGTTTAATTAAATGTAATTTACATGATTTAAATTAATTATATTAGATTTAACTTTTGTTATATCTTTTAATTTTTCTTATTTTTTTCTTCTCCTCTATTTTACGCAATATTAAAATTCAACCACATCCTCCTTATCATTAAATTATTTATATTTTCTCTCTCTTTTTGTTTTAAAAAATAAAAAATGTAATATTTACATAAATTCAAATAAAAGAAAATTGTGCTCATCAAATTATACTCATTTTTTTTTAACATTTATACTTTCTTCAACCTTTCTCCTTCTCTTTACATTTTCATCTCTCCAAACATTCTACCTTGATATCAATCTTCCTCTTTCCTTTTATCTTCCTTTATTTTGTTTCAATTTATTATCCTCCTTTTAGTATAATTTTTTCATTCACTTTTCCATTCTTTACATAATTTTCTCTCACAAAAGTGGTTATTTTCCACTCTTTCTCCCTCAATTTTTTGGTGAATTTTTATTTTTATTTTTCTTGCATCTCTATTTTAGCTTGATAAACTTTTGTATTCTTTAGAACTTTATTTTGGTTGATGGGATTCAGTTTTGTGTTTTAAGTTTTTATTTTTTATGTTTATGACTTTGATCGTTAAATATTATCATATTGCATTATAAATAATTAAAAATAGTATATAAGAATGTACAATTATTATATTACATAGAATTATTTGGATCAGTTAGCGTTTATTGTTATATATTTTATTTTTATTTTTTTCTCATATCATTTTATTTAACATTTAAATTCAGCCACATCCTCCATGTGTATCATTAAGTTATTTATATTTCCACTCCTTTTTTAGTTTAAAAATTTTAAAATATAATATTTTGCCTGAATTAAATAAACAAAATTGTCCATATTAAGTGAAGTAATGCTAGGGAAACACTTATTCTCACACCCAATGCATCAAAGGAAGAATGAAATATAAAACAAATCAAGTTAGAAACACTAGATTAAAAAATAAAAAACTAATAATGCATATTTAATATCATAGAATCATCATCAAATTTTGGAAAATAATAGGTTGCCAATGGAGAGAGAGAGATGGTATATAAAAAAACCAATACAAAGTAATAAAGAGTAGATAAAGAAAAAAAAAAAAAAAACCCAAACGTCAATTTGTAATCATTGATTGGAAAACAAAGAGGTTGTAAGGAGAAGTAAAAAATAAAATAGAGATTACCGTGTGAAGAACATTAAAAATTTTACAGCGTAGTAACATAAACCATTAAATGCACTTAAAAAATTAAATCAACAATCAACAATTAAATACAATCATAGTACTAAATTTAAATTTAAAACTAATCAAACCCTAACTATGGAAACCATATTAATCATAACTAAAAAAGAGATGTTCTCTGATAGTAGTAGAAATTACATAAGAAATAAAATTAGAAAATCTAAAAATCCATTTTTTGACATTTCATTTAACCTTATTGATAACAAATATATATATATATATATATATATATATATATAAAATTTTCATACACTATTACTTTTGAAAATCTAATGAACAATGCTACCTCTCATTTATCGTCTTTGTTATGCAATTCATCAGTTAGTAAATATATGATAATGGTAAGAAGCGTTATAAATGAGATCACTAAAAAAAATATATAAAATTAATTAACCATTATCATTATGGAGTAGTAGTCTATAATTTTACGCATTCAAAAAAGAAGAATATATAAAATTTTCTTAAAAATATATGTAAAGATTCACTATATGTCTGTGTGTGTGTAAAGGTAAAAAAGGTATATATAAGGCTTTTATTAACTTAAAAACTAATAAAAACCAATGGCTAATAACTAAAATTATAGTATTAATAAAATATTTAATGAGACCATTCTCAAAAAATTATCACGTGCAACGTGCGGGTATGCGACTAGTTTTCTCAAAACTTTTGCTACAATTTGCTCACGTGACAAGTCATAAGTGATGGAATAAAAGTGGTGGGTCCACAATTCCACCACTCACAACGTGCCACATGAGCAAGTTGTGGCAAAAGTTATGATCTTCCTCCATGTCATCATCTTGTTCCTCTCACTCACATCATCTTCTTGCTATGGGTTTCTCAAAAAAAAAAAAAAAATCTTCTCGCTATCGTGCAAATTAATGGTAAAGGAAGCAAGACAAATATTGACTGTACATTTACCTACTTAGGTTTGCCGTGACTTTCATTGTAGAGGTCGGCAATTAAATTGTTGTTTTGGAGTGTGGCAAGCATTGTGGGAGGTTGTGAGCCATATCATGGAGGACATTAATTAAACTTCAACTCCAAGGTGGTGGTCCTTGGAGTGTTTGTTGATTATCCAAAGACAAATAGCGCCACCAATGTACTAACCTATTTTGCCATAAACCATAATGCTTTGCATATATTTTTAAAGAGTTTTCAAGGACCCTGGTAAGAGATGATGATATGGTTGAGAGATAGTGTTGACTGTTGTTAGAGCACTAATTTTTTAAATTGACTTTGGCCATGATTGTTTTTTATCCTAAACAATTATTCTCTAAAACAATTGACTTATGACTTTGGTCATGTATACTGTTAAAAAATCATGGTGGAGACTTAAAAATATTTAGTGCAAGAAGAAAGAAGTGAGAGAGGATGAAAGTTAGCAGATGATGACGTAGAGGAAAGTGGGAGAATTCATGCTGTATTTATTTATTTTTCCTTTAATAAGAAGAAATAATGCCTAAATCACTAATTTCTAGAAAACGATAATGAAATTACCATGAATGTTTATTCACTCTTAGATTTTATATAAATGTCCAAAAAATGTATAACTCTTGTGAAACTATATAAGATGTAACTTGAACACATCTTTATAAAAAAAATGTATATATATTGCGTAGTAAATAGATTGAGTTTTTTTTTTTTTTTTTTTATAATTTTTTTATAGAGAATTTTAACCTATGACGTCTACTCCTGATGATAGCTTTTTATCATCAAACTAAGACACTAATCAATTTTTGGTGTAGGTGGAGATTGAACCCCAAATCTTTTATTTAACCATCAAAGACTTTACCAATTGAGCTAACTAGAACCCACATAAATAAATTGAGATATAGATATTTGATATTATAGATTTATGTAAGATATATGTTAACTACACAAGATTTAACTTGAACACATCTTTATAAAAAAAAAAAGTGTATATATATATATATCGCGTAGTAAATGGATTGAGGTATATACAGAATATCTTCCATATTAGATATTTATGTAAGATAATTGTAGGTGTTTTCTTAGATAAATAAAAAGCAATTGTTTAATTTTTTTTTATTACATCTAAACAGTAGTTTACACTTTGTTAATCATAATTTTCTTTTATATAAATTTGTTATATAACTAATTTATATATAAAAAAAAAATCTTAACTATTGCTAAATCTTCTGTTCCAAGTTCCAACTACGTTGAACCCCTAAAAAGGCTTAAAAATGTGAAAGAGAGACGGTTAGAAAATTTAGTTCATAATAATATATAAATATTTAAATACAATGAAAGAATATAAGATACAACTTAATAGAGTTAAACTTTAATTTGTTCAAGTGGAAAATTTTCTAATACTCTAAAACATGGCTCGTATTTTTCTATTGAAGCAAAATATCTTACATTTAATGCTGTTTTGTCTCTTTGTTGCTAGCGCACTTGTCTCATCAAAATTATTTTTTATTTTTACCTTTTAACACAGTCACGAATCAGAAGATATTCAAGAAATCACAAAAAACATATTTGATGAATTGAATCGTGAAATCCTAGAAGATCATGAGCACCTTGTTGGTATAAGCTCACGTGTGAAGGAAATGATGAACTTATTTAATACAATGTCAGATGCTGTGCACTTCGTAGGGATTTGGGGGATGCCTGGGCTTGGTAAAACCACTCTAGCACACGCCATTTATGGCAGAATTTGTCATCAATTTGAAGCAAGCAGCTTTATTCATGACATTAGAGAAACAGTTGAAAAAGATAAACAGGGTCTAGTTAATTTACAAAAACAACTTCTTTTTGAGACCCTGATGGTAAAAGAAGTAAACATATCGAACCATCATTATGGGATCAAAGTCATAAAGAAGAGACTACAAAATAAGAAGGTTCTTATTGTTCTTGATGATGTTGACAAAGATGAACAGCTAGAGGCATTAGCAGGGAGCCCTGACTGGTTTGGCCTAGGGAGTAGGATCATTATCACAAGTAAAGATAAGCACTTGCTAATAAGGCACCACCGAGATACAATTGTACATAGGGCTAATGGATTAGATAATGACGAAGCCCTGGAGCTCTTCAGTTGGATTGTGTTTAACCAAACCTATCCTAAAAAAGATTTTGAGGATTTGTCCAATGATTTTGTGAAGCATGCTAAAGGGCTTCCTATAGCTCTTAAAGTTTTGGGTTCCCCCTTGATTGATAGACAAAGAAAGGTATGGGAAGATTACCTACATCAATTAGAAGAAATCCCTGAAGGAGAAATTCTTGATAAACTTGAAATAAATTATAGGGGATTGAATGAAACAGAGCAAAATCTATTTTTGGATATTGCATGTTTCTTCAAAGGGGAGGATAAAAATCGAGTAGCAAATATAGAAGGGTTTGGTTGCAAGAAGAATATAGAAACTCTCAAGGACAAATCTCTCATTGCCATTTTAGGGGGAAAATTATGGATGCATGATTTAATACAAGAAATGGGTCGGAGAATTGTTAGTCGTGAATCATCTCAAGAGCCTGGAAGACGCAGTAGGTTGTGGCTTTGTAAGGATGTGTTTCATGTGCTAAAGGAAAATACTGTAAGTGGATTAGTATATAGACATAAACTTAGAGAAGTGTGTATTTGTGTAATGCTAGCAATTTTTTGCTATGTCTTTCCCAATGCTAATTTCATTGTTCTTGATTACTAGGGAACAGAAGTTGTAGAAGGCATGGTGCTAAACTTGCCTCCACGTAAAGAAAATTTGAATGACAAAGCCTTCTCAAATATGAAAAATCTAAGGTTGCTTAAAATTTCTAATGTGCACCTTCCTACAGGCCTCAATTTTCTTTCTAATAAGTTAAGAATGATGGAATGGCATGATTTTCCTTTGAAATTCATGCCAATCAGTTTTCAACCGGACAATCTTGTTGAACTCATCATGCCTCGCAGCCACATTGAGCAATTACCTGAGGGACTTACTGTAAGTTTTCCATTAATGCATGCTAGTGTTGCTTTTTTATTTTTTATTTTTTAAAATGCAGCATAAGTTCTTGGCTACTCAATTTCCCATATCTATTTATTGTCGCAGAACTTGGCCAAGTTAAAACTCTTGGATCTTTGCGACTCTAAAGTCTTTGTCAAAACTCCTAACTTCATCGGATGCCCAAATCTGGAGAGGCTGATTTTTCAAGGATGTACAAGTTTGTATGAGCTTCACCCATCTGTCGGAGCTCTGAATAAGCTTACTTTGTTAAATCTGAAAGATTGCAGAAGTCTTACTGGCCTCCCTTGTGAAATAAACTTGAAATCTCTTGAAATTTTTATTCTATCTGGCTGTTCAAGTCTCAAGAAGTTTTCAGAGATTGGAACAAATATGACAAGCTTGTCAGAGTTGTATTTAGATGGGACTGCTGTGGAAGAATTGCCATCATCACTCGAGCGTTTGACTGGCTTAACGGTCTTGAGTCTTCAAGGTTGCAAAAACCTTAAAAGTTTTCCAAGTGTCAATTTGCCGTCTTTGAAAATTCTCAATCTATCGGGAGTTTTTGTATCTCTAAATCTAGCTGACTGCAATTTATGGGATGGAGGACTCCCTGATGATCTTAGTGGCTTATCCTCGTTACAGGAACTGGATTTGAGCAAAAACAACTTTACATGCCTGCCTGACAGTATTTCTCAGCTTTCTAAGCTTAAACATCTTACATTGAATGATTGTAGCAGGCTTCAATCATTGCCAAATCTCCCGTTAAGTGTAAGCCATGTACTTGCACGAAGATGTCCTTTATTGGAAACATATTCAAATCAACATTTTGCATGGACTTCGGGTGAAACAGGATTCACTCTGGTTTATAATGACGTAATTCCACCCGAGATCTGCTTGCCGGCCTTACCACAGAATGACTTCTATCCATTGTTTGAAAGATTTATGGAGGTCTCTCTCTCTCACACACACAACACAATGTCACAAACACGCCCGTTGAACATCTTTTTTTTGCTTATGCATTTTAATATTTTACAGGGTGTAATTCATCAATATAAGAGGTTCTGCGTGTTCTCAAATTTAACTGAAACTCCAGACTGGTTCAGCCATCAGAGCCCTGGGCCATCTATAACAATTCCGCTACCTTCTAATCTGCGTGAAGATAGTAGTTGGATAGGGATTGCTTTGTTTACTAATGTTGTAATCCTTGAAAATTTGAACAATGTTTCTTCTGGTCAGGATGATGAAATTTCTATTGACTTTATTTGTAGCTCAGACATAATTGAAGGTCCACGTATAAGTTGTCCCTGTAACATCTACGAAGGCCTACCTGGGCTCTTATTCCATGCTAGTTCATATGGATTGAAGGTACTTATTCCAGCCAGGGAACTTAGAGACCATTTAAAGGATTGCAGTTGCATTAGTGCTTCTATTAGGAGCAACTGCACTTATTTCGATATCAAAATATGTGGTGCGCGTGTACTGTACAAGCAAGATCTGGTAAAGTTTTTACGAGCTAGTGGCGAGATGAAGCAAAGATCCATATGCCACCTTGATGATAAGGTGGAATGTTCTAGATTGTGTCAGGTCTCCCCCTATTCTTCACTTAACATCATATTTCTGCATCTCTTTTTATCTCTCTCTCACACAACACAAACACGTGCGTTGAACATCATTGTAATTATGTATTTTAATATTTTACAGGAATTAATTCATCAGGATCAAAACTTTTTCGAGTATTCAAATTCAACTGAAATTCTAGAGTGGTTCGACCATCAAAACCTTGGGTCATCTATAAGAATGCCACTGCCTTTGGATCTGCATTATAATAGTAGTTGGATAGGGGTTGCTCTGTTTGCTTTTTTTGTGGTCCATAAAAATTTGAACAGTCAAGATTATAAAGTTTTTATCAAATTTAATTGTAGATCAGACATGGTTGAAGGTCCTGTAGGTAGACGTCCATTGGTCTTTGACATCTTTGAACGCCTACCTGATCCCTTTCGCCATGCTAGGTCGTTTAGGTTTAAGTTCCTTGTTCGACCTTGGCAACTTAGAGACCATCTAAAAAAATGCAGTTGGATTAGCACTTTGATTACGAGTGACAGCCCTTATGTCCAGATCAAGATGTGTGGTGCCCGTGTAGTTTACAATAAGCAAGATCTGGAAAAGTTTTTAGAAGCTGGAGGCAAGATCAAGCAAAGAACCAAATGCCAGATGGATAAGGTGGAATCTAGTCAGTCCAATGACCGGCTTAAAGGAAAGCTAATGTCATTGCTTTTAAGAGTGTATCAGGTCTCCCCTATTCTTCACTGAACACAATATTTCTATATATATTTTTGTCCCACTCATTTGAACTATTTTTTAATTCATTTCTTTTTACAGGGAGACTTGGCTCGAAATCATAAATATGATTATGTCTTTCCTCATATGTCAGTTCCAGACTGGTTCCGTAATCGAAATTTTTGTTCCGACATAAGAATTAAACTGCCCACCAATTTGCAGTGTGATGGGAGATGGATGGGAATCGCTGTGTGTGCTTATTATACTGTCCAAGGGCGAATGGCAATTTCTGGTGACAATAAGGATTTAACAAGTTTTCTCAACTTCTATAATCCTTTAGTTAGTCATCGAGTTTGCCTCACTCGTCACAAGGTCTTTCAAGAATCTAAAGACATTTTTGTTAAGTCATCCCATCGAATTTTGGTATTTTACATACCCCACTTATTACTTCGGCTTGAAGAGTGTCGACATATCGGGGCTTCATTTGAACACAATAAGCCAGATGTGCAGGTTAAAGAGTGTGGACTCCGCCTTTTATACGAGGAAGATGTTGAAAAGTTTGTGCAAACATTAGCCCAGTGCATGTTAGAAAGTCCAGATGCCTATCATGAGTGTTTTTATCAAAATTTGTTACATCAAGTTGAGGAAAGGGAGGCAAGCAAAGATTTTGGTTTATCTTCCTCACTGCAAAGGTTCTCTAACTGGAAATAATTTTTTATTAACCTGAATGGGACATTTATCAAACTTTTTAAGATATGTTCTTTGATACCTGCAGGATGCCTCAACCCATGCCCATCTTTCAACAAAGTATTGAAAATATAGCAGAGGGTTGTACCTCTTCGGAAACAAGTCCGAGCTCTTTTACTGGTTTTCTCGCAACATCTAGGAAAGAGCAATATGCAAGTATTATGTCAAGTGAATCTTTGACCAAAGCACGTTTCGAGGTTCTCTCTCTCTCTCTCAAGAAAGTTAACCTTAACATCACAGCATACATACAGAGGATAAACGAGACACAATTTAGTCGTTTCTGCTCACAACTAAAATTATTATAGTTGCTAATAGTAAAATACATAATAAGCTTAGAATTCATAGATACATTTAAAACATCAATATGGATAATCTAGTCAAGGTTAATTTGTCATTTTTACATTGCCTCCTTCAAATTAAGTTTTTAATGAAAATACTATATGCAGATGCCATCATTTTGAAGTTATCATCATAATTGAATAGTTCATAGGAGTAGAATTACCATAGTATTAGTACCCCTTTTAAAATGTGCTTGAGACCTACTTTATAAGCTTCATTCCCTTAGCTAAAAAGAAAAGTTTATGTGGAATCAACTTTCTGATTGTCTTCACCCTCACATGCTTGGATGACCAAACGTTGCACTATCATTTGAGTCTGTCTTTGTAAAGGGGACCTTCCTAAGCTATTCAGAGATTCATTAATTTTTATTTTTTTGAGTAATCAAAGCCATTCAGATATATGATCTTAGTTTTGAACATCATCCCTGAGTATCAATAAACTTTCTATTCGTGAGAAATCATGAACTTCACAGCATGTCCTATAAAAACAATGTGAATTTATAATTTAGCAATATTACTAGACATATGAACTGATACAAACTCTAAATAACAAATTATATCGTATTTGGAAACCAAAATTTGCAAATATTATTCGAGAGAAAAAGTATTTTGAAACTTAAAGGAATCAAGAATTTCCATCTTGTCAAGGTAAAATCAAGTAAAAGAGTATTTGCTCTATGTATGAACAGAATCTTTTAATTTTTTTTATCCTCAATCACTTCTACTTTCTTTAACTGCAGAAGTCTAGAAATTTCGTTTACTGCAAAAACAATTGACCATCTTGTATTTTTCATTAAAAACAACTTTCAGCATTTCAACTTCTGGATTTCGATTGTACTAGAATCTGACAAGCAACGTTTATTAACCTTAATTCTTAACAACTTAAATATTCCTTCAGACAAATTGAATCGATTGTTTTTTGATATGTGTTTTCAGTTACAGCATTGTCACCCCTACTTGCAGCATATTTCTAGAGCCAATTTTTTCTTTCAACATATTTATAGGATATGTAATACGAGTTGTATTATTCTCTCACAAACACTGCGTTCAGAATATCTTTTTAGCTAAACGGGGGTTTTAGACTACTTATTACAATAAAGTATTATTATAAATAATAAAGACTTTACAACTTGTTCACTCATTGAATCAAATCAGTCACAAATATTCTTTTTAAATTTTTTCACAATTATTGATGTGCTAAGTTGTGATCGAAATAACATTCCTTTCACATAAATATAACACTAATCATAACATACTATCTCATCAATCGTGAAAAGGATTTTAAGAATTTTTGTGTTTTAAGACTTTTTGTTAAATTACCAATATATTAGTAGATTTTAATTAGCTCAAACTGCTCAACTAGTAATATTTCTTGTGGTTAAATAAGGAAAATCAGTTTGAATTTAGCTTACACCAAAAGGAAGCCTTGATGTATGGTCAAAGAATAATAACCATTTACAGATTTCAAATACTATTGTATCTTAAAAAAAAAAAAATCAAAACTTTGATCGCGCCTGATATAAATTTCTGCCATGTTTTCCAGAGAAACTTCGATAAGGGTGAAATTTTCAATTGCTGTTTTGCTGAGCGTGAAATCCCACTGTGGTTTTGTTACGAAAACGAGTGGTCAGTGAAAATCCCGCCATCTCCAGAATTTGTTAATGATCGTGATTGGATGGGATTTGCACTATGTGGTCTTTTCTTATTTAATAGGCATCCAACTGTTGTTCGTCAGAGTCTGGGTTCAAAAAAATTTGAAATATTCGGATTCCGTTGTCTTTTTCGGAACAGCTCTTGTTATCGGCGTGTCGTATGCTGTGGATTATTGACTACGGACAACGAATTAGTTACGTTAAATCAACGTGCATTCATTTGGGTAATTTTCATCCCACGTACAACGCATGCACATTTATGGATTCAAAGCGGTGGGGCTGAATTCCAGCTTGAAAGCACAATTCCAGATTTGATTCCACACAGTTTTGGGATCAATCTTGTATACCGGGATGACATGGAAGGGTTAACGCAAATACTGGTGCAATGCTCGAACCCGTTTGATAGCTTCCCTGACTCCTGCGATCCACGGAAATTCTGCGAAATATGGGATAATTATCCTGAGGTATTCACTGGAACAAAGAACTCTTATGAAGACCTACACCCCCAAGGGTTTTTCATTTCTCAGGAGGAGACTAGTGTAACTGCCCAATATTCTTACGAGGAGGACTCATACCCTCACAATAATTTCCGGGTAAGAATTCTTAACTATTTGTACAAATTTATACGAAGAGTAAGACTTAGATACAGTACTTAGGTGCTATTTCTTAAGTTCCATTTTTAAAATTTTATCATGTAGAGTTTTTCTCATGAGATGGAAGTGTATTTTTTTAATTAAATAGTCACATATATAGCTGAATCTTCAGACTAGAATCTAAGGAATAGTACTTAAGGTACTATACCTAAGTTTTATTCCTCTATGAAATATATGTAATTGTCTGTGTTGGAAGTTGGTGGACCTTCACAGACTCTCACTACCAAACACTGACACCAACAATCCTGGATTTTAACTTTCTATTAAGCAGTATATAACTACATATTAATTTATCAAATTTGAAGCTTTTTATTAAAAAAAAAAAAAAAAAAAACCTATGCATGGCCTTCCTCCAAAATTGAAAATGAGCTCTTAAATTGAAAGTTGACCCAAAAACTCAAAAATTAAAGTGATCACCTAACCCATATTTGAGGTTAGTAACCTTCTAAAACAAAGCAACAACAAAATCCATTTTTACTAACCCAAAAAAAAAAAAAAAAAAAAACTCATATATATATATATATATATAAACTCCACTAAGAAAAAATTAAATAAGTTATTTATTATGACTATATGTTTCGTATAACACTTCGGTTGTTTTTTTTTAGGATCCAAAAGTAAATTGTTATGGTGATCTTTTCTTTCACCATTAGTAGGATGACCTTAAAATTGAGTATCATTATTAACTAAATATTTCCTATATCAATGCAAAAAAAATTCTCAATTACAATAATTGAATCATGAATTTAGTGAGCATGTAGTTATTTTTATCTCATTTTGGATCCTTAAGAGGCGTATAAATATCTTTTAGATTTTTAGTAAGACATCACAAATCATAAAAAATAATAAATAATAAAAACTCTTAAAAATGTAAATTCACCATTATGAGCATAATGTAGTTCGACATTTAAACTTCAAAAAATTATTAATTTTTTTTAATCATGTCGCCAATGACTAATAATATGGACTATGAAATCAATAGCCTAATAATTTGCTTATAGAGTGGGTATACTAGCTTATACTATCTCTTCCCGTTTCTATTGCGATTTTGGAGTTGTAGACACCCCATATACGAGCATGTACATTTTCAATAATTAATAATGTCTTTTGTAATAAAATGGAATACAATTTTCTAATTATTTCTTTGATTTTGTATATTAAAAGGGAAATTGCTACAATATTTAGTAAAAATTAATATCATACATGCTCTTTGGGATATAAAAACATTGATTTCTATTCTAATGGATCGTATATGAATGAGTTGAAATATTAAAAAACACTTATTTTGTATCTTTTATGTTATTAATGCTTAATAAATGATAGTTTTATTTTTCATATATTAATTTAATTTGGAATTTTAGTGTATTTTTTATTTTTAAATGGTCAAATAAATTATTCATGTTTTTTCCCATACATATAAAATCTCGATTTTGTCCTTGATTCACATAACACTAAATGGAAGAAGCTCAAATTCACACGAAAAGGAAGAAAATTTTTAACTACTTCCCCCCCCCCTCTCTTATTTCACTCTTGGTTTGGAATGAAATAATACATGGGATATATATAGTATAGTTATCATAACTATACTGGAGGTTGACCTAGCTAAAGAATTGGTTCACAGGTTTATTGGTTGAATTGTTGTTTTATTAATTAATAAAATAATATATTTTATAATTATAAAAAGAAATTAAATAAAAAAATACTCCATTTAGGTAAATTAATCAATTGTAACAATAAACAAATTGCATCATATGACATAAAGTTAGAGAATATATATAAAAAAAAAAACACACACACACACACACACACATCATTCGCATAAATCATCCAGTAACCAAGTTATTAGATGGTCCAAAAGTCTTGAAACAACATATCTCATAGAAATTAAAAATAAACTTTTAGCTTAATCATTAAATCCTAGAGCATTGCAAAATTATTTAAATCTCCAAATACAACTGATGATTAAAATTAATTAGGTGTTATTGTTATGATATTGTTCACTTGTGTTCCGTGCAAACCAATTAGTGCCAAAGTCCATAAAGTTATCTCCATCTCTAGCAATGTTAATCTCAACTCTCATCTCATGACACAACTCTTACTCTATCACTTTAGTCTTTAATTTGTATTACTTTATGTCTTTATCAGATTATGTTCTCAATCTTCAATAGTTTGATAAATACACAATTTTTTTTTTTTTTTTTTATCTACGGATTAAAAAGATTAACTCATACAATCCATCGGTTTACACGATTTGATAATAGGTCATTGCATATTCGGTATTTTACACCTAACCGTTCCAAATAATGCTTAATTTGGTTCATGGTTTAATCAGTGGCTTTGTACGGTTTTTGTAACTATGATATATAGTATACCAGGCAACCTTTATCTCAATTACATTTATTCTATAAACTCCCCAAATTTATAAGTATTAGGATACTCTTCATTTTACAATGGATCAATTTCATGTTATAATTAAATATTACAAATATAGAGGCATATCCAATACAACATTTAGGATTTTCATGACATAACATTTTGTACAGTATTGTATTCAAGGAATAAAATTTTAGCTTGATTGAAAATTAATGAACTCTTTGTTCCCATTTATAAACTCTCCATGCAACTGCAACAAACTCCTCACATGAATTCACTGTAATATTGTTAAATATTAAAAAGCTTAATTAAACAATTTTAACTTCTAACAGTCTTTTCTCCCTCTCTCCCTCTAATTGGACACGGTATTTCTGTTTTGTATCTACTTTGTAGTACTTTCATCCGTCCATTTTATATAATTCTTGTTTCCCAACAAGAAGAACTCCAAGGTGGTTTAATCATCATTGTCATCTTGGGCACTCGGTGACAATTGAGACACCCTCAAATTTGTACGAAGACAACAATTGGTTGGGGCTCACTCTATATGCTTCTATTTTAAGCCCCAGGGATCAAGAAAATTATGTTTCAACAAATTCATCTCTCTTTTTATATTGTCAATTCCAAACGAGTAAAGCTAGTCTAGACAATCGAATCCTTGTTTGCCGCACCACTGATGAAGAAAAAAACTGGTTACATCAATTCTTTGGACTCATTTGGATATCCTACATACCTGGTGAGGCCTTGAAGGATATGCTGCATCAATGTGGCCACATTAAGGCTTCGTTTGTTAGTGATTGGCCAAGCGTGATTGTGCAAAAATGTGGGCTTCGTCTTTTGTACCAGCATGATCTGTCACAGTTTGAGCAACAACTAAAACATTGCAATGCTTCCATTTCTGCACATCGGGATTTCATATGTCAATTTAGCCGTAGTGTTACGATACAAGAGGAAGTAGGGATGCATATTCGTATCATTCCTAACGAAGTTGTATCTCCACTCAATAGATATGACCAGCTGGTAAGAAATTATGAGTACTTTCTTTGTTTCAAATACACCATTAACTTCCCCGTGTCCTATAATTTTATTTATTTTGCAGGGTGGGCACTCTGAATATTCATTTTGTTTCCCGCTAGTGGAAATTTTACATCATTTCAACTATCATAGTAATGAGCCATCAGTGAAAATTGATATATCCAATGTTTTTTTAAATGACAACAAATGGATGGGACTTGTTTTATGTGCTTATTTTTCAAGCAATGAGCATCAAACTGCAATTATTGAAGATCCTTCATCGATTTCTCACCATCTTATTTGTATTTTGGAAACGGACCTAGCTGGTCCAGAGCTGGGAATCTATGTCCACCGCACCAGTAAAAAAGATTTTACGTGGCTAGATATTGAGGGTGGATTTATTTGGCTGTGCTATATTCCATATTATCCGTTTCTAGATAAGTTCAATGAATGCAGTTGCATCAAGGCTTCAATTATAAGCGATTGGCCTGGTATCATTGTGCAAAAATGTGGGCTTAGTTTCTACCATAAGGGTGATGATTGGTTTCAGAAAATAATAGATCATTGCATTATGGAAAAGCAACATAGGTCTCAATATTTCAACGAACAATTAACAGCTCGTTATAAAGTGAAAATTAGTAGAGCTACGAATCAGCTCTCCCAAAGCAACTTGCCGGTATTTAATAAATTATGACTTTTCTTTACGTCAAACCTAATATTTCCTCTCCCTCTCTCACTTATTAAACACAATATTTCTGTTCTACAGGGCTTTGATGGATCCTGTGACTATAATTCTTGTTGCCCTCCAACTGAAATTCCGCATTGGTTCCACATTCAAAGTGATGAGTCCCACGTGACATTCAGACTAACTCGAGAATTGCAAAATAGAAGTGCTTGGCTGGGAGTTGCTCTATGTGCAGTTTTTTTAGTTACAACTGATGTGGCTAGTCTCAATGACATTATGGATTCAATATCTTCTTGCAAACTTATTTGTCACTTGCAAGCAAGTAATGGCCTGAGTGTGAAACCTCGCCATATCTATTGGCCAGCTAAAGAAAATCTCATGATGTCACTGCTAGGTGGATTCACTTGGCTGACCTACATACCACGTGGGTCGTTTCCTAATTGGCTATATGATTGTGACTTCATTGAGGCTTCATTTGAGACAAATTGCCATGACTTGAAGGTGCAGAAGTCTGGCCTTCGTCTATTGTACCAGCACTCGGTGGAAGAGTTCAAGAACTGCATGAAGTCCGCGTATGAATCTTTGGGCATCCTTGATCAAAAGAAGACTGAGAATATAAATAGAAAATTTTGGTCTGGGATTCAGAATGAAATCCGCAAAACTGACACACTGGTAATTAATAACTATGTTGTTTTTCTGTCTCAAACAAGATATTCCATCTCCCTCTCTTTGATTTCTCTCACTCTCACCCATAAAACATAATAATATTTCTGTTTCACAGGGCTCTGATCTAGAAAGCACGGACGTGGCTGGGAGGGTGCCGCACTCGAGTCCGACGCGGCGTGACGCGGGATGCGGCGTCAGACGCGGTTGCCCGCGCGTCGGTGCCGTGTCTGAACTTTTTTTTTTTTTTTTCACCGATTCGCGCCGACGCGGCTCAATTCGAGCTGACGCGGCTTCGATCCGGGCCGATTCGTATTGAACCGGTCAGTTTCGGCCAGAATCGTGCCGTATCAGACCATATCGGCCGGTGACGAAAACGGCCGATACAGGCCGAAACGGCCGAAACAGGCCGAAATATGCCGAAACAGGCCAAAATCGGCCTTGAATCTTGTCAAAAAAGCCGAAATATGCTTTGAATGAAGCCCAAACACCCTAAATCTGTCCTCCCTCAATTTTATTTTGAATATTTGATGCTTCTTTTGTGTTTTCTTTTTGGTTTTGTGTTTTGTTTTGTGTTTCTTGCCTTCTTCTTTCTTTGTTTTGTGAATCAAGGTATAGTAATATGTTTTTTAAAAATATTTTAATAGTTCAAATATATAAAAAATATAAATAAAAATATTTTTAATAATTTTTTAATTGCCGAGTCCTGCCGCATCCGCACCCACATTTTTCAAAAATTGCCGAGTCCCGCACCCGCACCCGCACCCGCACCCGAGTCTCGAAACGCACCCGTGGTTCATAGGCTCTGATCGATGCATTTTCTATAATTCCCGTTTGCCTTCAAGTGAATTTTTGGATTGGTTCAATCATCGGAGCAATGAGCCCTGGTTGACAATCCCTCTACCTCCAAATTTGTACAATGATAGTACTTGGATGGGTTTGGTTCTATGTGCTTATTTTGCTATAGATGAGAAGCCAACTGCCCACTTTGACATTCTCGATTCAGATTCTACTTATGGCCTTGTTTATCATTTGCAAACCAATGTTGGTAGTGTGAGACCTCTTGTCGGTTAACGCCTGACTAGAGAAAATCTCGTGATGTTACAGCAAGGTGGATGCATTTTGCTATCCTATGAAGGGCGTGGGTCGTTTCAAAATTGTCTGAATCAAGTGAGCTGCATTACGGCTTCATTTAGAGCTGACTGCCCAGGTTTGAAGGTGGAGAAATGTGGCCTTCGTCTCTTGTACCATAAAGATTTGAAGAGTTTGAGCAAACAATAAGCCATAGCATGAACTCCTCGTTTATTGATTGGGAAATCCTCCGTCAATTGCCCACTGATGATGGAAATAGGGATAGGCAAAAGCATGATGGTGAAGGAGCATCTAGTAGAACCTCCAGCTCTAGGAAGGAGTCTAATTTTGGAAGTCCGAGGGGACCCATTGATCCTAAAGTCAAGGGCAAGCGAGTTCTGGAAGAATAATCTCTCTTATTGGGCTCTTCCTTCTGAATTTATTGGTAAGTCATCCCCCATCTAATTTTCAATTTAAACCTTAATCCAAAGAACTGATAATCTTTACTATGCAGAAAAATAAGATGGAAAATATTCTTTGAGACAATGGGAAATTGTTTCTCAAAAGAGAAAGTCCATGGACAAAAAAAAAAAAAAAATGATAACATTTTGCTAATGTGGCAGATTGTTAACGATAGATTAAAAAAAATAAAGTCAACGGTGGGTAAGGATAAAAACCAGTAAATGCTTAGTAATTCATTTTGAAACCAGGAATTGCTTGGACTGTGCAACAGCTGTGTTTTTATTTTATTTTATTTTATTATGTGATTATGTGAAGATATAATTTTACCATGTTTTAAGTTGGACTTACCTCAACCTTTTTTTTTTTTTTTTAATAGTTTATATTTCAAACCCTATTGTTTAGGAGTAATTTTAAACTAATCCTACACTTTTCAAAAATTTCAATTTAAACTATGCTTGTTCAAAAGGTTTCAATTAACCCTTCCATTATTTTCCAAACATCATCGATGAAAAGGACGTTTTGATATGTAATTCAGTGAAATGGTGTACTTTTCTATCAGCAGCGTTAATAGGAAAATAATGGATGGGCCTTATTTGAAACCTTTTAAAAATGATAAGAGATTAATTTTGTCTACTTGTACAGGGTTGAGCTTGGAGGGGAAGGGACTGTCCTAAGGCTAATCTAATTGATCCATCTGACCAAACCTATCTCACCCGAAGCATTGAGGTCTGTTTTGAATGAATGGGTCAGTTGAAATTGGGTATGGAGGTTCAAAAAATAATTTGGGTGGCTGGGCATGTGGCGAGTTTAATTCAGTTCCTAGGTTCTTGATTATGTAAATTTGTCAGTAAATGTGTAACATTGGTAGTATATTTAGGTTGTCAATTGTTGATGTAAATTTGTGTAATTATTTTGTTTTTTTGATGAGATTTATAAATTTAAATGTCTTTTTTTGTTAAGAGTAAATTTGCAGAGAAGTGAAGGTGAGCTTTCTAGAAGCATTGAAATAAAATAGACCTGTGAATATCATAAAAAGCATCAAATTGTTTTTTTCCTATTTATGTTGTTGAGTCTAAAGTGCTCAACCTAGCACAGTAGGTTATGCCAATTACTTATTTATTTTTTTAATCCTTCTGTTCAATTTGAATTTCTATTATATAACATTTGGGTTTTATTTATGTTCAATCAATTTCAAATTGTGATTTAAGAACGGCAGAGAGAAAATTTTATATAAGCTGATATTGAGCATTTCCCACTGCAATCAGGAGTACTTGTCCACCCTGTCTTGGTTAGTGATCAATCCTCCATGTCTTGGTTAGAGATTTTAATTTTATAGATACTGTTGATTGCAAGTGCATAGCAAACTGTAACAGATTCAATGAGCTTAGTATTCATGCTTTGTAGTTTCTATAGTAATTATTGTAATTGGTTTCCCTTCCCAATTTCGGGCAGTGACACCAATACTACTTACATAAAGAGAATTATTGAATATGGCTTCTTCCATGTTCATTGAGCTTATCTGGAATGTGTTCTCTTGCAAATTTTCCCAATTCATGTGAAGGGGGCTGCTAGTAGCTTGATGGTGCTGGTGAACTGGTTTAGTGCTTAAACAGTTTCCTTTACATTCAATTTTCTTCCGTAATGGAGTTCCTCATGTAAGGAAAAATTTTCCCTTAGCACCAAACGAATGTATTGTCAGTCTGCATTTTTTTCAATTGACACTATCACTCCTATGTTTGATTTTCTTTTCCAGACTTTTTTCATCTACCCTGCATAGAATCCTAGAGGGGGAGAAGGCTACAAATATTTGAACCGACAATAGCTGGAGATACTACACCATTGGATTTTATTTTGGCTCAAGTATCATCTTCATTTGGTGCTGAGAATTCAAGTTCAAACACGCCAAGGAGAATTTAAATCATCTGTTTTATTAACAAATTCTTTGGGCACCAAGTAGATTAAATTTATGGGCAAAAGAAGGGATGATGAAATGAAAATTATTTGTGGGTTGGACAATAGACAGCAGAGACTATTTTTAACAAGCATAATATGCATACTTGTGCTCATGTAAAAGAACACAGGGATTAGTACTTCTATCCAATTTTTGCAGAGTTTTCTGTTATACTTTCGCATTGCAAGCCAGAAATAAATTTCTTTGCACAGTAAGTCTAATATAATAGTTTGCTAAATGCTATGACCACCTGATGCATGAGTTGCTAGCTTTGAAAGTTTAACGGAAATTTGAAATTTAAA
The DNA here is from genome assembly GCA_032878915.1 of Castanopsis chinensis. Classification (NCBI taxonomy): domain Eukaryota; kingdom Viridiplantae; phylum Streptophyta; class Magnoliopsida; order Fagales; family Fagaceae; genus Castanopsis; species Castanopsis chinensis. Next base: position 277,320 of record JAVQMG010000029.1, on the reverse strand, counting down.
GAAATTCAACTAAATAATAATGTAGGTTATTTGGTCATAGTAAATTAGCAATGTACAAAACCATTTCTAATATTCAAGAACCAGTATGGTTTGGTCGTTGATTGAGCTTTGGGTGGAAAAAGAGCAGGGGAATAGAAATGGTTCAACAGTTGATTGTGGCTTTGGAAAGCATACTAGGCACATGACTTGCGGCTGCGGGTGATCAGGTGTATAATCAGATCAAAATAAAGTTTTTATTTCATGTAGATAATATTAGTAAGTAATTGTTGGAGCAAACAAAATTTTATTAAGTTTGGTCTCTTCAATGTTCTGCATGTGGCTTGAAGTGAAACTTGAGGAATTATAATTCGAAGTGAAATCTGACTTCATGGATTAAATGGCTCACCTAAGAGGACTTTATGTCGTAATGCAAGTAACAATGAAAAATGAAAAATATAGACACTACAACTGTGACAAAGTGCTGACATATTTAATCCAAGTTATTTCAAAACTCTAATGCCATTGATTCAAAAAGTCATGCAACAGTACTAAGGCTTTTGTCAAAAGCCTAAGGGCTATTCATTTGTACAATCTTTTTATCAAGGGGGTCCTAAAAATAGAATATGAACACATTCTCTCCCAAATCTCTGGCTTGTACAGACACAATTGGCTTCCATCTATTTATCATGGCAATCTTGAATGCCTCCTAGTTAAAAAAATTTGTTTGTGAATAGTTTTGCTACTAGTAATTTAGGTTTTCTCCAACTCTCAACCCATCCTCGATTAACCTTTAGATACCTAGTTCAAATCCTCAAAAGAGAATGGGTCTCTAAGACCTCACCTCCAGAGGTATTAGGTTTTCAACTAAGTTTATGGTTACTAAATATTCTAGAAAAATGTAAACAAAGAAAAATGCCGAAAAGGACAAGAAAAATGTCTCATAGTATAGGTTTTTATTTTTCAAGAAAAAAAATTTTGCTATACCAAAAATGTTTTGTTTGGACTTTGGATTAGATTATTTATAAAAAAAATCAAGGGATTTTGAAGAATGACTATTAGTATAAATTACTTTATATAAATTTAACAACACGTTTTATACAAAATAAAAAACCTATATATGTATATGATGAAGTGGATTTTGGAGATTTACTAAAATAAAAACACACGATAATTAGTTAAATCAATGCTACATTTTAATAAAGCTCAAATATTTCCATAATTTTTCATCAATTAAAATAATTGAAATTTCATTCTCTATTCAAATTTTATTTCAATCTAAATTTAAAAACTAAATTTGTCTAATTTATTTAAATTAACCACAAGAATTGAATATTAAACAAGTTAGGACAAGAATAACGGACAAAAAATCTTGTATTTCAATGACATTGCTTAATCTCCTTAAGAGAACAAAGGCTAAATTATTTTTAAAAATAAAAATAAAAAGAAGGGGGAAAAAAAAAACTAACAGAACTTCAAAGAAGCTTAGAGAGAGTAAAGAAGACTCTGATTGAAAACTGTATATTGATTATGAAGAATGAGTTTACATAAATAACTACTCTTCCTTTACATACAAAAACAGAAAAGGCAAAGAAGCGGGAAAATTAGGAATTCCCTAACTAATTTCCTAACTAATTACACTGTGTAACTGCTTAAGGCTTCAACCAATAAATGAGTGACAACTGGCTCTTTGAGTAACTGAATCTGCCTTGCTTCTTGTCACGTGTGAGCTATGTGCGCTGCGTGTCTTCATTAAACTAAACGATGCCGTTTCCTTCACTGCCTTATTTCTAACTGCAAGGCTACTTGGTGTCGTTTTCTTCTCATCTTGTTCAGCCTCTTTGTCGTTTAACCTTTGAATACCTTGCTGCTGTGTTACTTCAACACTTCTCTAGAGCAGGGGCGGCCCAACATAATTTGGGGCCTTAGGCGAAAAATTTATAGGGGGCCTTTAATATGTAAATATTAATTAAACAAAATTATTTAATACCAATCAAATTAAGGTTAATTTGATACGTTAAATACATAAATAATACCAACTAGACTAATGTTAATTTCATATAGAGAATTGAATATCATAGTTGAACTATAAATATTAATAAAAAGAAATCAAAATATATTGTGATTGAAAAATACACTTTGTTTTGGATATAAGAAGATGCATAGTTAAATAAAGTTGTAATCTAATTTTTAATTTTATATTTTGATTTTAAGAGAGAGAGATAGATATTATTTGGTGTGTGGTTTTGTAGGATATTAGTTTACAAAAATCAAAGTCTCAAACTATCCTGAGAGATTAATCTATAATTGATGATTCAACACATTTGCAACATCTTTTTGAAATATTTTAGGGGTTCAATTGAGATAAGGTTCTATTGGTCTCGTATTTTGATAGTCTTAATAGAAATGAAAAAAATGCGCTAATTAAAAGTACTATAAAATGTTTAAAATATAATGTGACATTGTCTCTCATTGATAAACTTCATCAATTTAACTAATGAATGTTTATCACTTTTTTTTGTGATTAATAACATAGCAATTTGTAAGCCAATATTAAAATTTGTAGTATCTTTAATATCACTAATAAAAAAAATGTACAACTTTTAGAAAATATATATAATTTTATAAAAATTTGGGCCTTTAAATATAGAAAGTGGGGCCTTTTTTTCTTAAGCAAATTTTTTTTTTTTGGTGGGGCCTTAGGCCTACTTGCCTAGGCCTTGGGCCGGCCCTGCTTCAATGAAGGTATGCTCAGAGACCAGTTGTTATAGTTGCTACAGATATAACAAGAGATTCTCTCACTGCCGTTTTAGCTGGTCCTCTAGAGCAGGGCCGGCCCAAGGCCTAGGCAAGTTAGGCCTAGGCCTAAGGCCCCACCAAAAAAAAAAATTTTGCTTAAGAAAAAAAGGCCCCACTTTCTATATTTAAAGGCCCAAATTTTTATAAAATTATATATATTTTCTAAAAGTTGTACATTTTTTTTATTAGTGATATTAAAGATACTACAAATTTTAATATTGGCTTACAAATTGCTATGTTATTAATCACAAAAAAAAGTGATAAACATTCATTAGTTAAATTGATGAAGTTTATCAATGAGAGACAATGTCACATTATATTTTAAATATTTTATAGTACTTTTAATTAGCGCATTTTTTTCATTTCTATTAAGACTATCAAAATACGAGACCAATAGAACCTTATCTCAATTGAAACCCTAAAATATTTCAAAAAGATGTTGCAAATGTGTTGAATCATCAATTATAGATTAATCTCTCAGGATAGTTTGAGACTTTGATTTTTGTAAACTAATATCCTACAAAACCACACACCAAATAATATCTATCTCTCTCTCTTAAAATCAAAATATAAAATTAAAAATTAGATTACAACTTTATTTAACTATGCATCTTCTTATATCCAAAACAAAGTGTATTTTTCAATCACAATATATTTTGATTTCTTTTTATTAATATTTATAGTTCAACTATGATATTCAATTCTCTATATGAAATTAACATTAGTCTAGTTGGTATTATTTATGTATTTAACGTATCAAATTAACCTTAATTTGATTGGTATTAAATAACTTTGTTTAATTAATATTTACATATTAAAGGCCCCCTATAAATTTTTCGCCTAAGGCCCCAAATTATGTTGGGCCGCCCCTGATTGAAGGAAGGACTAATGGGAAAATCAATTTCTTTCTTTTTTTCTTTTTCAATGGGAAAAGATGGTAATAAAAAGAAGCATAACAAAATGGTTCAAAAAATGTTTTACTCAATATAGTTAATACTTAATACAGTTATGACCAATAATATGCTATAATAAACCACCTTAGAAAGGTGCAATTCATTACTTTCTATGATCAGAAACAAAAACAAAAGTACAACGAAAATTTTTTGAATGCAAGTTGTCTTCTGGACAAAACTTTGCTTCCAGGCAACATTTAGAGTGTTGGTTGCGTTCTAGAAAATGCCATGAAAAATATATTTTTTACTAATTTTTCACATTTTCTCATCTCGCAAGAACATATATAATAGAAATAAGAAATTTTTAGATAAAAAAAAAAAATCGTGATCGTTACCAGTGGTTGCAGTGGCCAGTGGCCACCTATCACCTACGGTAGTTGGCCATTGAAGACTGGGGATGTTAGTGGGGGTAGTGGTTGGGTGGCAGACATGTGAGGTGTGGTGTGGAGGATGGAGGTTCGGTTGATAAGTTTTGAGTGAGACAGAAAATAGTTTACAGAAAATTAAACATTAAATCAATTTTCATTATAAGTGCTTTTATTTTACAGCCAATCGGAAAAAAATTTCCGGTTGATCAACATTTTTTTGTTGCCCCCAAACACTTGTAAATCCAGAAAATATTTTCCAGAAATCAATTTCCATAAAACCAAACACAGCCTTACACTTAAATCTATAATCTATTGGTATTTTGCACTTAAAGTTACTTTTGAGATAGGCTTATTTGATCTATAATCTATTGGTAATTTTTGGTATTTTGCTATCTTGAAATTGAATAATTGAGCTAGTGGTCTATTTACATGTATATATGCTGTGTTCTCTTTCCGCTTTCAGTGTTTTTGGTCATTGGGAGCTTTTATTTGCTTGCAAATTGGGGTGGCCTGTTTGTGTACATTGTAGTGTCACCAGCTGTGAATTTCTCTATACATTCATTCACTTCGATTTGAATTTCTATTATAAATTTTTTTGATTTTATGTTCAATTCAAATTTCATCTTATGAATTAGGAGTCCATGTCAACTTTCCTTGTCTTGGCTAGAGATACAGTTGATTCCAACTGCATTAAAATTTGTAAAAGTTTGCTTCAATAATTAGGGGTTGTTTGGTGGTTGTTTTCAAACAACCATTTTCAGTTTTTAAACAACATTTCACGTATTTTTATACACTTTTTTACCCACACGTATTTTCACAAATATTTTTGGACAACAATTTTCAGTTTTTAAACACATGTACCAAACGGGCCCTTTATTCTTCTAAAACGTTGTTTTAACAAACTATTATAGATTCAATGAACTTGGTATTCATGCTCTGCAATTTTTATAATCATGATTGTAATAAGTTCCCTTTCCCTAAGGGCATAGCTAGGAATAATTACTTGGAGAGGCTGGGTTGTAGTAGAGATATACTAAATATAATAAAGTTTTAATTAATAAAGTTTTACCTCAAACATAATATTTTCTCTTCCTATCTTTAATTTCTTAGAGACTTATTAAACACAACATTTTTGTCTTACAGGACTTTGATCCATCCAGAGATTATAATTCTTGTTTCCCACAAAAGGAGATTCCACATTGGTTCAACATTCAGAATGGTGAAACCCACGTGAGATTCTGTCTAACTCGAAAATTGTATAATAACACTACTTGGATGGGAGTTGCTCTATGTGCTCTTTTTTCAGTTGCAAAGGATGATGCTAATGACAATGACATTATCGATTTAAAAACTTCTTTCAAACTTATTTGTCACTTGAAAGCAAGTAATGGACCTATCCACCAAGTCCTCCTCTTCATCCACATCTTCTACAATCCCCTCCATAGGATTTACAATGGCGGTGAAGGCATTTAAGATTTTGTCATTCTCATTTTCAAAATCATTCTCAGGCTCAGTATTGCTCAAAGTAGCAGCAAGTGCCTTGCTCTTCCCAATGGACTTGAAGTAAGTAGGGCACTCTTGTTTCATGTGACCGAAACCTTGACACCCGAAACACTTGAATCTTGAGGGAACAGTGTATTGACCGCCATCCCTAACATCCTTCTTCCCTTTGTTATAGCTCATAGACTGAAAAGAACTAGATTGCTTACGATCCTTGTCGAAGCCCTTTGCATTTGCATTCTTCATGAACTTTTTGAATTGCCTTGTGATGTAGGACTTCATTTTATAATCTTCAACGTCTGAAGACTCATCCGTGTCACTGCTCTTGGCCTTCAGTGCCATGCTCTTACCCTTATTTGATTTCCCAATTCTTGTCAAACCTAACTCGTAGGTATGCAGATTGCCAACCAACTTTGTCAAAGGAATTTTGTCAATGTCCTTTAATTCTTTAATAGCAGTGATTTTAGCATGAAATCTCTTAGGTAGAGATCTGAGTACCTTTCTCACAATCTTGGGTTCAAGAATGGTTTCGCCAAGATTAAAGGCTGAATTCACTATGTCCTTGAGTTTGGTATAGAACTCATCAAATAACTCATCCTTCTCTATCTTGATTTTTTCAAAGCTTGTAGCAAGCCTCTGAAGTTTTGAATCCTTGACAGCCTTAATTCCTTCATAGGTTGTCTGGAGGATGGTCCATACTTCCTTTGCAGTTTCAGTGGAGGATATCTTCTTGAACTTCTCATTTGTGACTGCACTGAATAAAGCATTCAATGTCTTGTGATTGAAGTTTGCCATCTTGATCTTAGCCGTCTTGATCTTAGCATCATTCCAATTGGCCAACGCTTCCTTCAGCTTGGTCCAACTTATCTCCACAACTTGCCACACTTTCTTATCTAAAGACTGCAAGAAAGTTCTCATGCGTACTTTCCAGTATGCATAGTTAGTACCATCAAATAAAGGAGGTATGAGTAACTGTCGTCTAGCCATGATAAACAGGAGTCAATAAATCAGACAGTAAAGATTAAAACCTAATCAGAGTGTGCCTGTTCTGATACCATTTGATAGGCCAAGAATGTATTAACCCCTTGTGATGAATTAACCAATTAATTAGCTAAGTTGATTAATTAATTAGATTAACATACAATATGCATGGCAACACAAACAAATTACCAACTAAAATAAAATGCAGCGAAAAATAAAGTTGACACGGTGATTTGTTTATGAATAGGGAAAACCTCGAAAGTAAAAACCCCACCAGGTGATCTTTAAGGTCACCACTCTTGGGAATTCACTATTATCACAACAAGCGGTTACAAGTAAAGGAATCCTAGTACCTTTTACCAACCTACAATTGAATCCTTATCCCAATATCCAATTAGACTTGTTTTGTAGTGACAATCTCTCATTTTAATGCACGGCTCCCAGTACGTGACTAACCAATAGATGCACGAATCCTAAAACGTGACTTAATCACCAACTTGAGAAAGATGTTAGCTGCAAAGTTCTTCAGTTCATCACAAAATGAAGATCACAAAGCTGCTTGGCCACAAAACCCAACAGCGTACAGACAAAGTAGCTTCTTCAAGAGAAAGAAGAACTACGACAAATTAGGTTTCCAGTCACAATGTGCATGAACAACACTTTACTTCACACGCGTGCAACTGTGCTACCTATGACGGCCCTTAAAATAATCCTTATATATGTTTAGGGTTGTGAGAAAAGAAAGCTCAAACATCTATTCATGGATTGGATGGAAATCAGAACTGAAAATCTGTTTTTATAAATCTCGATAGATACCCTATCTATTGAGCAGTTGTGGAGCTTCGGGCTAGAACAGTTTTTTAAACCTCGATAGATATTAGCTGTCTAGCTAGTTGTCGAGATTTAAAATCTAGCATTTCTTCACTTGATTCTTAGACAGACTTGCATGGCTTTAATACTTGAATTTGAAACTTTGTTCCTTGAAGCATTAAATACATCCTAGATCTACCTAATTACAAGTAAAGAGCGTTTTGTCAAATGATTAGCCAATACATGATGACATATGTTCCTAACATGAATCACATATATCCTAACATATTGCAATTAAAGTGACAACACTTTTGTTTGTGTTCCTCACTGATCTCACTTTTATTATGAAAAATACATCACATAAAAAAATATTAAAATGAAAAACTCACTGTCTAATTTTACTACAATTCATTTCAGTCTTTTAACTTTGATTTTATCCATTTCAATCCTCTAATTTTCAAGTTTATTTAATTAAAGTCTCTTCATCAAATTTCGTTGAATGTTGTAGTTAATTGTACAAATTTTAGTTTTTTCTTCAAATTACCAAAAAAAAAAACCAATTATGATTTAAAAATATTTTCCAATTTTTTTTAATAAAAATTTAACAGAAAGTGAGAGAGAGGCCTTAATTGAATACTTCAAACTTAAAGGACCGAATGAATTCTGTTGGCACCAACTTATGCACAAAGTGCTTGGGGTCTAGGAGGGAAATGGTGAATTTTGCAATTAAACCTTAAAAAAAATTGGAAAATACAAATTAATCCTAATTCAAGATGGTTTCTACAATTAATCTATTTGTTATTTTTTATAGGATTAATCCAATGTGTTATGTGACAGACTTACAAAGTCTATTACAAGTCCACATTGAATTATTGCTTTCAAGATATATATATATATATATATATATATATTTGAGATTCCAAGATAAGTTGATATGGCTTTGGCAAATTCTTTTGCCAGCCAAGTCAACGAACCTGTAATTCTTTGGAATATATTTTTTTTTTTTTTATTGAAGTTCTTTGGAAAACTTAGTTCCGAAGATTAGGAAAAATATACATAAAAACAAATTAATAGTAGGTGAATATAGCTAGTCATGCCAGGGACACAATGGCCCCCACACACAGAAAATTAAATGAAACTTTAATGTCGGCAAATTGGGTTCAAATTCTGCTTTCATTAAAAATCTATTGGTGTATGATAATTATAAATACGTTTAACATAAAACAGACATGACAAGTTCAAATCCTATCTTATGTAAAAAAAAAAAATACTAATCAAGGCATCTTCACTGCAATGGGGGAAAAAATTATTTGAAAGAAATGTATGATAATGGTGAATACCATGAATTGGTAGTTTACTTGGCACATACAAAGATTTCCTTCTTTTTTCTTTTCTTTTTTTAGAATGTGCATGTTGCACAACATGATATTTATTTTAGAGGGATGCACAAAAAAATTTATTGAATTTTTTGATGTTGTAACCATTTTTATAATATGATTTTTGTCAATAATATGATTTATAATTTTAATTCTTTTGGCTAAATGGTTTTTTGGGAATTTTTGCATATGATAAATGCAATGAATCAATTTGATTATATATATTATATACTACTGAGTTATCACTTGAACTTGAAATCAATTTGAAATTATTGTAATTAAAAAGAAGAATATTTGTTTTATAAAGTGTTGGGTGATTGACTTATTTTTCTAAAAAAAGAAACAAGTGATTGACTTATTTGGAAAGTAAATTAATAAGATGGCTTAGAGCACTAGCTTTAAATGTGCCAAATGATATAGTTTTAACATTTAGCACATCGAACATCAAATACACCCCTACTTTAGATCTCCCAAATGCCAAAAAAAAAAAAAAAAAGCATATGGCATAGTACACTTCTATTAAGTAGGAGTCTACAGTACCATGTGAAATAATTATTTTACTCTTTCTTTTCCTTTTCTCTCTCCTCTCTAATGTCATGTCATTTCTGCAAATAATTGTCTTTTTTTCCCCCATTTACATGGAAGTTACAAATGCCATGACTAGTCTAATGAGTTTCATTCCTTTTATTTCGTGTTGAGTGGGTGGTGGCATGACTAGACCCCATGTCTTGTCCTATATTGGACCCTTCTACTTGAATAAAGGTCGATCTTAAGTTTTTGTGGTTTTGAAACTTGCATCCTTGAGATCTCATTTGCCTCCAATTGATTTTCAACATCAACCAACAAAGGACTAAACAAAAAATCAAAGTTTGTTATGACCAAAAGTATTCAACTTATAATTTTTGTCATTCTCCCCAATCAAATCTATATATATATATATATATATATATATATATATATATTTATTTTGAGCCTCTTCAAGAAGTTCTATAATGTCACTTTCAACAGAAAATCTTTCTTCAAATTTTTTGGCTTCCAACTCTTCAATTGTTGTCAAAACTTGATCCTTTTTGACTTTTTTAATTGAAAGTTCTTTTCGTTAATAATATCTAAAATTAAATCTTCAATAAACTAATATTGAGATTCTTACTACAATCCTCATCATTTTTTTTTTTCTCTATGACCATAAGTTGTGTAAATTAATATGTCGTCAACTTATCATAATCAAGTAAAAAGGAAAAAATTAACCATCAAATAAAATTTTTTTTTCTCCATGACTCTAATTTAGGCCAAAATGGGGTTTTACCCATTTTTCACAAACTTTCCAGTAAAATATCTCATGTCTGAAATTATTTAGGGATATGCCCCTATTTTGAAACTCGATTTTTAGAAAATCGAGAAACTCAAGTTCCACAAATTTTTTTTTTTTTTGGTTTCAGTTCGCTATAACTTGATTGTCCGAAAGTCGAGTTTTAAAACAGGGATATTTCCCTAAATAGTTTCAGACAGGGGAGCATTCTACTAGAAAGTTTTGGCAAAAGGAGTAAATGCCCATTTTGACCGTCTAATTTGACTAACAAACCCTTAAAACACTTAGAATTAAGGAAATAAAATCCTATATTCTATAATTAGGATAATAACATTAAAAAATATTAAAAAAATTAACATAGTACGAATTAAACCCCATATCTTATCCTACATAGTATTTTAATAAAGGACTTGTTAGAGCATTTTTTTCTAAATATATTTCCTATAAAAAAATATTTAGGGCATTCATTAACTTTTTCATTTTTAATAATTAAGGGCCCGTTTGGTAATGTTGTTCTAGTAGCGTTGTTTGTATTTTTTTGAAATACGTGTGATGGGGTATGATAAAATAAACTCCAATTTCGTTCATGGAGATCGTCCAGGACGAGCAAGGTGCAGGGACGAGGTGTTGCACAGCTAAAGGTCAACACCAGGGGATGTCGTCTAAGGGAACCACCCACGTTCACGAGAGTCTCATCCTGGGAAAGGAAGAATCTCTTTTGTGGACGAGGTACACACGACTGGAGGACCTCAAGACGAAGTAAGCATGACTTGAGGGGCCAGGACGAGGAAAACAACTCCGTATCATACGTGTAACTCCTAGTGACCACTACGTATAAAGAATGTAACTCCTAAACAGTTGAGGAAGTTATATTCGAACACATACATCTCCTCAAATCAGGGGAGGTTACAAACCCAGTAACTGCTCTTAGGACACTATATAAATACTGATTCAGACCAAGAAAAGGTACGTTCTATGATTCCTAAAAAGTTGGAACTCAAAAATAATAGAGAGAAAACTGACTTTGTCATCGGAGGGTTATTGGCTGGCAACTCCGATCACCTTTGATTACTGTTCTTTATTTTTCAGGCCATCGAGACAACTAGTAGTCCTCTCTAATCCGAAGCATCCACTCTACTGATTTTCTTTGCATCATCAGTTGGAGCCGTTTGTGGGGATCAGTAAAAAAGTTGTGTTCGTTTAGCTCAATCGCAGGTTTGCAGCAATTTGCCTTTCCCAGACAAAAGGCTGAATGGTTCGAACAAGATCAAGGGCTACCAGCCCAGGCCACTAGGAGAGTAGGGATGCTTCTAGTAATCCCTACCACGACCGTCAATCAGCGCCTGTTGTGCAACCACCCTCTGTTCAACATATACAGTCCATGGCTGTCGCTATGGCGGAATTGACCCGCCTGCCAAAATCAGGAGTTGAATAGGGAGATCAACCTAAAAAGGCCACACTATGAAGGGCATGCAGAAAGATGAGCACAGAGTTAAAAGGGTAGAGGAGAAAATGTTGAATTCGAGGGTCAGTCAAGGGGTACTGCTTCAAGAAGGGTGCCACAGTTAGAGAGGGAAATGGACTTGATGAGAAAAGCATTGATGAAATGACGGAGAATATGAGGCAGGCGAACCCTGTGGAAGACTTGGTTCACCGAACGGATTCCCCTTTCACGGCTTCCATCAATAGTCATCCCTTACCCCCAAGTTCAAAATGCCTTCTCTGGATTCATACGATGGAAATCGTGACCCATGCGATCACATTGCTAATTTTAAGACCACCATGCACCTTCAAGGAGTTCCGGATGAGATTATGTGCAGAGCGTTCCCCACAACACTTAAGGGACCAGCAAGGGTGTGGTTCAGCAAAATACCCCCGAACTCTGTCGGATCATTTGAGGAGTTGAGTAAGATGTTTATCAATAACTTCATTGGAGGACAACGCTACAAGCGTTCTTCTTCCAGTTTACTAACTATTGAGCAAAGGGAGAATAAGAGTTTACGATCCTTTATTACCCGTTTCAATAGAGAGGCCTTGATGATGGATGAAATGGACGACAAGTTGCTATTGGCTGCCTTCCACAACAGGGTTAATTCTGACTTGTTCATCCATAAGCTCTACGAGCAAGAGCCGTAGACCATGGCTGAACTTGTCCATTCGGCTCAAAACTTCATGAATGCTGAGGACGCGATTATAGCCAAGAAGAAGAAGAAAGCAGAACGTTCAGAAGCAGGTCACTTGTGACATCTAGATCAAGGTCCTCATCCCAAAAAGGCTCGGGTAGATGAGAAAAGGGATAGAGACGGTAAAAAGGCAAGTTCCTCATCAAGAAGTTAGCAGTACACTCCCTTGAATACTCCACTAAAGCAGGTCCTTATGCAAATCAAGGATGATCCATCCTTGATGTGGCTGGAGAAAATGAAGGGAGATCCTAATAAGTGCAATAGGAACAAGTATTGCCGCTTTCACAGGGACCATGGGCACAACATGGACGAGTGTTTCGATTTGAAGCAGCAGATAAAGAACCTCATTAGGCAAGGAAAGTTGAGGAATTTCCTTGGACGAGACCATAAGTACGAGAGGTTAAAGGCCAAGGTGGAAGAGTCATCACGACCCTCGCTAGGAGAAATAAGAGTTATTATAGGAGGAACCTCAGCAGCTCAGTCATCCAAATCGAGGAAGACATACCTGAATGTGGTTCAAAACGTCCAGCTATCAGGACGATCTCCCAAGACAAGGGAAGCTGACGAGCAAGCCATCACATTCACGGACGTGGATGCTGGAAGAATTCATTACCCCTATGATGACGCAATTGTCATTACCCTACTCATCGCCGACTATACGACCAGAAGGGTGTTGGTAGACAATGGCAACTCGGCGAACATTCTGTATTACCCCACTTTCCAACAAATGAGGCTAGGACGAGATCAGCTTCGTCTAGAGAATTCGTCCTTGGCAGGATTTGGAGGGATGAAAGTACAACCGGTGGGCACCATCATATTGCCATTGGTGGTTGGAGCATACCCGTAACAGATAACCAAAGAGGTAAACTTTCTTGTAGTTGATTGTTCATCATCATATAATGCTATTATCGAAAGGCCAATTTTGAATAGCTGGAAAGCGGTAACCTCTACCTACCATTTGTCCGTCAAATTCCCAACCGAGTATGGCGTGGGTCAAGTACAAGGAGATCAGTTAGCTGCTAAAGAATGCTACTTGGCTATGTTGGCGATTGATGAGCATGTACAGACAATGAGCATAGACGAGGGAAGAATCACAGTGGAACCCATTGAGGTGTTAGAAGATATCCCCTTAGACGATAGTAGATAGGAGAAGTTCACTAGAATAAGGGAGAGCATGGAAGAAGAGGCGAACCATGCACTGGTCTAGTTTTTGAAGAAAAGCCTTGATGTCTTTGCATGGAGTCATGAAGACATGCCAGGTATTGATCCGAGTGTCATTACTCATCTTTTGAATGTATGTCCTTTCCCCAAACCAGTGCGTCAGAAGAAGAGGGTATTTGCTCTTGAGCGAGACAACGCCATCAAAGAAGAAGCCCAGAAGTTGATCACTGTGGAGTTCATCAGGGAAGTTTACTATCTGGACTGGTTGGTGAATGTAGTCATGGTAAAGAAAGCCAATGGCAAGTGGCGAATATGTGTGGACTTTACTGACTTAAACAAGGCTTGCCTAAAGGACAATTATCTGATGCCACGCATTGACCAGCTGGTGGACTCGACGGCAGGTCACATGCTGCTGAACTTCATGGATGCCTTCTCAAGCTACAACTAAATAAGGATGGACGAGGCAGACCAAGAGAAGACTTCATTCATCACCAGCCAAGGATTGTTTTGCTACAAGGTAATGCCTTTTGGTTTGAAGTACGCGGGGGCGATTTACCAAAGGCTGGTGAACCACATGTTCCATCCTCAAATTGGACAAAATGTAGAGGTATAAGTCGATGATATGTTGGTAAAGAGTTTGGACGATGAGAAGCATCTGGACGACCTACAAGAGACCTTTGATACACTCTGGCGATACAACATGAAACTAAATCCGAGTAAGTGTGCTTTTGGAGTTTCATCGGGGAAGTTTTTGGAGTTTATGGTTTCGCATAGAGGAATTGAGGCAAATCCAGAAAAAATCCAAGCAATACTCAACATGGAACCTTCGAAGAACATCAAAGAAGTCCAGTCTCTTATCGGACGAGTTGCTGCCCTTAACAGGTTTGTTTTGAAAGCTACTGACAAGTGTTTATCGTTCTTTAGAGTCCTCAGGAAGGCGTTTGAATGGACGGACGAGTGTTAGAGGGCCTTTCAAGATTTGAAGACTTATCTCACGACGGCACCATTACTAAGTCCATCTGTACCCGGTGATGAACTGTATTTATATTTGGCGGTGTCCCTACACGCTATAAGCTCGGCGTTGGTCAGGGAGGAAGGACAGACCCAAAAGCCAGTATATTACACGAGTCGAGCACTTAGAAATTAATGAACAAATTGGAAGCCCCAAGATAGCTAGTCCAATGGGCAGTGGAGCTCAGCGAGTTTGATGTCAGGTACTAGCCAAGAAATGCAGTAAAGGCGCAGGTGCTGGCAAATATCATTGCGGAGTTCACACCAAGCCAAGACGAGCTGGACAAAGACAAAGGAAAAAGAAGGTGGATTATCAATGTGGACGGATCACCCACGATGTATGCAGGAGGGATTGGAGTCATACTTAAGTCCCCAAAGGGTGATAAGTTGGAATATGTAGCCCGTCTATAGTACCAAACTACCAACAATGAAGCGAAGATCGAATGAAGAGATACCTTAGCAAAGTGAGGAGGCTTGTACAAAAATTTTCAAAAGTGAGCTTTGTTCAACTCCCAAGGGAGGAGAATTTGGAAGCAGATACGTTGGCAAGAGCAGCTTCGGCGGGAGGAGTTATGGACGAGTATGACAAGGTCCAATACATGCTAATCATAGACCTCCTAGAAATACAGCAAATTGGAGGAGAAGAAAATTGGATGAGTCCAATAATAATTTATCTCAAGGATGGAAGGCTTCCGGAAGACAAGAATGAAGCCAGAAAACTGAGGGTTAGGGCTGCCAAGTATGTCCTTATAAACGAAGTTCTATGCAAGCGAGGCTTTTCTCAGCCCTACCTAAGGTGTCTAGCTCCAGACGAATCCAATTATGTTTTGAGAGAGGTTCATGAAGAAGCATGTGGGAATCACTTAGGGGCAAGATCGCTAGTCCACAAGATCGTTCGTGCAGGCTACTACTGGCCTACGATTCAAGCAGATGTTAAAGCTTATGTCAAGGTGTGCGACCAGTGTCAGCGCTGTAGCAACATCCCTACGCAGCCGTCCGAGTACCAGACCCCAATGATGGCCCCATGGCCCTTTGCACAATGGGGACTGGATATCTTAGGTCATTTTCCCCTAGGAACCAGACAAATGAAATTTTTGATAGTAGGGATTGACTACTTTACCAAGTGGGTGGAGGTCGAACCTTTTGCAAAAATTACTTAGCAAAATGTTAAGAATTTTGTTTGGAAGAAGATTCTGTGTAGGTTCAGGGTACCTAGGGTGCTAGTATCTGATAACGGATGACAGTTTGACAACACACCATTCAGGGACTTTTGTGAGCATTTCGGAATCAAGAATCACTACTCCTCACCCTCCTACCCACAGGCAAACGGACAAGCAGAGGTAACAAACCAATCCTTGCTAAAAATTATCAAAACCTGACTTGAGAGGGCAAAGGGGATATGGCCAGATGAGTTACCAGATGTTCTTTGGGCCTATAGGACAACTATGAGAACCCCGATAAGAGAAACCCCCTTTAAATTAGCCTATGAAAGTGAAGTGGTCATACCTGCAGAAGTTCATATGGCTAACCATCGAGTGATAAAGTATCAAGAAAAAGAAAATGAAGAACTACTCCGTCTTGACCTCGATCTCATTTATGAGGTAAGGATAGATACGGAGCAAAGGACAGATACGAAGCAAAGGACAGCTAATGAAGGACGAGGTTACAGCTATGGATGACACTACTGCTATGTTCTTCGCGTTTATTAATGTCTACTATTGTGTGTTCTTACTACTGCTATGGTGTGTACTAAGAATAAAGGTGCACTAGTTCTTAAACTCTTGCACCGTCTACAGACAAGTTTGTGAAAGACAAGGTTATGTATTTTAAGTATTTTCCTAAGTACTTTCATAAGGCACTAGCTACTAAGCAGGTGCCATATTTGTGAACAATGCTTATATAATGATATGGTTTAGATTTTCAATGTATTTTATGCATAAAATTTGACTCCCATGATAATACCCACAAGGGGGGCAAAACCCTAAGACAAATGAAAAATTCTTGGACACAGGGATGTAACGTTCATAAGCTTTCCTCAAGACGAGGATAAAGTGTAAAATAAGCTAAGGCACAAAAAATTATATAGTGAAACACAAGTCCATGGACGAGCATCTGACCAAGACATCCAAGCGTTCTAGGACAAGTCAAACACTAAATCTCTTGGAAATCTCTTGGACAAAAGGCAAAAGCCAAGTCTATGGACGAGGCAAATGTCTGACGACTTATCATTGCTGTGAAAAAGTCCGTATAAATAGGTCGTCCACAAAAATGAAATGAAGAATGGACGAATCTCAAGCATCGTCCATAGAAAAGAATGTGGATAAACTATTACATCGTCCATAAGAAAAATGTAAGGACGACCCTTAGATACTTAAAAAAAAAAAAAAAAAAGTATGCAAATTTCACTAACAACCAGTGACAAGGCAAGCACGTCCATATAACAACAAAATGAATAAAAATAGACATTCATTGAAATTTTGAAAAGGGTAGACGACCACCGTCCAAAAACCCTTACAAATTAAGCCTTAAGGCAATTGTTAATAAACTCGTCCATAACACTCTAGGCGAGATAATTGTACTCAAATACATTTCAATAAAAAAAAGGGAAAGCGAATAACATTCAAACAAATGACAGATTCATCTTAAACAGGTGGGGTGTTGGCATTGGGTTCGTCCTGAGGGGGCAAGGTAATAGCATCGTCCTCCACGTTAATATCCTCTGAGCTAGTCTGGATGAGGGAGCTTGTAGAAGCCCCACCAAGGTTCAGTTTGATAGTACTAAAGTCCACCTCAAGGAATTTATCCATGGCATCCATCCTAAAGTCCTCAAAGCCAGCTGTGTAGTTGGCGTCCATTGAATTAGTAAATTCTTTGGACTCCTTAAACTCTGCGATGGTGTCTCCTTTAGCTTTTTCAAGAAGGGCATTTAGCTCGTCATTCTTCTTTTGAAGGAAAGCAAGATGAGCATCCTTCTCTTGGACTTCAGTTTCCAACTCAACGACGCGGTTTTGCAGCTTTTCTGCATCGTTCTTGGCCTTGGCTACCACCTCCGCCCACCTTTTGGACTCATCCTTTCCTTTTTTGACTATCTTCTCCAACAACATCCTCGTCTTGTCCAGTTCAGTTGCCTGCCTAGACGTGACAATGAACTTAGACATTGCTTACATAGATTGAAGTTTTATTATAATGCATGCATGAGCTAATAGCAAGACGAGACAAACATATATAAAAATTACATACCTTAAAAAGATCATGAACACCAGAGTTCTTAAAATCCTTCAATGACATGTTGTAGCATGCTGTCACGTCTTCATCTGTCACAACCCTCTCAAACTTCTCTTAAGCCAAGTCCTCATTTTCAAGAAGATTATGAGGCACCTGGTAAGAAGGTTGAGACGAGGCTGGGACATCGACTCTAGACGAGATATGCGAAGATGGAGGATCCTTCAGTTCTAGATCAACGTCCAGGATTTGAACATGATGCCTATGAGGGATGAGAAAAGAACTAGGTTGGTCATCCTTAGCTTGGACGACCTATGCCTAGCCTTCTTATCCTTACGCCTACTTGGGAGATTTTCCAAGTCCATGCCTAAAGAAAGGCTCTTTCTTTTGTCACCAGAGGATAGACGAGGATGGGATTTCACCCCTTGCCCAGTTTCCTTGTTTGCCACTTCCTTACCCTTATTCTGTTTCATTGTCGCCATCCCTGCAAGCAAAGACGTCAGTTAAAAAAAAAAAAAAAAAAAAAAGGAAGAAGAAGAAGGGAAAACATACGTCTTCGAATAGTAACCTCGTGGGCAATAGCTTCGTCTGACGACTCAGGACCTAACCCCCAGGTGGCAAGATGCCATAGACTAACCAAAAAATGAAAAATCCTGTCAATGTAAAGATGCACCTTTTGAACTCGTTCCAAATGGAACCTATTCAAGTGGGGTCGTCTAACACCTATTTCAAAACAAACCAAAAAGTACGTTAGACGACCATAACCAAAGACGAGTCTAGCGAATGTAATGACAAGCACATACCTTCAAGACGAAGGTTCCTTATCTCTCCTGTGTAGGGAGGAAATGGATCATTGTCAACCTCAATAGGGCGTCCAGCCCAGAAACCAGAGACGAAGAAAAACTCCGTCTTCCAGTTTCTATCTGAGGTGACCAAGGACTGTATTAACCTATAATCTTTCCCTCTAGCTGTAAATTGATAGAAACCAAGGGATTGGTTAATTTCAGAGGGCTTATAGCAAAAAAGGAACTCATCCACGGTAAGAGGACGGTTCCCTTCAAACACCTCCCTCCAAAAAACTTGGGTGGCTACTATTAGCCTCCATGCATTAGGGTTGAATTGACATATACCTAAACCTAATCTGGAAAGCAACTCCCTGGCGAAGGCATTGAAGGGTAACCTTAAACCTCCCAGGAAGTAAGCCTCGTAAATGCCAACGCCAAAACGGGGTTGATAACACCACTCGTCACGAACAGGTATCCTAGGATTTAAAATTTCAGGGATTTGGTACTAAGTCTTAAGAAGACCTAACTTCCTCTTGTCTATCTTAGAACCAACCCCAACAACACAAGTATAGACTACCTTCTCCTCGTCTTGAGTAGAAGACGAAGGACCACTTGTGCCAGCCCTAGAACCAGACTTAGCCCTCGTCCTAAGCTCTTCCTGAAATACCTCTAAAGGAATCCTAGGGACACCAGACGTATACTCGTTTGTGGTATTTCCATCACTACTGCTATTGCTACTACTAGCACTGCTATCACTAGAACTACTAAAACTACTTGGGTCTTGGTACTCGTCTATGGATTTGACAATACTATCACTAGACGAGGAAAGGACTACCTCAGACATTCTTTAAGGAAAACTAAAAACCTGAGGACGAAGATTGGAGAAAATACCTAGATCTAGACGAGGGGAGACTATGGACGCAAGAAACTTCTAGACGAGACGCTAAGACGAGAGATGTCAAGGAAGAAAATTTAAGAAAATGAGGAGGGTAGCGGAGGAATTCTACTATTTATCTGCATTGACCCTAGTACAAGAAGCGACGCGACCAGCCAAAATGTGACAAATGGCACGTCCCTTGAAAAACGAGCTGACATGACTGGTCACCAATTAAATCATGACATGTGGCACCTACAGCAGCTGACATAATGACACATGTCCAAATGATGACATCAGTGGATGTGATCCCTAGACGACCCATGGACAAGGGGGCAACTAATGGGGTACGATAAAATAAACTCCAATTTCGTCCATGGAGATTGTCCAGGACAAGCAAGGTGCAGGGACGAGGTGTTGCATCGCTAAAGGTCAACACCAGGGGATGTCGTCCAAGGGAACCACCCACGTTCACGAGAGTCTCATCCTGGGAAAGGAAGAATGTCTCTTGTGGACGAGGTACACACGACTGGAGAACCTTAGGACGAGGTAAGCATGACTTAAGGGTCTCAGACGAGGAATTCTAGACGAGACATTGACACTTGGGAAAATTTATGAGTGTAAAACAACTCTGTATCATATGTGTAAGTCCCAGTGACCACTACGTATAAAGAATGTAACTCCTAAACAGTTGAGGAAGTTATATTCGAACACACACATTTCCTCAAATCAGGGGGAAGTTACAAACCCAGTAACTGCCCTTAGGACACTATATAAACACTGATTCAGACCAAGAAAATGTACGTTCTATGATTCCTAAAAAGTTGGAACTCAAAAATAATAGAGAGAAAACTGATTTTGTCATCGCAGGTTTATTGGCCGGCAACCCCGGTCACATTTGATTACTGTTCTTTCTTTTTTAGGCCATCAAGACAAATGGTAGTCCTCTCTAATCCAAAACATCCAGTCTACTGATTTTCTTCGCATCATCAACGTGTAAGTAAAAAAGTGTGTGCAAATACATGTGATGTTGTTTAAAAATTAAAAATTGTGGAATAATTGTGAAAATACGAAGCCAGAAATTAAAAAATTTTGAAGGATGAAGTGTGTGGGATAATCATTTTTTCATTTTTCTATAAAAAATTTCATAAAATGGTTTACTAATGTATGCCCTTAGGACATATGTTAGTAAAACTCTATAAACAATCTAATGTATACAATTTTCCATTAGAAATGCTAAAAAAAAAATAAGAAAAAGAACAAATGGGGATTGGTACATTCCCCAACTGGATGGAGATGTGAAAGTAAGAAAATCATAGGTTATATGTAATCTTGGCGAAAACACTATTTTGGTCCCTACATTTTGGGGTCACAATCAATTTAGCCTCTACATTTTAAAAACAGTCAATTTGGTCCATGTTATTTTCAACTTATAATAAATTTGGTCTCTACTGTTAAATCACTAACGAAAAATGCTTACGTGGCATCCTATTAACACAGTTGACTGGTCTAATATTAAAAAATTAAATGAAATACTACGTATCTTAATTTCAACAGCCAACTCAGTGCTTAGTTGGCAAATAAAAGCCACATCAACGCATAATTTTTTTTTTCTTTTATTGTACGAATTCCTTTCCTTAGAAATTAATATGCCACATCCCATTTAAGCTTATCTTGTTTTTCCTTCTTACATTTTTCTTTTATCATGATTTTCCTTCATCTCATCTCTAAGCTTATCTCTCTTTCATTAATCTTTTGTTCTGTCTGATTCATAGCTGAAGAAGCCAAATCCCATATTCATACAAAACCCGAAATCCAGATCCACTGGGCCCAGCTTCTCTAAACCCAGATTCAACACAGATCGACCACGACTTCTCCGATCAGTGCTCTCGATATGGGTTTTGAGCTCCACGCCATATGAAGGCGATTGGTTAATGAACCATTCTGTGGCCGGGTTCGAAAAGCTAAAGGGATTGGGTATGTTTTTTGAGCTCAGAGTCTGCGTTGCTTTCTTCTTCTTTGATGACCCCTCCACTTCCATGGCTATGTGGGTTTGCTTTTCAAAGCTTTCTCATTGTGTCTATGTCTTTGGGTCTCCATTACACTACAATGGCTTGACTTTGGGTTTGTTTGTGTTGAGTGATCAAAGTTGTAAAATGGGTATTTTTAACATGCACTTGCAAGCTGGCATAGTCATAGTGGCATTTGAGCTCTGTAGTGGGTTTGTGGTGCTAGGCAATTTGGTTGTAGTAAATTTGGGTCTATGATTTTTGGACTAGATTAGGGTTCGGTTACCAAGAAATTGCAAGAAAGGAAATAAAAGGAAATTCTAATTGGTTAGCAATTGTAAAAGGAAAAATAAAATTGAGAAAATATAAATAAAATTCAGATTGGTTAAAAAAATTGTAAGAATATTAAAGGCCGAAATAAAGAAAGGAAAGAAATTCGTACAATAAAAGAAAAGTATTTTTAAACGTTGACTTGGCTTTTGTTTGCCAACTAAGCGCTGAGTTGGCTGTTGAAATTAAGACACATCAGTTTTTCATTTAGTTTTTTAATATTAGACTCAATTGAGTTAACGGTTTGCCATGAAAGCATTTTTCGTTAGTGATTTAATAGCAGGAATCAAATTGATTGTAAGTTAAAAATAAAAGTGACCAAATTGACTGTTTTTAAAATGTAGAAACCAAATTGATTGTGACCCCAAAATGTAAGGACCAAAATAGTGTTTTTGCCTTTAATCTTTAGAAAAGTTAACAGATGCTTTAAGGGAATGATTTATAAAATATTTTTAGAATTTTTTTATAGATAAAATTTTGTAACAAAGTTGATTGTAGCTTAAGATTACAACTCCACTCAATATATTTTTATTGGATATGAATTTTGGAAAATCCACCATTGAATTACATTTTCTTATTATATCCTCCATATTTGCAAAAATTTTTAGAAGATCAAAGATCAATAATTATGTCATCAATTAAATGTTTAAATTTTAAACTTTTTTAGTATAAAATTATGCATAAAAATAAATTTATAGATAGAATAATAAATAAAATCTGATTAAAATGATATTTTACATTTTTGTTAAGAAATTAAAGAACATGCAATCCACCCATTAAATTTTTAAAATATGTAGTCATATTAACTTTTCAAGTGAGGTTACAATTAAGTTTGTAGCCAAGTTTTGTCAATTTTTTTATTAGGAAAGGAAAAAGGTAACTTTTTTTTTAATAATTTTATATATTTTTCATAGAAGTGATATTAAAACATTTCTAAAATAGTCTGTTATCAAATACTTTAAGAGTATCTTGTTAATAGTGTTTTTTAATCTTTACTTGCTGCTCTTTAAACCAAATCAGCACCCTTAATGGGAAAAAAATACAAACAATGACAACAACAACATAAAGTGTGCCGTTTTGGTGGCGAGAAAATTTCATTAATGATAATAATAGACGGAAGGGTCACATAAACAATTATGGCAAACTTAAAAGGCGAAATTGATTAAAAAATAATTTGAAAGTCTAGGTATTAAAATAATAACCGTGTAAAACGAACTTTTAATCTATTTTCAACGTGTTTGGTAGGTGCATTTTTGGGTCATGCTCCCACTTTAATACCACGAATGATATTGCAAGGGCAGTTTCACATTGGAGCTAGACCACCCTAATCTCGAAAAAAATATTATTATTATATATAAAATTTAAAATCTTTATAATTTTTTAGGCCCAATATATTTAAACGTTGGACAAAATTTGGCAACAAATTTGGATGTAGACTTTTCCTAAAAAAAAACTTGGTTATAGATTAAGACAACAAATCTATTTTATATTTTTTTATTTGATGTAAATTTTGACAAATCTACTATTGGATTACTTTTTTTTCTTATATCCTCCATACTTGCAAAAGTTCAAGAAGATCAAAGATTAATAGTTATGTCATCAATCAAATGTTCAAATTTCGAGTTTTTGTAATATAAAATTATACATAAAAAATATGTGTATGGATCAAATAGTAAATAGCATCTGATTAGTATCAAATTTGACATGTATTTTAAGAATATAAAAAACATGAAATTCAACGGTTAGATTTTCAAAATATTTAGTCCTGTTAATTTTTTAAGTGAGAGTTGTAGTCTTAGGCTACAACTAAGTTTGTAGTCAAATTTTATCCTTAAATTTTGGTTCTCTTACGTCTTAGCAAAAAGAGAAATCCAAGCTAAATTTTATTTAACTAAAATTTTGAAAAAGATGTAGCTTATAACATTGATAATGAGATTATCATACAACGATTTCAAAATAAAAAAGTCGTAGAAGGAAATTGTAAGACTTTATGTATTTGCGTTTTTTTTTTTTAATATATGAAGTTATCTTCTAATTTTCTCCAAAAAAAAAAAAAATTATCTTCTTATTAAATTTTGTATAATTTAATTTTCTTAATAACCACTCTAAAAAAATTACCTGAAACCTTAATACAGAAAGTAGAAGTCCTCATAAAACTTTGTTCAATTTCCATTCTCTTTTTTTCCTTAAAAAAAAAAAAAATTCCTTTCTCTCTATAATTAGGAAAATAACATAAAAATTAAAAAAAAAATTAAAAACGGATATGAATTAAACCCCATATCTTTTCTTACATCGTATTTTAATAATTTAAGTTTTCTATGAATGGCAGCTCTGATTTAATCCTTCTAAACTTATTATTTTTTCTATCCGGAATGATTTCACGAAAAACAAGAAGGGGGGGGGGGGGGGGGTTGGTTAGCTTTCTCTAGAATATATGATTTCAAAAGGAAATGGTGTTTTGGAAATAAAAGGTCATGCTGAAAGATTCGCTATATTTCTTTAAAGAGCAAAGTTTCTCTCCAAACTAATTTGGAGAGAAATCTTACAAACTCATCATATATATTTATATCGAGTGTGAATTTTGAAAATTTAACCGTTGGATTGCATGTTCTTATTACATCTTTAATGTTTACAAAATTTCAAGAAAATTAAAGATCAATTGCTATGTCATCAAATAAATGTTATAATTTCAAGTTTTTGTAATTTAAAATTGTCTATAAAAAATAAGTTAATTGATCAAATAATAAATAATATCCGATTTGAAAAAAATTTGATATACATGTTAAGAACACAAGGAATATAAAATTCAACGGTTAGATTTTTAAAATTTATACCCAAAAAAGAAATATATGAGAAGTTTGGAGAGAAACTTTGTTCTTCTTCAGAGCTATAACTTGGACTATTAAGTATTAATAGAATTGTTCCAATGCAATTATGATTTGACACTTGAAATCTCTGAGAAAGGTCATGAATCATCAAATTTTGTTTTTTTTTTTTTTTTTTGAGAAAAGAATCATCAAACTTTTGTTTATTCATAAATATTTATTTTCAATTTTGTTTTGGTTAAAAATGACAGCTTCAAGCCTAGTTATGGCAATCCTATCCTTTTCCAAGCAAATATTGTAGAAGACTCACACGCTTGCATTTTCTAAAGAAACCTACTTCTGAGGCTGCTCAGTTGTTAAGAATTTTTTTTTTTTTTTTTTTTATACATGATGAAAATTCTACTTTAACATAATCTAAGTGTATGTGTATGAAATTAAATCTTAGAGACTAGAACTCCGACTCTTGCCCCTCCTACCTCACAAGAATTTTGTACTTGTAGAGTAACTATCACGTCAAGAGTGTCATTATTAATTTTAATGTTACTCCCACGCTTGATTTAAAATTTCACCATCACACCAATGGTGCCATTATAAATTTTTAGATTTTAAACATTCAAAAATAAGAATTCCTGCAAGCTGCTATCGTTATCTAGATTAATAGATATACATAGACCTTTTTAAACCTTGAATTAATATATCATATTTAAATAATACTAATTAAAAATATAAATTTAATTTGTTTAAAAAAAATCTTATACAAACTCATTTAGGAGGCAAATACTAAATAATTAATAATTTGACTATTATGGATTATTTTAACATGACAAAAATACACTTATAAAAACAAAGGGGGATTGGTCCATTCCTAGAGAGGTGGATGGAGTGTGAAACAGTGAAAGTAAGAAAATCATAGGATCCATTCCCACAAATGTGGATGGAGATGTGAAAGTAATGGCGTCCAACTTTGTTTCAGATTTTTGAAACTGGACTTTTTGAAAAAGTGGGGGTTTTAAAAAGTGCGGTATGAAATTGAGTTTTTTTAAAAAGTTGAATATTTGGTAAAAATTGTTAAAAAATATTTTTTGAAAAAACTGAGCGTTTGATTAACACTTGTAAAAGTGGTAGTTTGAGTTATAAATTACCAAAAAGAACAGTTTATATCTTAGAGAGTTTATTTTATACTTAAACCAACTACTTAATAATAATTACTTAAAAAATTACTTAATAATAAGTTAACTAAAATTTGTTGTACAAATATTTTAAAGACAGCATTTCTCTGATATAATTTTTTTTCATAAGCTTACTTAAAAAAAAAAAAAAATCTGTTCATGCCCGTGCGCCACACCACACGTATAACTAACACAAAACCTTTTATTTTATTTTATTTTTCCCCTTTTTTTCTCAGCCACATCTTCTTCACCTTTTCTCTTCTTTATTTCTCCCTTTTCTCTATTTTCCTCCACACAGCACGCGCTTCTTCACATTTTTTTCTTCTTTCAATTTTCAGAACCTCTCTCTCTCTCTCTCTCTCTCTCTCTCTAAGTTTGTTTCACATCCTCTAAACTATTACTTCATCAAAGGGGAGAGTGAGAACTGAGAAAGATCAAAATGAAAGATAGAGAGATCTCAGCAAACCCAAAGAAAATGAAGAACAACAATGACAAAGAGGTGGTCGCCGGTCATTGACTGAAGATTAAATCAGAGCAGAGCAAACGAAAGGGAGATACTGCATAAACAATCCAATCTCTCTTAGTACTCCCTTTTCCATAAACAAGCTATAGGTAGTAGTTCTCATAAATCTTTAATCAAGTTCCATTCTCTTCCTTCTCAAAAAAAAAAAAAAAAAGTTCCATTCTCTTTTAATACTCCCTTTTCCATAAACAAGCTATAGGTAGTGAGTTTCCAATGACTTCCATGAGCACTCAAAAAGCCTGTGCATCCTTGTCTTCCTCATCTTCTGCATCTCGATGGAAACACGAAGTTTTTCTTAGTTTCTATGAGGAGGACACCCGTAACAATTTTACGGATCATCTATATTCTGCTTTGATACAAAAAGGCATTATTGTTTATAGAGATAATGTAAATCTCAAGGAAGGAAAACCCATTGCTTCAGAACTCATGAAAGCAATAGAAGAATCCAAACATGCAATTATTATTCTCTCAAAAAATTATGCCTTTTCAAAGTGGTGCTTGAATGAACTTGTCAAAATTCTTGGATGCAAGAAAGAGAAGGGCCTGAAAGTTCTGCCCATTTTCTACCATGTAATGCCCTCTGATGCTGGGAATCAGAGGGAGACTTTTGGGAAAGCATTTCTCAAGCATGAAGAAGATCGCCAGTTAGCACAGAACAGATACAAAAGTGGAGAACTACACTGAAAGAAGTGAGCAAGATCCGCGGAAGGCATTTGACGGATAGGTAAGATTCTACCTTTTCTTCTGGTCATATCATCAATGGTTTGGATAACTTTTGCAATGGTTTTGTTCTAATTATTTGAAAAATAATATGAAAAACCAAATTGTTGCACTAGTCCAATAAAACTATAGAAGTAAAGTAAAAGTGCAAAACCCATCAAAATCAATTTGGAACCAGAAAAAAAAGAAGCCTAAAAAAATTCCAAATCACCAATTGAAAAAAAAAAAAAAAAATTGCCGGCTTTGAGTCTGTGACTTCCATACAGCTGGAATGATATCTCTCCTGCTATCTAGTTTGTGTGCTGGTATAATTTTTTTGTTTGTATTTTTTTATGTAACTCTGTGTTCTGTGGCTTTAAACCTGTGGCTGAGATATTTCCGTGGCTTACTTTTAACTTTAAGTTGCTTCTTTAACTAAACATTATATTATAATATATAATAAATAATAGTGTGAATGAGTTTAATGTCATATCTTCTCAAAAAAAGAAAACAAAGAGAGTTTAATTTCATATAATAATATTTTACTGGCTATTAACCCTTGCTTCGCACAATTTTTATTTATTTTTGAGTTTATAAGGTTGTAAATATTAGAAGTAAAAATATATTATGAAAAATGATTTTTATTAGTATTATATAGAGAAGATTTTTATTATTTTGTGCGGTCTCTTTAATTCCTAACTAAATAAAGATTCTTTTGTCTATTATTTTTAAATATAAGTTATAAACGTCATAGTGTATCTTGCATCTTTCATGAAATTATTTAAGTTGGATGTTATTATGGTGCCTTGTGTGCAAATTAATTAAGTTGGATATTAGTCAAAATCTAGTTCTATCATTATCCTCATCAAATTAGCTACTTAGGTTTGTGACCGAGATTTTTCACCAAGCAAGACGGATATTGGCGGTACATTTAGCTACTTAGATATTTTCTATTCTCTTATTTTTCCACACTCTTCCAATTTTCTATCATTTTACTTTTCCATCCTTTCAACTTCAACTACAGGGTGGTGGTCCTTGGAGTGTTTGTTGATTATCCAAAGAAAAATAGCGCCATGAAAGTACTAACCTATTTTGCCATAAACCATGATGCTTTGCAAATATTGATGTAATGGAGCCCATCTTTTTTAAGATCTTTCTAGGACCATGGTAGGAGATGATGATATGGCTGAGAGATAGTGTCGACTGTTGTTAGAACACTAATTTTTAAAATTGACTTCCGCCATGAGTTTTTTTTATCCCTAGAAATTCTAAGCCTCAACAATTATTCTCTAAAACAATTGTGACTTGTGACTTTGGCCATGTATACTGTTAAAAAATCAATGGTGGAGACCTAAAAATATATAGTGCAAGAAGAAAGATGTGAGAGAGAATGAAAGGAAGCAAATGATGACGTAGAGGAGAGTGTGAGAGTTGCCGTTGTTGTTGTTGTTGTTTTTTCCTTCAATTAGAAGAGTTAATACCTAAATTACTAATTTCTAGATGAAAATAATGACATAACCATGAATGTTTTTTTACCCTTGGATCTAATAATAATTAATGGTTTAAAAAATATGTAATTCTTGTGAAGTTACACCAGATGTAAGTGTGTATCTTGAACACATATCTATAAAAAAAAATAGGTTGGGTTCAAGTTACACATGGTGTAACGCTAAGCAATGTTACACCCCTTAATATTTTTTAATTGGATGCGAATATTGACAAATCCACCGTTAGATTACATTATCTTCGTATATTCTTCATGCTTGCAAATTTTCAAAGTGATCAAAGATTAATAGCTATGTCATCGATCAATTGTTAAAATTCAAATTTTTATAGTTTAAAATAATGCATAAAAGATGAGTTTATAGATCAAATGGTAAATAGTATCTGATTGATATGAAAATTGGCGTGCATGTTAAGAACATATAGAACATGTAATTCAATGGTTGGATTTTCAAAATATTAATTCAATAACAAATTATTGGGTGGTGTAACATTGCTTAGAGTTACACCAGGTGTAACTTGAACCCAACCCAAAAAAAATTGTATATTATTGCGTAGTAAATGGGTTGAGGTATATATAGAATATCTTCCACATTATATATACATATATATATATATATGTGTGTGTGTGTGTAAGATAATTGTAGCTGTTTTCTTAGATAAAGAAAATCAATTGTTTAATTGTTTATTTTTATTATTACATCTAAACAGTAGTTTACACTTGGTTATTCACAATTTTCTTTCATATTAATTTTTTATATAACAAATATATAAAAAAAAAAAATCTTAACTATTGCTAAATCTAATGTTCCAAGTTCCAACTATGTTGAACCCCTAAAAAGGCTTAAAAATGTGAAAGAGAAGTGGTTAGAAAATTTAGTTCATACAATTAAAAATTATTTAAATACAATGTAAGAACATAAGATACAAATTAATATAGTTAAATGTTAATTTGTTCAAGCGGCAGAGCCAAAGAATTTGTCTTGGGGCCCACGCTAATTATAAAATATATATAACTTATTATCTCCAATTGAAGATATGTTCATAGAATAAAATTAATCTATTATAGTCTTTACAATGAATTTGTTTTTTCTTAAAAAAAAAAAAAACTCTACAGTGAAATTCTTAAAATATTTTATTTGTGATGTAAATTACTAAATTACCTACTAAATTGAATAAAAAATTTTCAATGAGACCTATAAAATATTCTAAAATGCAAATGACCTAAAACTTTGTCTGATACAAGAAGAAGCTATATAAAATAAAATCAAGTTAAAAAGGTTCGTTTTCTTTAAAATCACTAGGCCATTTAGTCATTTTTTTTTAATTATTTTAAAACTATTTAGTGAGCCTACTCCAATTAGGGGGAGGAGGAACTGCTATTTTAGTGGGGCGAGCCTTAAAAAAGTTCTAAAGGCATATAGAGTGTCATATAGTTTGTACCGGAAACAATTATTATAAGGAAACGTGATTCAACATATTTTTGGGGGAATGGCACTCCATCCCAAATTCGAAAGGAAAATACACTCTCCTCTCTTGAGATTTGAAGAAATTAACATTCTTCTCTTTTATTTATATTAGGAATGAAATATTCTAAATTTTTATACGAATATTTTAAAAAAAATTTAACTATGTTTAGTAAAAAAATAACTAATAAATTTAGATTAAAAATGAAAAATTTAACAAGCCTCAAAACAATTGCAACGACAAATCTCTCTATAACTTGTTGAAAAAAGAAAAAAATAACAATAAGCAAAATTCACGCTTAATATTTTAAAATACACTTTTATTAAAAATTTTAAAAAATAAATTTTAATTGTGAAATAAGATAATTTTGGAAACCTACCATTGAACAAAGAGCAAGTCAGTACACAACATTTTTAATATTAATTTAACAAAATTTGGTCAATCGGATGTCAAGGGAGATGGGGAGGGGGGAAAGTGACCGGTAAAACTTGGCTCATATTTCTCTACTTAAGCAAAACATCCTTTTTTTTTTTTTTTGCTTTTTCTTCTTTTAAGAAACAAAGCAAAACATCTTATATTTAATGATGTTTTGTTTCTTTGTGGCTAGCACACTATCTCATAATTTTTTTTTTTAATTACAGTCACGAATCAGAAGTTGTTCAAGAAATCACAAAAAGCATATTTGATAAATTGAAGTGTGAATCAATAGGTGATTTTGAGGACCTTGTTGGAATAAACTCACGTGTGAAGGAAATGATGAACTTATTTAGCATAATGTCGGAGGATGTGCACTTCATAGGGATTTTGGGGATGTCTGGGATTAGTAAAACCACTCTAGCATATGTCATTTATAACAGAATTTGTGATCAATTTGATGCTAGCAGCTTTATTTGTGATGTTAGAGAAATAGTTGAAAAAGATGAACAGGGTATAGTTAATTTACAAAAACAGCTTCTTTCTGAGACATTGATGGAAAAAGTAAACATTTGGAACCATCTTCAGGGGATCAAAGTCATAAAGAAGAGACTACGCTATAAGAAGGTTCTTATTGTTCTTGATGATGTTAACAAAGATAAACAACTAAAGGCATTAGCAGGGAGCCCTAGTTGGTTTGGTCCAGGAAGTAGGATCATTATCACAAGTAAAGATAAGCACTTGCTAAAAAGGCATCACTTGGGTACTACTATACATGAGGTTAATGGATTAGATAATGATGAAGCCCTGGAGCTCTTTAGTTGGACTGTGTTTAAGCAACCCTATCTTGAAAATGAGTTTGAGAATTTGTCCAATGGTTTTGTGAAGTATGCTAAAGGGCTTCCTTTAGCTCTTAAAGTTCTGGGTTCCTCCTTGATTGATAGACCAAGGAAGTTATGGGAAGATTACCTACATCAATTAAAAGAAATCCCTGAAGGAGAAATTCTTGATAAACTTGAAATAAGTTATAGGGGATTGGGAGACACAGAGCAAAATCTATTTTTGGATATTGCATGTTTCTTTAAAGGGTAGGACGAAGATCGAGTGGCACATATAGAAGGTTCTAGTAGCTACAAGGATATGGAAACTCTCAAGGACAAATTTCTCATTACCATTTTAAGGGGAAAATTACGGATGCATGATTTAATACAAGAGATGGGTTGGAGAATTGTTAGTTGTAAATCACCTCAGGAGCCTGGATTACGCAGTAGGTTGTGGCTTTATAAGGATGTATTTCATGTACTAAAATATAACACTGTAAGTGGATTAGTATACATAAACTTAGAGAAGTGTATATTTTTTAATATAATAATTCTAGCAATTTTTTGCTACAGCTTTCCCTACCCTAATCTAATTGTTCTTGATTACCGGAGAACAGATGATGTAGAAGGCATGGTGCTGAATTCGCCTCCACATAAAGAAAACTCGGATGCCAAAGCCTTCTCAAATATGAAAAATCTAAGGTTGCTTAAAATTTCAAATGTGCACCTTTCTACCGACCTCAAGTTTCTTTCTAATAAGTTAAGAATGATGGAATGGCATGATTATCCTTTGAAATTCCTGCCAAAGAGCTTTCAACCGGACAATCTTGTTGAACTCATCATGCCTCGCAGTCACATTGAGCAATTACCAGAGGGATTTAGTGTAAGTATTCCCTTAATGCATGCTAGTTTTGCTTTTTTTTTTTTTTTTTTAATTATTTATTTATTTATTTTTAAATGCAGATTAAGTTCTTGACTACTTAATTTTCCATATCTATTTATTATCGCAGGAATTGGCCAAGTTAAGACTCCTGGATCTTAGTGACTCTAAAGTCTTAGTCAAGACTCCTAACTTCATCGGTTGCCCAAATCTGGAGAGGTTGATTTTTCAAGGATGTACAAGTTTGAATGAGCTTCACCCATCTGTCGCAGCTCTCAATAAGCTTACTTTGTTAAATCTGAAAGATTGTAGAAGTCTTACTAGCCTCCCTTACGAAATAAATTTGAAATCTCTTAAAAATTTTATTCTATCTGGCTGTTCAAGTCTCAAGAAGTTTTCAGAGATTGGAACTAATATGACAGGCTTGTCAGAGCTGTATTTAGATGGGATTGCTGTGGAAGAGTTGCCATCATCACTCGAGCATTTGACTGGCATGACAGTCTTGAGTCTTCAAGGTTGCAAAAACCTTTCAAGTTTTCCAAGTGTCAATTTGTCATCTCTGAAAACTCTCAATCTATCGGGATTTAAGGTTCAACCGCCTAAATCCTGGCTTTCACCCGGATTCTCCCTCGGCCGTGCTGCACATGATTTTTTCCAAGGTTGCTTCCCTATCCGAGAGGCAATCAACCTGTTGTTGCCTAGGTTAAGATTTATTGTATCTCTAAATCTAGCTGACCGCGATTTATGGGACGAAGCACTCCCTGATGATCTTAGTGGCTTATCCTCATTGCAGGATTTGGATTTGAGCAAAAACATTTTACATGCCTGCCTGATAGTATTTCTCAGCTTTCTAAGCTTAAACATCTAAATTTGAATGGCTGTAGCAAGCTTCAATCATTGCCAAGTCTTCCATTAAGTGTAGGACGTGTAACAGCACGAAGATGTACTGCACTGGAAAATTATTCGAATCAAAACTTCGTGTGGACTTCGGGTGGAACAGGATTCACTATTGTTATTTGTGACGACAAGGATGATGACAAAATGGCATTTTACCCCTCTCCAAAAGTACCTTTCGATGACTCCGACCCACTCTGGGAAAAATTTATAGAGGTCACTCACTCTCTCTCTCTCTCTCTCTCTCACACACACATGCACACAGACAACACAAACACATCTTTATACTTATCCAATTTAATATTTACAGGAGGATGGAAGTCATAAAGATATGAGTTTTATGGAGTCTACATCTTCAACTGAAATTTCAGAATGGTTCAGCCCTCAGAACCCTGGGTCATCAGTAACAATCCCACTACCGTCTGATCTGCGTTATAATAGTAGTTGGTCAGGGATGGCTCTGTTTATTGTTGTTGAAATCCATGAAAATTCTTACAATGTTTCTTCTAGTGAGGATTATGAAGTTAATATCGACTTTATTTATAGAAAACACATGGTTGAAGGTCCTATCCATCAGATACAGTTGAACGCATTTAACATCTCTGAAGTACCTAAATTCTTATTAGATGATAGATCATTTGGATTTAAAATACGTTTTCCAGCTGGGGAACGTGAAGACCATTTAGAGGGATGCAATTCCATTGAAGCTTCGTTTAGCAGCCACTGCCCTTACATTGAGATAAAAAAAATGTGGTGCGCGTATATTGTACAAGAAAGAGCTGATAGAGTTTCCACAAGCTTCAATAATTGGTGAGCATGGACTGTTAAAGCAAGATCAGCAAAAGGTGGAACTGGAATCTAGTAAGTCTGATGACCAAAGTGACTCGAAAGTTCAGCTGAAAGAAAAGCTTAAGTCATTGCTTCTAAGAGTGTATCAGGTCTTCCCTTATTCTTCACTGAACACTATTTCTGTTTCTCTTTTTGTCTCACTCATTGAACACTATATTTTAAATGCATTTTACAGGGAGATTTGGCACGAAACCATAAATATGATTACGTGTTTCCTCATACTACAGTTCCAAACTGGTTCAACAATCAAAGTATTTGTTCCGAAATGAGAATTAAACTGCCTAGAAATTTGCAGTCTGATGGGAGATGGATGGGAATCGCTGTGTGTGTTTATTATACTGTCCACAACCACAACCAACCAGCTATTTCCGGTGACAATCAGGATTTAACAAGTTTTCTCGACTTTTATACTCCTTTAGATGGTCATCGAGTTCACCTCACACGTCACAGAGTCTTTCAGGACTCTAAAGACATTTTTGTTGAGTCATCACATCAAATTTTGGTATTTTATATACCCCACTTGTTTCTTTGTTTGGAAGGGTGTTGTCACATTGGGGCTTCATTTGAACGCAATAACCCAGGTGTGATGGTTAAAGAATGTGGAGTCCGACTCGTATTCGAGCAAGATGTTGAAGAGTTTATGGAAACGTTAGTCTAGTGCATGTTAGGAAGTCCGGATGCCTATCATGATTTTTTTTATCAAAATTTGTCGCATCAAGTTGAGGAAAGAGTGGCAGGGCTTTGACAACGGAAAAGATTTTGGTTGCTCTTCCTCACTGCAAAGGTATCGCACCTGAATTAATCGATTTTTGTGTGTGTGAGTGTGTGTGTTTTTTTTTAACCTGCAAACATTTATAAAAGAACAACTATAAGTTTAGATTGAACTGTTCATGTAAAGTGTATGTAACAGTGTATAATATTGTATACATTTGTTTAGTTTACAATGAAAATTGTACATGAAAAGTAAATGTCATGTTTTATAAAATTCCAAAGTTGAATTAAAGATACGTTGTTTCATACTTGCAGGATGCCTCAACGCATGCCCAAGCTTCTACCAAGTATTGAAAATATGGCAGAGGGGTGTACCTTTACAGAAACAAGTCCCTCCTATACCGGTTTTCTCGTACCAACTAGGAAAAGGCAACTTGGAAGTATTATGTCCAGTGAATCTTTGATCAAAGCATGTTTTCAGGTCTCTTTATCTCTCTCAAGATAGCCTATGTATCATTATATATATTCATAAGATAAACAAGACACAATTTACTCTTTCTTGCTCTCCACTAAAATTATTATTGTTGCTCAATAATGATATACTCAAAAACTAAGAATTTGTCATTCACTTATCTAACAAGAAAAGTTTATGTAGAATTATATTTTAATTATGTTATTAGTGTCTTGTCCTGATGGTAAAGAATAAATCATTTACAATTTTCAAATACTATTGTATCTCAAAAAATAGAAAAAAAAAAAAATGAAGACTTTCGCCTGATTGACAATTCTGCCATGTTTTCCAGAAAAACTTCAATGAGGGTGAAATTTTTGATTGCTGTTTTGCCGAGCGTGAGATCCCACAGTGGTTTCCCTGTCAAGATGAAAGCTCAGCGGAAATCGAGCTATCTTCAGATATTTGTAATGATCCTGATTGGATGGGATTTGCTTTATGTGGTCTTTTCTCTTTTACTACGCATCCAGCTCTTGTTCGTACGAATCTAGCTTCAGGACGTTCTGAAGTCTACGAATTTCGTTGTAAAATGCAGACCGACTCTTGTCCTGTGCGTTTAGTCTGCTACGGAATATTGGCTACAAGCAACGAATTAATTTCGTTAAATCAACGTGCATTCATTTGGGTATTGTTCATACCGCGTACAACGCATGCACATTTATGGACTCAAACCGATTGGGTTAAGTTTTGGCTTGAATGCGCTATTCCTGATTTGTCTTATAAAAATTTTGGGATCAATCTTGTATTCAGGAAAAACATGGACGAGTTAACGAGTGTAATAGTACAATGCTCTGCACCATTTGATAGCTTCCTTGACTCTTGCTCTCTGCAGTGTTTCTATTACATATGGAACGGTCATCCTGAGGTGTTCGTTGGAACTAAGAGCACTTTTGAGGACCTACACCCTCAGAGGTTATTCATTTCACAGGGGGAGACTAGTGGAATTGCCAAAAATTCTATGACAAGGACTCATACCCTCACAATCATTTTCGGGTAAGAATTTATTGCATTATCAATTGTCCAAAAAGTAAGTTATTAGGATTTGGTAAACTTAGTGGAGGAGACAGAGATCAAACTTAGGGTCTGTTTGAATAGAACTTATTTTGCTGAAACTGAAAATTGAAAACACTGTAGCAAAATAATTTTTAAACGTGTAAATAGTACCGTATGACCTATTTTTAATGAAAAAGTTGCTGAAAAGTGAAGTTTGTGGGTCCTATGAACAGAACACGATGCACTGTTCACAGTTGAATTGGTCAAAACTTACGGCTACTGTTCATGAACAATAGCCATAACAGTATTATTTGCTCCTAAAATGCGTGGCTAAAAAAAAAAAAAAAAAGAGGAGTACATTGTGATGTACAAAACGCAGACGCAGAATAAGTTGAATTCAAACACCACCTTAATTATTTGCTCTAGTATTATATTAAATTTATTGGGATAGGTAAATTTAATGATTTAACTGCATAATTCTCACAGAATTCCTAACTTTTTTTCAAATAATTAGAAATACAGACTTCTCTATTTCATTTGACACTATATTTCTATTTTACAGTACTTTCATCCATCAACTGCATATAATTCATGTTTCCCAACAAGACAAACTCCAAAGTGGTTCAATCATCAGAGTCGTGGGCACTTGGTCACAATTGACATACCCCCAAATTTGTACTATGACAGTAACTGGCTGGGACTCACTCTATGCGCTTCATTTTTAATCCCCAGGGATCAAAATGAAGGAATTATAGCAAAATCTTCTCACTTCCTATCCTGTCAGTTCCAAACGAGTGAAGCTGGTCTGGACGATCAAATCCTTGGTTACCGCACCACTGATGAAGAAAATAAGTGGTTATTTCGTGGTCTGAATGGACATATTTGGATATCCTACATACCTGGCGAGTCATTTAAGCATGTGTTCCATCAGGGCAGCCACATTGAGGCTTCATTTTTAAGTAATTGGCCAGGTGTGACAGTGCAAAAATGTGGGTTTCGTCTTTTGTACAAGCATGATCGGGTACAGTTTGAGCAAGAACTAAAACATTGCAACACCTTCATTTCTGCACATCGGGATTTTACATGTCAACTTAGCCAGCGAGCCACGGAGTCAGAATTCAAGGCAGAATTTATGCAAGTGCTTAAAAAAGTTAAGACTCTACTCAATGAAAATGACATGCTGGTAAGAAATTATGAGTAATTGCTTTGTTTCAAATCTACTATCAATTCTCCCTCTATACGTCTCATAATTTTTATTTATTATACAGGGCTTTGACAGGCACTCCAAATATTCGTATTGCTTCCCCCCAGTAGATATTTTACCTTTGTTTAATCATAACACTAATGAGCCCTCGGTGACAATTGATACACTCAAGGAGTACAATGACAATGAATGGCATGGATTTGTACTATGCGCTTATTTTTCAATCGACGAGCATCAAACTGCAATGCTTGAAAATTTCGATTCAACAATATCTCACTACCTAGTTTGTCATTTGGAAACTGATAAAGCTGGTCCAGAGATAGTACTCAATGTCCATTGCACCACTAAAGAAGAATTCATGTGGCTAGATACTGAAGATGGATTTCTTTGGTTGTCCTATATTCCACGTGAGTCGTTCCCAGATCAGTTTAATCAATTCACTTGGATTAAGGCTTCAATTATAAGTGATTGGCCAGGTGTGATGGTGCAGAAATGTGGGCTTAGTTTCTACCACGAGAATGATATTTGGTTTCCGCAAATAAGAAAATACTGCAACGAGGAATATAAGTCTCGAGATCTCCCCAATCAAGTAATGGCTAGTTATATAGAGAAAACCAGTAGGGCAAAGAGTCTTCTCTGCAAAAATGACCCACAACCTAAAGATCAACACTGCCAAAGCAACCTGCTGGTATGTAATTAATATACTATGAGTATTTGTTTTACCTCAAACATGATATTTTCTCTACCTATCTTTAATTTCTCACTCGGACTTATTAAACACAATATTTTTGTTTTACAGGACTTTGATCCATCCCGAGATTATAATTCTTGTTTCCCACAAAAGGAAATTCCACATTGGTTCAATATTCAGAGTGGTGAGACCCACGTGAGATTTTTTCTGACTCGAAAATTGTCTAATGACACTACTTGGATGGGAGTTGCTCTATGTGCTCTTTTTTCAGTTGCAAAGGATGTAGCTAATGTCAATGACATTATGGATTCAAAAACTTCTTTCAAACTTATTTGTCAATTGAAAGCAAGTAATGGGCCTAATGATATGAGTGTGAAACCTCGCCATATCTGTTGGCCAACTAAAGAAGATCTCATGATGTCACTGCAAGGTGGATCCATTTGGCTATCGTATATACCGCGTGGATCGTTTCCTGATTGGCTATATGATTGTACCTGCATTAAGGTTTCATTCAAGACAAATTTCCATGGCTTGAAGGTGCAGAAGTGTGGCCTTCGTCTCTTGTACCAACATTCCGAGGAAAATTTCAAGGAAATAATCAGGGACTGCATGAAGTCCACGTCTGATTCTTCGAGTTTCCTTAATCAAATGAAGATTAAGAATAGAAATAGAAAAATGAGGTCTTGGATTGAGAGTCAACTTGGCGAAATTTACCCCCATCATAGGGATGAACGCTGCCAAAGCAACCTACTGGTAATTAATAACTATGATTATTTGCTGTCTTAAACATAATTTTCCATCTCCCTCTCTTTAATTTCTCTCAGCTCATTAAACACAATATTTCTGTTTCACAGGGGTTTGATCGATGCCTTTTCTATGATCCCCATTTTCCTCCAAGTGGCATTTTGGAGTGGTTCAGTGATTGGAATGATAAGCACTGGGTGACAATCCCTCTACCTCCAAATTTGTACAATGATAGTGCTTGGATGGGACTGGTTCTATGTGCTTCTTTTTCTGTCGACGTGAATCAGACTGCTCACATTGACATCATGAATTCTGAATACAATTGCCTGATGTTTCAGCTTGTAACAAATATTGGTACTGCAAGCTCTTTCAATGGCTATCAACTGACTAAAGAAAATCTCAAAATGTTAAAGCAAGGTACCAGATTTATTTGGCTGTCCTATATACCACGTGGGTTGCTTCGAAATTGTCCAAATCAATGCAGCTACATTAAGGCTTCAATTACAGCCCGGTGCCCAGGCTTGAAGGTGGAGCAAAGTGGCCTTCGTCTCGTGCACAATCATGACGAGGACGAGTTTAAGCAAACTATAGGTGACAGCATGAAATCCTCCTCTGATGATTCGGATCTCATCCCTCAATTGACAACAGATAATGAAAATAGAGATAAGCAAAAGCTTGATGAAGAAGGAACATCTAGTATAACCTCCAGCTCTAGGGAGGAGTCTAATTTTGAAAGTCTGAGGGGATCCATTGATCCTAAAGACAAGGGCAAGGGAGTTCTAGAAGAATAGCCACTCTAATTTCCATCTGAACTTACAGGTAACTGGTAAGTCATCCCCCTCTAATTTTCAATTTTTAGTTTATACAAAAGAACTAGTAATCTTTACTGCACAGATAAATCAGATGGAAAATATTTTTTTTGTCATGATATAGGACTTTGATAGGGTGATGAGTTCCTTGGACGGACGATTATAGTGTAATTTATTTATTTCTTATTGTTTATGTTATTATAATGGCTTAACTTGGACTTACCTGTCTTCTCTGAATAAAAGGCATAAAGTTGATTCTCAAAAAAAAAAAAACTTGGACTTACCTCAACACTACTTTTTTTAATAAATCGCATTCATTTCACTCTTTGTACATGTATAAGCTCCCTTAATTTTTATTATTATTATTATTGGCTGAATGCGTAAGCTATGCACCTCATCTCTCATCTTTATTAGTGTTTTTTTTTCTCCTTTCTCTACCTTAGTAGCTTTGTATGGCTGAGGATAGGGATACCATATTCTTGGAGGACCTCAACAATGAAGTTGACTCATGGAAGACATGGTGGAGCTTTCTTCTAGCTCTTGTAGGCAACAACGACGAGATTGACCTCCCCAATTCCTCGATAATATGATGTCTCATCATGGTCTTCGAACCGCCTCAATGAGGACGAGACAAGGCAATGAGCTCCTAATCCTAGGTTTCTCGATTATGTAATTTTTTTTTTCAGTTGATGTGTAAAATTGGTAGTAGATTTGTGTTTTTCAGTTGATATAAATTTGTGTAAATTTTTTCTTTTTTGATGAGATATATAAATTTAGATGTTTTTTTTTTTTTGGTTAAGAGTAAATTTTGTAAAGAAGTGAAGGAAAGCTTACTAGATACTTTGATGTTACATAGACATGTGAAGATCATAAAAGTCATCAATTTCATCTTTATGTTGTCGAGCCTAAAGACCTAGTCCAGCCCATCCTGGTATTGGTAAATTATGCCATACCTTCTTTTTTTTTTTTTTTTAATAATTCCTTCTGTTGAATTTGAATTTCTATTATATAACTTTTGGGTTTTATGTTCAATCCAAATTCTTATTATGATTTAAGAATTTCGAAGGGGCAAAATTCATATATGCCTATCTTGGCTAGAGATTTTATAGATACTAGCTTATAACCCGCACAATGTGCGGGACACTTATATTTATTACAAAAGACAAATTATAGGTGAAAATTTAAACATTTTATAGTTAGATAATACCAAAAAAATATGTTAAAAAAAACTTGCAAGAAAGAAAACTATGAAATCTAATCTTGAAATTTGAAATAGACCAAAAATAAAATAAAAACGTTACTGGACTTTATATACACACACACACACACAAAATCCACTCAAAGACTATTCCTGAACATTTTATAAGAAATTAAAAAAATTGTATTAACGACATGGTTCCATGACATTGAGAAAACATTTTTGCTAGTAATTATTCCAAAAGTACCCACATTACTATGTTTCAACAATTTTTGAAAAAGAAACTGCATAATTTTCTTTGGCTATTCCTATTCAATCAAACCGAACACATATATCATTACTATTAAAAGAACAAAAAGATCAGCAACCATTTCCAATAGCTACACCTCAAACATCAGTTCTGTTTATAAAACATTTGATATGGCTTTAAAAATACACAAACATGACATACCTAGGAAATCATAATAAGAGAAAGGCTAAGTAAAAATAATTCAACTAAAGAAAACTCTATTAGATTTAATCAAAAGAACCAAATCTTTTATTATCATACCTTGTATTCTTGTCATTGTTGACATTGTTAATGCTTGGATGGGTTCTGGTTGTGCTTGTGGCTCATGACC
Organism: Castanopsis chinensis; assembly: GCA_032878915.1. Lineage (NCBI taxonomy): Eukaryota > Viridiplantae > Streptophyta > Magnoliopsida > Fagales > Fagaceae > Castanopsis > Castanopsis chinensis. The sequence goes on along the minus strand of JAVQMG010000029.1, from coordinate 236,148 downwards.
AATTGCTCCTATTATGGCTCTCTTTGGTTCAAGGTTTTTGGGTGCTTGGTTTCGAGGAAAAATAAGCTAAAAGGAGTTTTCTGATGCACATCAAGCCAAATGTTACAAATTGAAAAGCCATTTCAGTTTTTGATAGGGAAGATATTAATAATTTAACCCCCTAGCCCCAATCATGGTTCTTGCAATTTAATTCTCATTGTCCATGAAAAGTTCCTCCCTTTCTCACTCACCTATATTGGTGCGTCCATATTCTCTTTTCACTAATAACTTACAACTGCTCCATGTGACCTTAACAGGTGAACTTTAAAGTTTAAAGAAATGATAACTTCAACATGTAAAATTTTGCTATGCCACACATTTTTCTAGTTGCTGTTATTAATCAATACAAAGGCAGGGAAATGAACAATTTTATGGTACAAACATCTTTGCAACACAACCTGAGTCCTCAAACAAAGCATACAATATTGATAGACATTATAATGAGTAGAAACTGCACTTGGCGTGGCTCACTGCATAAGTAACAGCATATTAATGCCTGTCCAAATCAAGCTTCAATGCTGTTTCTTCAGCTTGCTTAAACTGAAAAACATATCCATTTGCAATCAATTAGTCTTAGCACATAGAAACTTTGTAGAAATGGTTACATCTATAGCTCATGGCTAAATTACATATATAGTGAATAAAACTTTTGTACAGGGGTGTTTGGCAAGCCCAAAACACCCAGCTTTTTGAGCTTTTTTTGGCAAGCCTCACACTGAAAAAACCTTTCCCCCCTCCTTTTCTAGGGTATTATTAGCAAATAACCAATCAACAAAGAAATAATAGTCACTAACCCGTGCAATGCACGGGCAAAATTCTTATGAAAGTACAGTTTATACAATTAAAAAGCTTTCTAATTTTAGATGAACTATATAATTGTAAAAATTCAAAAAGTGAACTCTCCACTGTAATGAATAATTCATTTCCGAAAAGTAGTTGCAACTTGTTATAAAAATTGTGAAGTGTCCCAGACCTTTTTTTGATTAGTGAACTTGTCCCAAACCTTACTAAACCTAAAATAAAGTAACGAAAGAAAATCTAAATCAAATAATCATTCATGTGAACAGCTGCAAACAGCCATGACAATTTCATAACTACAATTTGGTGATTCCCTGACGTAGAACAACCACAATGAACAGAAAATAATAAATAAAAACCCTAGGAGTCAGCACCTAAGGGCTGCTTGGAGTCAGCACCAAGCAAACTGGAGTCAGCACCAGTGAAAAGAAAACCAAACGTTTTTAATAATTCTCCAAAAAGCTCTCTTACAATAATCAGAAAAGTGTTTAAATAGCTAACAACATAAAGCACAAAAAAACCCTAATTATTAAATGCTCGGGCTTGCTAATAACTCAAGCCCGATAACTAACAGGCCCCATCCATAAGGCCACTGGTTGGGCCGTCTTCTTTTTACTCTTCCTCCCATACATGCGTATAATTGGAGGCTTATATCTTGTGTCCGCACCAACTCCTCCCGGGTGAGGAGAACTCGACCCCGTCGAGTGGAAATCTGAAGAGCTCTGGTAGTACTCCAGCAAGTCAGGATCCAATCGATGTAGCTCATCCCTAGTAATCCATGTACAATCAGAATCTGGTCGCCCTCGCCACCGAACTAGGAAACGGTGCACTCCTCCATCCCTGGTAGAAACAATCTGCTCATCTAAAATAGCATCAATAGATTCTTTATGTGCATAAGGCAAATTTAAGGGTAGAGGGGTAGGAATAGGGGCATCAATAGGATCAGGTAAAGGCTCATCAAAAGGAGTATCAGGAATAGCAGTAGGGCTTTTATAAGCAACTAGATCCTCAATATTAAAGGAGGAGCTAATACCATAATCATGAGGAAGGTCAATGACATATGCATTTGGGCCCATTCGTTTCAATACCTTGAATGGACCGGCACTACGAGCCTGCAATTTCTTAACGGTCCCAGAGGGAAACCTTTCAGGTCGGATCCGAATCATGACATAATCCCCTACCTGAAACTCTGCATGACGCCGATGCGTGTCAGCATGAATTTTATATTGAGAATTACTTACCTGAATTTTTTTGCGAATCTCATTATGCAAATCATGAACATGTCGTGCAAATGCCTCGGCAGATTCAGAAATCCTAACATGTGGGGACATGGGCAACAGATCTAAGGGCTTCCTAGGTGTAAATCCATGCACAACCTCAAAAGGACTAGCGCCTATAGACCTATTGACAGAGCTATTATATGCAAGTTGGGCGACAGGAAGAATTGAATCCCAATTTCGATTGGCTTCACCCACTAGACACCGAAGAAGGTTGCCTAGACTACGATTGACCACCTCAGTTTGACCATCAGTTTGAGGATGGAATGCTGTGGAAAATTTCAATTTGGTGCCCACTAAGTGCCATAAGGTCTTCCAAAAATAACTCATGAAGCGAACATCTCTATCAGACACTATGGTTTTGGGAAGACCATAAAGCTTGACAATCTCATCAAAGTAGAGTTTTGCAATTTTAGAAGCATCAGAGGTCTTAGAACATGGTAGGAAATGAGCCATCTTAGAGAAGCGATCAACAACTACTAGGATAGAATCATGCTTCCTAAAGGTGCGGGGCAAACCTAGCACGAAGTCCATACTCACATCCTGCCACGGGCGGTCTGGCACAGGTAGAGGCGTGTACAGGCCAGTGTTTTGCTTGCGATGTTTGGCTAGTTGACATGTACGACACTGACCAACTATCTTGGCAACGCCTCTCTTAAGACTAGGCCAATAGAATTGACGTTCCACTTCCTCAATTGTCTTATCTCGACCAAAATGACCTGCAAGACCTCCCGCATGTATCTCCCAAACTAGGAAGTCTCTCACTGATGACCGAGGGATGCATAACTTGTTGGCCTTGAACAAGTAACCATCTCGAAGGGTATAATCATCCAGGACTGGCCGGGAGGTATTACTTAGGCTAGTGTAGAGCTCCCCAAAATCTGGGCACGATTCATAGTCATCCTTGAGTCGTTCAAACCCAGTAACCTTAACACTCATGACTGACAGCAAAGACACCCTTTGACTTAACGCATCAGCAGCCTTATTCTCGACTCCCGCCCTATGTTTCACCACAAAGTAGTAGCGTTGCAGAAACTCAACCCAACTACCGTGCCTAAAATTCAACTTCTTTTGGGAATGGAGGTAGCGTAAAGCTTCATGATCGGAGTAGATAATAAACTCTCGCGACAACAGGTAATGGCGCCAATGCCAAAGAGCACGCACAATGGCGTAGAATTCTTTGTCATATGTGGAGTACCTTTGCTTAGCATCATTCAACTTCTCACTAAAATAAGCAATTGGGTGGCGCTCTTGACTAAGTACTCCCCCTATACCAATACCCGAGGCATCACATTCCACTTCAAAAGGCTTGTTAAAATCAAGGAGACGCATGACAGGTGCCTCCGTCATCCTTTGCTTGACTTCATTGAAAGCCTTAGTAGCAGCTTTTGTCCAAATAAACTCTCCTTGTTTCATGCAATCGGTGATGGGGGACATAATGGTACTAAACCCTTTGATGAATCGGCGATAAAAGGAAGCGAGCCCATGAAAACTTCGAATTTCATGGATATTCTTGGGCTCGGGCCAATCCACAATCGCTTGAACCTTTTGGGGGTCAGCAGAAACTCCTTCAGAAGATACTATGAAGCCTAGGAAGACAACTCTATCGGTAAGGAAGGAGCACTTCTTGAGGTTACCATATAAGCTCTCATTCCTAAGGGCCGTACAAACTTGAGTGAGATGGTCTAAGTGTTGCTCCCTAGACTTACTATAGATGAGGATGTCATCAAAGTACACAACCAAGAACTTTCCCATAAAAGGCTTGAGCACTTGAGTCATCACTCTCATAAAGGTACTAGGAGCATTGGACAATCCAAAAGGCATGACCATCCACTCATATAAACCATCTTTCGTCTTGAAGGCGGTTTTCCACTCGTCACCTGGACGAACCCTAATTTGATGATAGCCACTTTTCAAGTCTATTTTGGAGAAGATCGTTGCTCCAGCCATCATATCCAACATGTCATCCAACCGAGGGATAGGAAAACGATACTTCACAGTGATCTTGTTGATGGCACGGCTATCCACACACATCCTCCAAGTCCCATCTTTTGTTGGAGTTAAAAGTGCAGGAACTGCACAAGGACTCATGCTTTCACAAACAAAACCCTTCCTAAGAAGTTATTCTACCTGCCTTTGCAACTCGGCATGTTCTGCAGGACTCATCCTATAGTGAGGCAAGTTAGGTAGGGTCGCTCCGGGCACAAAATCTATGGCGTGTTGTATGTCACGCATGGGTGGCAAATGATCGGGGAGTTCCTTAGGGAAAACATCCTTAAATTCTTGGAGCATGGACCTCACTTCTTCGGGTTGCTCCTCAGGGGTGTCTTCATGAAGTTCCCTAGCAACTAAGACAAACACAATGGATTCCTGAACTGCTACCCTCTCAAATGCCTTTGGGCTTATGATGTGCAGACCTTTCGCCTTTGGTGCTTCTGGCTTCTTGCTCACGTCGACTGGCTTGGGTTTCAAAGGATTGAGCACAATTTTCTTACCCTCAAACATAAATGAGCAAGAATTGGAACGCCCATGAAGGGTGACATCCAAATCATAAAGCCAAGGTCTACCTAAGATAATATGCCCTACATCCATGGGAATTACGTCGCACCATATTTCAGCCTTGTAGGTGAGGAATTGAAGTGGGACGACACATCTTTCTTTTATGGATATGGAAGAAGTATCCACCCAAGAAACTTTATATGGGTTAGGGTGTGGGATCAATTTCAAGCCTAGGCGGGAAACAACATTAGAGGACACTGCATTAATGCAACTCCCACTATCTATAATAACCTTGCAAGTTTTGTCTGCACACTTAGTGTAAGTCTGGAAAATGGCGCTTCTTCGCCAATCATCAGTGTCTCTTTGTTCAGTCAAAGCACACCTTACCACATTCACTCTAGGGACACCAAAAATAACATCGGAATCATCAACCTGGGGAGAAAGGGTTCTAATGTACGCGAGGTAGTTAGGTTCATCTTCCCACCCAGCCTCAATATCTTGGACTTCTTCAACATTTGGATCATACACTAGCTCCTCCACATATTCAACCTTTTCCTCACCCTCTTGAATGACAAGAGTCCTGGAGGGACATCTAGCTGCAACATGTCCAATCCCATTGCATTTGAAGCATTGGAGGCGAGAGCCTAATCTTGAGGACTCAGTGAGTACACCTTTTCCCTTGTCCTCCTTTTCCATTGGAATGCTATTGGGGTTGGTCTTAGGGGGTAAGGTAAGTCTAGGTTTGTTGCCAAAAGGTTGAGGATTGGTAGGAACACTCCGAAGCTCAGAACGTCGCCAAAAGATAGATTTGGATGCTAATTCACAATTCCTAGCAAGGTCATAGGCTTCTCCTAAGGTAGTGACTCCTCGGGTGATAATCTCGCCTAGTAGGTTAGCATTTAAACCTTTCTTGAACCTATTAAGAGTGACAACCTCTTCCTCAGCTATTCGGATTCGCCTCTTGAATTCCTTGAACTTCTCTATGTATTCAGCCACAGGAGCAGTGCCCTGTTTTAGGCGATCCCATTCCTCAAGGAGAGAACTCCTATAAGTTGGAGGAAGGTAATTCCTCGAGAGCGCCTCCTTCATCTCAATCCAATCAATAATGGGGGGCTCACGTCTACGCCTAAGGGTTTCCTCAAGGTCCTCCCAAAAAAGGTTGGCTCTCCCAATTAACTTCATCCTAGCATACCTCACTTTCCTATTATCAGCCCAATGGTAATAGTCAAAGAATTTCATCATTTGACGTAACCAATCAATGAAAACCCATGGGTCTAGGCAACCATCAAAGGTGGGTGCTTCTATCTTTTCCCTAGACATCCTATCATCATAGTCCCTAGGGCCATAGTGATTATAGTGATCATGTTCAAGGTTTGGAGCCCTATTAAAGTAACCATGGTTATTCTACCTAAGCATATTATCTCCTTCCTGGTTAATGGGCTCCTTTTGGGATGCTTCAATTCGATCTACCCTATCCAGTAAACCACGGACACTGTTTGTTAGGTCTCGAATAGTTTGCTCTAAAGAGGGACTAGACTCGGAAGTAGATTGAATTTCAGGGTTTGACATGATGCGACCACTACGTAGATGCATGCAACACTATGTTTATGAATGCAGCTGAGATTCCAAAATATTCAAGTAACCAATTCTCAATGTAAAATTGAAGGTCAAGCAAGAGTGCATGTGGAGACTAGATCAATGAATTCAAAGAAATAAATTGCAGTCAAATAGTGACAGTGTTCACAATATCGAAAGATAACCCAAATAACAGTCAAATTCCACTAAACTCCCCAATTAATAATGAGAATCAGATATTTCAAAGAAATTAGGTGATTTTTTTTTTTTTTTTTTTTTTTGGAATTTTAGAGTGGGTACTGAAAGAAAACACAAATAATAAAACAGCTAATTTGAGCACAAAAGGGATAGGCCAATGGGATTTGGTGGGACATGCACATAAAAAATATAAAGATAATATTTTTTTAATGAGACAAAATTGAATCCACCAAAAAAAAAAAAATAGAGTAAGAATTGTACCCTAGTTAGTGGCCAGCTTATTGTACTAGACAATCACGATCGGGCTCCTCAATTGAGTAAGTCTAGCTGAAAAGAGACCTGTGAATGAACAATACTTTCACATAGGAATTTAGGCCCAATACAAGCAATGGGCTATAACAGCAACAATATTCTTTCTTTCTTTCTTTCTTTCTTTTTTTTTTTTTTTTCACAGTAACGAGACCCCTTTCTTTCTTTTTTTTCTTTTCTTTTTTTTTTTTTTTTTTTGGGAAAATAAAAAGAAACACACTGGACTTTAAAAAGAAAACAAGACAACACAGTACTAGCTAGAACTACAACACGAAAATTTCAGAAATTAGAAGTAGAAACAAAAGGGAACTAAAGAAGAAGAGAAACGGTGGGTCATCGGCTGGAGTCACCGGCGGAGGCAGCGGCTGGAGTTGCCGTCGAAGTAGGCTGCTGCTTGTCTCGGCCTTGACATCGGCGGTGATCGATGTCCCCAGCGGCGGAGGTAGAGGGTGAGGCGGTTGGGCTTCGCGGTGGCCGGGGGCTGATGGTTGTTGGGGGCCGCGGCGGTGGACTTTGGCGGCTGGGTTTTGCGGCGGCTGTGGCTGATGGGTGTTGGTAATCTCGGCGGCTGGTGGCTGATGGCTGGGTCGGCGAGGGCCTCTGCTCCTTCTCCTTTCTTCTTCGTCTCTTTTTTTTTTTTTTTTTTTTTTTTTCGTTGGTGGTGGGCTTAGAGGCGGGCACGGATTGGTATTGGGGAAGGAGTGGGTTTTTCTGTTGGTTTTGGTTCTGCCTTTGGTTTACAGATTTCGTGAGGTAAGTATATGGGGAATGGCAGGTTTGGTTGTGGTGGTTTGCAAATCTCGTGGGGTAAGTATATGAGTGATGGCATGTTTGGTGGTTGAGTTGTTTTCTGATGGTGGTGATTGTGGCTGTGGGTTGGCGGTTGTGATTTTAGGTTGTGGAAAGAGGCGATCGGTTGGGCTCTGATACCAAACTGACGTAGAACAACCACAATGAACAGAAAATAATAAATAAAAACCCTAGGAGTCAGCACCTAAAGGCTGCTTGGAGTCAGCACCAAGCAAACTGGAGTCAGCACCAGTGAAAAGAAAACCAAACGTTTTTAATAATTCTCCAAAAAGCTCTCTTACAATAATCAGAAAAGTGTTTAAATAGCTAACAACATAAAGCACAAAAAAACCCTAATTATTAAATGCTCGGGCTTGCTAATAACTCAAGCCCGATAACTAACAGGCCCCATCCATAAGGCCACTGGTTGGGCCGTCTTCTTTTTACTCTTCCTCCCATACATGCGTATAATTGGAGGCTTATATCTTGTGTCCGCACCATTCCCTAGTTCTGTTTTTGCACACATAGCTCCTATACATTGGCTTCCACTATCACGAACTACTCCCAAACCATACCATATTTTGTTCTGCAATTTCAAAGCAACTCTAACAAAATTAATTCCTATATCGTATGTGTCACCTAACTTAAAATAAATAGATAGAACAAAAATCTGAAAGTATGACAGTGGCAGAAGACCGAGAAGGCAGTGGCAGGGCCATCAAATTTTCTCTCTCATTGCATTACAGACTCTCTCTTTGTATATTGATTGGTGAAATAGATTTTTCTTTCACAACAATGAAATGGTGCAATAAACAGCCCATGTCATGCCATAATGTTTGTTATCATCCACAATTACGTATGCAAACTCATCAACATTAGTCCAATTATAATTTCCACCCAAAAAATAAAATAAAAGGCAAAATCAATCAAATTCAGCTATACCCAAAAAAAATTAAAAATCAAAACAAATACTTTAAACTCCAAGCAACCATATTAATTCCAGCGTTGATACGTAGAAAAAGGAAAAATGAAAAGAAACTTTAACTTTTCTTTTTCTGAACTTTTGTGCTTATGGGAAACCAAACAGACAGTGGATTGAAATTTTAGAGTACACCTAAAATAATAACTTACAATGAATCTCTTTGGATGGGCAACAAATCTCCAACGCTTGCCATGATGCTTGTGTCTCAAACTCTCTCTTATGTTTAGCCTCATGGACATCTTCTATATCCATTTGCCTTCGTGGTTCCACTCAACTAAAACCAGATCACAAAGCATAGCCAAAAAAAAAAAAAAGAACCAAAACAGTTTTACTGTTTAGTTGAATACAAAATAAGAATTCATTGAATTAAAAAAAAATAAAGAAAAAAGCAGACTAAAATATGGAATTCAAAGCCAAATCAAACCAAAAATATCAATGGACAAAATTCAATTCAATTTATGATATAAACAGAGGGAAAATCAGGCTATCCTCACCTCTCAGTTTGATGCAGCAACTCTTCTTGCAAATTACCCAAGTGTCCTACCTGACAAAGAACTTAGTAAATCAATATTTCAAAAAAATGACAGGGTAAGAAGGTTTTTTAAATCATAACAAAGAAAGATGAAAGAGGAGCTACAAAAGAAGTGGAAGCAAACATTGTAATATGGTTTGAGTTGTAAAAATATGAATGATTGTACCCATATCAAAGGTAATTTATTAGTCCCACAAATACTTAAGCATTAATGTGTAAACATACAACCATATTTAGTGAATAATCTGCGAAATCACTCTAACTTGAAACACCTAAGCAATCCCAAGCAAAATGAAAATATCACCCATTGAAAAGCCATAAAAAAGTCAAACTTTACACATATAAATAGAAAAAAAAGACAAACTTTACACACACACATATACATGGAGAAAGCCAGAGACCTTGCAGGTAGTGTAGATATCAATGGCTTGAACTAAAAATTGAAAGGGGCTGTACAAAGGTCTGAAATAGGCGAACAACCTAGGTGCTTTGGTTGGGATATTGCACAGTATTACCGCTACAGTGGGAAGAATCAGCAAAAAAAACATCAAGGTATAAGACTCATATTCTAATAATTATGAAAATCCTTGTAGCAAAAAAAACAAATATCATGTTGTATTGGCATGAAAAAAACAATGAATAATCCAAACGGAAATAGACGATTTTCATAAAATAAACATAAAAAATTTTACCAAGCTTTTTTTTTTTTTTTTTACTTCACTCAGACAAATGTTGAGCACATCGGGTGGTGCTATGATAGGGTTGGCCTATCTTCAAAAATCTTGTCTCAATGAGTCTTATGTAAAGGTCTAGAATTTGAACAAAGGACACCATGCAATTCAACTTGATCCAAAATCTACCAACTAAAAAGGGCAACTAATGATATAAACTATACAATATTTTTAAATAACAAATCACAACACAGATAGGAACATAAAAATTCAATGCATCCTACCGCAATAAGATATAAAGCAGAAGAAACCATAGCCCCTAAAGTAAATACAATTAATTTTTTTTTGGAAAACCCTTTTTAAGGCCTATCATTCAGCCATAGCAACCCAAAACACCAAAAGTAAATAATAAAGTAAATAATAATAGGGTAGGAAGGTTTTCAATTGAAAGCGAATCAGAATTCTTACCCGGGGTTTAGATTTTGCTCTTCAGAGAAGGTTGGCTTTAGTTGCAGATTCTTTGATTTTGACGGTGGCAAGAAAACTATATATGTACATAAAAACGTTACACATACAAAACAAAGAAAGATATGGCAGCATTACACACACAAAACAAAGTTCTAAAAGATAAAGGTTTAGGATTTTGGTTTCAATTAGTCAAAATATAATCCAAGAACCATGATAAAATCAATTACATCCTAATCACTTCGTTTTCTTGCAGAGCACAGAGAGCAAACCGTTTTAAAAAATTAAAAAAAAAAACCTTTTCATATCAAACTTCGCTTCAAGATTAGCCAAGTTTTCTCATCTATGTGAATTGTGGACCATTGCATTAATCAACCAAATTTTGGTTCACAATTTGCAAACCAAACTCAAGGAATTGAAAAACTAAATCAAAAATCAAGATAAAAGGTAGCAGATCGGCATCAATGGAGGCAGAAAAGCTTTTTAATATACAATACACCCTTATTCTCTGTGTTTTAGAGTGTAATTTTTTAAAATCAGAGCAACCACAAACGAAGAACTTCAAATACAAACTACAAAAACATTAATAACAATGGTAGAGAAGAGACATGGGTAACGAAAATATAAAAAGAAGAAAATATTTGAACGAAAAATTAATTTAAAAAACCATAAATCAAATGACTGAACTTTTTTTTTAGCAACAGATAAATCCATGTTCTTCAGCCCGTAATCGATTTCAGATTTAGTAAAATCATCAATAAATCTACACCCCACAGTGATTTTCAAAACCCTAGAAACGGTAACTGAATAGAAAACAAAAAGAGGGGAAAAAACATGCCTACCTTCTAAATCAACTCCCGAATAACTTGTTGTTACAGAGGACGAACAAAATTTCTCAGCTTTGACCGTTGCAGAAGATGAACAGAGTTTTTTTCCTTTTTCCACTTCCTTTCGAACTTTTTTTTTTCGTATGCTTGTTGGCCTGGAACACGGTATGTTGAGCTGCTGTCTATGGAGTTGAAGAGAAGAAGACGAAGTCAGGGTGAGAGAAATTTTAATCGGGAAATATGGGTTTTGTGTTTTAGGGTTTGCGTTTGTGTTTTTTTTTTTTTTTTTGGTGGATAAGCGGCTTGCCTTTAGATTTGGTAAGAAGCAGCATATATTTTTTTAACATATAGGAACGCATTTGATGAACCTGTACCTCAACAAACGCGCCGTCCGGTTTTTTTAAAAGATAAATTGTGTACGTGTCAGCATTTTAAATGGGCATTTTTACTAACGTGGCAGCACCTGGTTAAAGGCTTCTGCTTTTATATATAGTATTAGATTGTTGATTACATGTGCATCAAAAATTTGTAAAAGGTTGCATGAATAATTATTTTAGGTTCTAAGACCTTATGGACTAATGCATTAAAATTTCAATTTGTAATGTATTGGCAAACCATGATTAAAACTTACAGTCTAAATTTAGGCTACTCAAAGTGTGTTTAATTGTAAAGTTGGAATTTAGTGATTGCAGGATTTATTGGTGTAAATCTGCAAGGCTCGATCGATCGAAAATTAGACTCGATTGATCGAACCTTGTGCAGATTAATTTTCTACATAATTTTTCAACTCAGCCCAAGCTCGGTTTGACGTGTAGGGTTTTATGTTTTATGTCTTATATATATAGAAAAACCTTAACTACGTTTTAGAGGCTTTTTGATATGCTGTGTGTTTGAATCTCTTGTAAGATCTAGAGGTGTTTGCCTTCATACACACTTAGGGTTATCAAGATCGTGATTGATATTAAGAGCTTAGTAATCGTTTTAGTTGCTACACAAAAAACATTCAAGAAGATCAAGATTCACTAGTATGAGAACTTGTGGCTGCTGTGGATCTGTTAGGTTCTAAGGATTTAGAATTTAAATATATTAGAAATTCAATGTGTGATGTTGGCAAACCATGATCAAAACTTAGAGTCTAGCTTTAGACCGCTCAAAGTATATTTAATGTAAAGTTGGAATTGAGTAATTGCAGAAAATTACTATTCACTTTCTGCAAGGCTCGAACGATCGAAAATTAGACTCGATCGATCGAAACTCATGCAGATTATTTTTCTGTAGAATTTTCCAACTCGGCCTAAGCCCATATGACGTGTAGGCTTTTATATTTTTCCTTAAGTATAAAAGAAAAAACCCTAGCCACGTTTTTATATTGTTGTTTATGTTGTGTGTGTGAATCTCTTGTGAGATCTAGAGATGTTTGTCTTCATACACACTTAAGGTTATTAAGATCGAGATTGATGTCGAGAGATTGGTGATCGTTTCAATTGCTGCATAAAGAGCTTAAAGAAATACAAGTGGTATACTTGTGGATGCTGTGGATCTAAGAAAGAAATAGTCCGTAGACTCGGCGCTGTCACATAGTTGTGGTAAAAAGTGTTCTACTCGAGGTAGCAATAGAATGTTAGTGATCTAAGTTGCTATTGTAAAATTTCAACTCTTTCATAGTAGATCTATTTTACCTTAAGGATAGCTAGGTTAAATCCTCCCCAGGTTTTTTATCGATTTGGTTTTCCTAGACAATCATATCGGTTTGATTTTACAAGTGGTATCAGAGCGGAAAAGCTCTAGTGTTTAGATCTTTTGATCTAAGAGTTGATCCTTGACCCCTGTTGTCATGGAATACGGTCACTCTCTTGTGATCCCACCTCACTTTGATAGGAATAATTATGCCTACTAGAAAGTAAGGATGAATGCATTCCTAATCTATTGATGAGAAAGTTTGAAATTCCGTTAAGTATGGATGAGAGAGGCCCAATACTCCAGTTAGTGAGTGGCAAACTTCTCAAAAAGAAGGAGCCACTTTTAATAGCAAAGCCATGAATGCTATTTTTAATGTTATTTCTATGAAAGAATTCAAGAGGATCTCAAATGTTGAGGTTGCTTATAATGCTTGGAATATTTTCCAAACTGTGCATGAAGGCACAAAGGCAGTTAAGATCAATAAGCTGCAGCAGTTAACATCTAGATTTGAAAGCATTAGGATGTCTGATGATGGAAGTTTTGATGAATTCTATGCTAAGCTTAATGACATTGTTAATTCAGCTTATAATTTGAGTGAAATCTATGATCAAGCTAAAATTGTTAGGAAGATGCTTAGATCTTTGACTGAGAACTTTAGACCCAAAGTGACTGCCATAATTGAAAGCAAGGATGTGGACTCCATCTCTGTTGATAAACTTGTAGGTACTCTCCAGTCCTATGAGTTAGACCTACTCAAGACAAACAAGTCCAAAACAATGGCTTTTAAGTCAGTTGATGATGTAGATGGGAATGGATTTGATGATGAACTTTCTGCAACAAAGATTGCATATCTTGCCAAGAACATTATAAACTTTCTTAGGAACAATAACAGAAGGGGAAGAGGTAAAAACAATGTTGAACTTACAAATTTTAGGAGGAATGAACCCACTAAGGTGAACAATAATGAAAACCTAAAGAAAAAGTAGGTCTAACCTCTAATAATTCTATGGGTCAACAATGTTTTGGTTGTCAAGAATATGGTCATGTGAAATCAGAATGTCCTACATTCTTGAGATCAAAAGGTAAGGCTATGACTGTAACCCTTAGTGATGATGAAATTTCTGATAATGAGTCTGATAGTGATGAGGGTGAAAACTTCATTGCTTTCACAGTTACTGTTGTAGTTGATGAAAATGTTGTGGTTAATGAGAACCTTTCTGATGGGGAATTCTTTGAGAATGCTAATTTGCAAGAAGCCTATAATAAGCTTTGCAAGGTTACTGCAAAGGATGCTATGAATGTTAATTTAGGCTTATAGAAAATTGCTTGTCTTGAACTTGATAAGAAAAATTTGCTTTTGAAATTGTTTGATGCAAATGAATTAATTAATAAGGTAAAGACTGAGAACATGTTGTTGCTTGACAAAGTTAAGAACTTTGAACTAGAATTATCTATTGCTAGAGAACAAAAAAATAGGTCTGCTAGTTCTAAACTTGACCACATGTTAAGTGTTCAAAAGTCTCCTTTAAATAAAACTGGTCTAGGTTTTATTGAAAGCATCTCTTTGTCTGAAACTAATTCCACAAATTTTGTTTATTCTTCTAAGCCTCCCATGAGTGTCATTGTCAAACCAGTAGAAGTTACATCTCTTAGGAAGATTAGAGTTGATCTCAAAGAGTTTAAGCCTAAGACTCCTAACCTTCCTAAGGATAAGTTGCTTGATAGACCTGCATGAGTTTGTCATTTTTGTGAAAAGTCTAGGCATATTCGTCCAAACTATTTCAAGTTGCAAGCTGCTAAGCGAGCAAATAAGCCAAAAGTACTTCTACCTCAAGCACAAGATCTTATGGTATTTATTGGTGAATTGGTAAAGGCTTTAAACCTTTATTCCAATCTTGAAGTTGTTCATCATTCTAATCGGAATAATAACTCCAATGCTAGAATTGCATCCACAAAGTTTTGGATGCAAAAAGCTCAATCTAATTAAGTCTTTCTGACATGGTCCTTGTACTTCATCTCTCTATTCTTTGTGACCATTCTTCTTGGTTTTTTCTTTTTTTTTTTTTTCTAGGATTTGCATTGCATATCATTCATGTATTTCATGCTAGGTTGTTTTTGTTATTTTTTTCAAAAATTAAAAAAAAAAAAAAAAAGTGTTTTGCATTATTTTTCTTGGATTTGAAATCAAGACTGGTCATATTATCTTTACATAACTTGTTTATGTACTTTGTTTAGCTTGGATGAGCTTATTTTATTGCACTTTACTAATTTGAGCTTTATAGTGCATGTTGTGTGGGAAATGCTTTTGGATCTAAATATATTTTATTGCACTTTACTAGTTTGAGCTTTGTAAGGACTTATGATCTAAATGTATTAGAACTTCAATGTGTAATGTAGGCAAACCATGATCAAAACTTAGAATCTAGATTTAAGCTGCTCAAAGTATGTTTAATGTAAAGTTAGAATCGAGTAATTGCAAAACATTACTATTCACTTTCTGCAAGGCTCGACCGATCGAAAATTAAACTTGATTAATTGAAACTCGTGCAGATTGTTTTTCTACAGAATTTTCCAACTCAGCTCAAGCACATATGACGTGTAGGATTTTATGTTTTGACTTAAGTATAAAAGGAAAAACC
The DNA here is from genome assembly GCA_032878915.1 of Castanopsis chinensis. NCBI lineage: Eukaryota > Viridiplantae > Streptophyta > Magnoliopsida > Fagales > Fagaceae > Castanopsis > Castanopsis chinensis. The sequence goes on along the minus strand of JAVQMG010000029.1, from coordinate 220,868 downwards.
CTAGCAACATTTTTATGTTGTTGTTTATACTGTGTATGTGAATCTCTTGTGAGATCTAGAGGTGCTTGCCTTCGTACACACTTAGGGTTATCAAGATCAAAATTGATGTCGAGAGCTTGGTGATCGTTTCAGTTGTTGCATAAAGAGTTTAAAGAAATACAAGTGGTATACTTGTGGATGCTGTGGATTTAAGAAAGAGATAGTCGGTGGACTCAGAGTTGTCACGTGGTCGTGGTAGTAAATTTTCTACTCAATGTAGCAATAGGATGTTAGTGGTCCAAGTTGCTGTTGTAAAACTTCAATTCTTTCATAGTGAATCGGTTTTACCTTGAAGATAGTTAGGTTAAACATTCTCAGGTTTTTTACCGGTTTGGTTTTCTTAGATTATCATAGCGTGTGTTATTTACTTTTCCGCTTTGCTTTACATGATATGATTTACTTGTGTTAACCTAGATTTGAATAATTTACCTAAATTAATTACTTGGCTAAATAACTAGGTTAAACATCTTGTGTTTAAGGAGTCTAAAAGCGTACAGAATCAAAGAAAGAAATAGTCCGTGAACTCGGAGCTATCATGAGATCGTGGTAGTAAGTTTTTACTCAAGGTAGTAAGAGGATGTTAGCGGTCTAATTTCTCTTGTACAAACTTCAATTCTTTCATAGTGGATCTGTTTTACGTTGATGATAGCTAGGTTAAATCTTTCTTAGATTTTTTACCAGTTTGATTTTCTTGGGTCATCTGATCTTTGTATTTTTTATATTTTCCACATTATTTTTGTTTTACACATATTGGCTTAACCTAGTGATAATTTTTTCTTGAGAAATAATTACAACATGCTGCTAACCCCGCAGCTCGAACCCTTTCCCCCCTAAACCTCCAAGCACTTTATACATGGGGAGGTGCCAATTTGGCTACAAGGCCATTGGCAACCTAGTGATAATTAATGAACTTGTTAATTAACTTGGCTTAATATTAAGTTAATCAATTTCTGTTAAAGGGTCTAAAAAACTAACAAATTATTCTTCTAAAACAGTGTTTTAACATCCTGTCATAGATTCAACGACCAAAGAATGTAGATTTTCGATATATCTTTTTCTTAGTTTGGGTTGGAATACCAAGTTATCAGTAGGAGATTGCTTAGCCTAGCCCAATTGATAAAAAATAAAAAGAAATAAAAAAAGAAAAAGGGTAAGGTAATGGGTTGGTCGGCCCATACTGGTAACAATTTTATGGGCCAAAAGTTTCCTATCATGATTGACAAAACATTGATACTTGACTTGCCTCTTTCGATGTACTGGAGGATAATATTAGATGGGCTACTACCGGCTCGAGGGAAGTATCTTCATTGTATAGTAATTGTAGGTAAGTATCATGTTCCTCATGCTTTGGCAACATAGGCTATTGTGAGATGCAATACGCATTTGAATGAATAAAATAGCTATGGTTTTTCTTCCGAAAAAAAAAAAAAAGCTTTAGTAAATCAGGGGGACTAAAATAAACCCCATAGATTGAATTCCAATTCTATTTTATTGAATAATAACTATTACATACATTCCTTAAATGCATCATCTTTTTCATGACGTGTATTTTGCATGTGGATTCAACAACAATTTCATGTTTTTATATTTCTAATGTTTGTTATAATTAAGATTAAATTCACAAATTTTTATTGTTTAAATGGAAAAATACATCACATAAAAAAAAATGCTAAAACGCAAAATTCACCATCTAAGTTTCTCTAGAATTCATTTCAGTCTTTTAATTTTGTTTTCGTTCATTTCAGTCCACTAAATTTTAAGTTTATTCAATTAAGGTCTCTTCATCAAATATTGTTAAATTTAAAAAAAAAATTATGAAAAGAATTATTTCTTATTTCTACAATTAATCTATTTCTTATTTCTTATTGGATTAATCCAATTTGTTATGTGACAGACTCACAAAGTCTATTACTAGTCCACGTTGAATTATTGCTTTCAAGATTTTTTTTTTTTTTTTTTTTTGGATAGAGATTTCAAGATAAGTTGAAATGGCTTTTGCAAAAGCATTTGATATTGTATGTTTCTTTTGCCAGCCAAGTCAACGAACCTGTCATTCTTTGGAAAACTTTATTTTTTTTTTACTGAACTTCTTTGGAAAACTTTTTTTTTTGAGAAGGTTCTTTGGAAAACTTTTTTTTTTTTGAGAAACACATACACACATACACACACATATATATATATATATATATATATATATATATAAGGGAAGGGGATGAGATAAGAGAATACACTCACACTTTTTTTTTTTGAGAAGGTTCTTTGGAAAACTTAGTTATAAAGAATGGTAAAAATATACATAAAAACAAATTAATAGTAGGTGAATACGGCTAGTCATGTCAGGGACACAATGGCCCCCACATGCAGAAAATTAAATGAAACTTTAATGTCGGCAAATTGGGTTCAAATTCTGCTTTAATTAAAAATCTATTGGTGTGTGATAATTATAAAAATGTCTAACATAAAACAGATATGACAAGTTCAAATCCTATCTTATGTAAAAAAAACAACTAATCATGGCATCTTCACTGCAATAGGGAAAAAAAAAATTATCCCAAAGAAATGTATGATAATGGTTACCATGAGTTGGTAGTTTACTTGGCACATACAAAGACTTCTTTCTTTTCTTTTCTTTTTTCTCTTCGTTTTTTATAATGTGCATGTTGCACAACATGATATTTCTTTTAGAGGGATGCACAAAAACATTTATTGAATTTTTTGATGTTGTAACCATTTTTATAATGTGATCTTTGTCAATAATATGATTTATAATTTTAGTTCTTTTGGCTAAATGGTTTGTTAGGATTTTTTGCATATGATAAATGCAATGAATCAATTTGATTATATATATATATATATATATATATATATATATGTATTCATTGAGTTATCACTTGAGCTCTAAATCAATTTGAAATTATAGTAATAGAAAAGAAGAATATTTGTATTATAAAGTATTGAGTGATTGACTTATTTTTCTTAAAAAAGAAAAGTGTAATTGGTTTAGCACATCAAAAATCAAAAACACCTCTACTTTAGATCTTCCAAATGCCAAAAAATAATTAGCATTTTGCATAGTACAATTATTTTACTCTTTCTTTTCCTCTTCTCTCTCCTCTGACATGTCATGTCTCTCATTTTTGTGGTTGAAATTTTTTTCTTTTTTTCTTGTTTAACGTGTGTTCTTCTTTGGAGTGTTTTTTTTTTTTTTAATAAAAAATTGATTTTATTTTAGGTTATTTTAATAGTGATGTGTTAAAAGTAAGAGATGTGACCTAGGTGAATTGTAAAATAGTGTGTTAAAATAGATAAAGTAACTTTTTGAAATGTCAAAATAACATTCTTTTAGCACAATTGATGTTGATACTCTTTGATCTTATAAAAATGTTATAAGCCTTATTGGTCATTTTTAGGAGAAAATGCCTCATCTATGCTTCTTCATAAAGGTTTTGGTAATTTAAACTCTCAATTAAAGAACTTATTTTAAGTTCGAAATTAAGCTAGATTGTTATAATTTATTTAGAGCAAGACTAAACCAAATCTCTAATTATCAAATAAAGATAAATTTAATTCGTGTCACATGCATAAAGGAATTTAGTAAATTAATGAAATATACAAATAGTTGAGCCAATATATTTCAAACATATAATCACTAGCTAACTAGTGATGGCAAATAAGTTCAAATACCATATGAAAATATTGGGTTAAAAGAATAAAGCAAAAAGCAACTTAACTAAGGGTAATTCTTACATAGTCTCATAGTAGTGATCCGAGCTCTCACAAAGGGATGGGCTCGTGGTGGATCCCACGTGTGGGGCTCACTCCCTTTGTGAGAGCTCAGAGCATTGCTCCAGGACTATATAAGTTTTTTTTTTCCCTTAGACCAAGAGGCTTGTAGTCTGAATGACATTGCCTAGTCTAATCTCTCCATATCACATCAAACACTTCTTAAATAAAAAAGCATTCTCCTTCTATTCCTCGAACCTAAAAACTTTCAAAGTCAATGTGAGTTTTGCATTAATTTTTTTGCTACAGTAGTTTATTTCTGTTTTTTTTTTTTTTTTTTGCCTCGCTAAAATAAGCACTTTATTAAAAGAAAGATAGGGGATTACAAAAGGGAAAAGGGTTTGTCACGAACTTTGTCTAATGCCTGAGCCACCAAGCTAGAAGACCAAAGAGTGGAATCGACTTTGTCCAATTGAACAAAACTGCCTCTTGGGCCAAAAGATGGGCAGGAGAATTACCCTCCCTATGCACAAAATAAAAAGAACGAGATTCAAAGATGTTAATAAACTCATTTGTATCGGTAAGAACCGTTGTAATGAGCTTACCTTGGTTCATCCAGAAACTAGTTAAGCAATGAATTAGTCACATTATGAGAATCACATCTGCCATTAACTAAAACAAAATTAATTTAAGGAAAGCAGTCCTCCATAATTAACCATCCAAAATAACTTTATGAAGGAATGATGTGAGAATTTACTTATAGTTAATTGAAACTGTGAAGAATCTTGAGGGTGATAATGATATGAAATATATAATTGTAGTTTATGTTTGTTTTAGATTTTGTACATGACAATTATAGTTGTTACAATTGTTTATTTATTTTGTTATTAATATCAATTAAAAAAATTCTTCATTGTTTTAAAATTTATCTTTTAATTTTGCCCTCCTAAACTAAAATCTTAGCTCTGCCACTGTCTATTGGTGTATGATAAATAAGTTCATCATGAAACATAAATTTTTTGTTTGTTCAAACACCTTAAAACATATTGTTTAGCCTAATATATTAACTAAGTGATTACTTTGATTAATTATGAGATCTAGGTTAAATAGTGAAAGATCATATTATGCATAATAGCGGAAAAATAAATAAAACAATGATATGATTACCCAGTAAAATCAATGAAACTAATCATTTCAAGATAAAAACCTATGGATGATTTGACCTAGCTATCTTCAAGGTAAAACAAATCCACTATAGAGAATTGAAATCATTACAATCAAATTTAACCCTAAATCTATTGCTACCGCCAATAATAATTTACTGACACGACTACATGCAAGCTTCAAATTCACGAACTCCTTTTCTCTTGGATTTGCATCACACAAGCACCCACGCTTGTGACTTTGAGATCCCACTCAAAGGTTTCAGATCACAACTTGTTGATCTTTGCAGCAACTAGATTTCACCAGCACTTAAGATCTTGTTCCGGTAGATGCTCGTAGAGTTGGAAGGTACAGATTCTCTCATATCTTACAAGAGTAACTCACAAGTCTTCCAAGAGTCTTTAAAATGTAGCTAGGGTTTTTCTTTTATACATAGGAGTGTTGGACTAGAACCCTAAACATAGGGTTTAAAATTCTACAGAAATTCTTTTTCTGCAATCTTCGATTGATCAAGAGAAATCGAATAGCAATCGAGAGAACCAGATTTTATCTCACTTTTTTCACCCTGAACTTGAGTTATTTTGTTTTGAACTTGAAAGTACACCATTCTAACTCAATGAGACTTAGTTTTTGTCATGGTTTAACAACACTACAAACTCAAATCCTAATAGATATGACAAGTTCAAATCCCCTCTTATGTAAAAAAAAAAAAAAAAAAACAACTAATCATGGAATCTTCACTGCAAAAGGAAAAAGAAAAAAAGATTATCCCAAAGAAATGAATGATAATGGTGAATACTGTGAATTGGTGGTTTACTTGGCACATGCAAAGGTTTTTTTTTTTTTTTTTTTAATGTGCAGGTTGCACAACATGATATTTATTTTAGAAGGATGCACAAAACATTTATTGAATTTTTTTTTATGTTGTAACCACTACAAAAAACGGGGTCTATAGCCGCGTTTAAAAAACGGGGTCTATAGCCGCGTTTAAAAAACGCGGCTATAGACCCTGAAAACGCGGCTATACCCTATAGCCGCGTTTTCTATGGCCGCGGTTACAAACCACGCCTAAGCTGCGCAGCAACAGACCCCTGCGGGTCTGTAGCCGCGTTTTTGTAACCGCGGCTAAAGACCAGGTCTAAAGCTGCGGTTTTAACCACGGCTATAGTCCAGGTCTATAGCCGCGTTTTTTGTAAACGCGGCTACAGACCAGCTAACTTCATCCTCATGAATCCTATAGAGCTGCGTTTAAGATAAAACAAAACAAAAAATGAAAGTCGAAAATCGGAAATCGAAACGCTAAAACAAAAATCGAAACCCTAAAAACAAAACTCGAAACAAATAATTTGAACAACTTATTGTTAGGAAGATCGGAGAGAGGAGGGAGAGTCGATCGACGGCGGAGATTGAGTGGAAAAGGATGCTGGAAGGGGAGTCGGTGAGGGCGTTGGATGGGTTGGGTTTGGAAGAGTCGAAGCGATCTGATAGCGATGGAGGATGGAGGAGTCGAAGGAGGATGGAGAAGTCGAAGCGATCTGATAGCGCTGGAGGATGGAGGAGTCGAAGGAGGATGGAGGAGTCGAAGTTATCTTTGGTGCGATGGAGGATGGAGGAGTCGAAGTTATCTTTGGTGCGATGGAGGATGGAGGAGTCGAAGGAGGATGGAAGGAGTCGAAGTGATCTGTTAGCGATGGAGGATGGAGGAGTCGAAGGAGGATGGAGGAGTCGAAGTGTTCTGATAGCGATGGAGGATGGAGGAGTCGGTGGACGATTTTGGGGTTGACAGCGATATGAAAACGAATTAGGGATTTGGGTTTTTGGATTTATACTATATATGAAGCCGCGTTGAATTAAACGCAGCTCCACACCTGTATGAGCTGCGTTTAATTTAACGCAGCTTCAATATGATCGGAGCCGCGTTTATCGAACGCAGCTCGATGACAAATCTGAGCTGCGTTTGACTAAAAGCGGCTCCAACCACCTGTGGAGCTGCGTTTTTTAAACGCAGCTCCTCACATAATGAAAAAAATAAAATGAAATCCATGGAGCCGCGTTTAAACACCAAAAAACGCGGCTTCAGAGAGGGTCTATAGCCGCGTTTTTAAAACGCGGCTATACGTCCGTGGGTGGATCTGCGTTTTTGAAAAACGCGGTTCAAAACATGGGCTGTACCTGCGTTTTACAAAAACGCGGCCCAAAAACGCGTTTTTTGTTGGTTAACCTTTCTTATATCTGATTTTTGTAAATAATTGATTTCTACTTTTAATTCTTTTGGCTAAATGGTTTGTTAGGATTTTGCATATGATAAATGCAATGAATCAATTTGATTATATATATATATATATATATATAGTTGGGGAGGGGGAGGGAAGATTCAAGCCACACCACAAAAAAAAAATCTAAAAATTACTATTGAGTTATCATTTGAACTCTAAATCAATTGTAAAAAGAAAAAAAAAAATCTGTATTATAAAGTATTGATTGACTGACTTATTTTTCAAAAAAAAAAGAAAAAGAAAAAAAAGTGATTGACTTATTTGGAAAGTAAATTTATTGAAGGCTTAGATCTTATAAAAATATTGTAAACCTCATTGGTCATTTTTAGGAGAAAAATGCCTCATTTATGCTTCATAAAGGTTTTGGTCATTTAAACTCTCAACTAAAGAACTTATTCATAAGTTTAAAATTAAACGAGATTTTTATAATTTATTTAGAAGAAGACTAAACCAAATCTCTAATGATCTAATAAACAAGAATAGAAATAAAGATAAATTTAATTCGTGTCACATGCATAAAGGAATTTAGTAAATTAATGAAATGTGCAATTACTTGAGCCAATATATTACGAACATATAATCACTAGCTAATTAACTAGTGATGGCAAATCAGTTCAAATACCATCTGAAAAGATTGAGTTATAAGTTATAGTAGTCAAAGACTCAAAAGGATCATCGACATATGTAACTTTTTTAACCCAAAAAAAAAAAAAAAAAAATTGGAAATGTTCGTAAGGAATCCAAGGATAGCATAATATATTGAATTTAAATATTCTCAAAGAATCAGCTACACTCGTACACAACTTGAATATTCCTCCCCTGGGGAAGTTGGGATTAAAACTCACTCATTTAAAAATCCTTAAAAAAAAAAAAAAAAAAAAAAATAGAGAAAGAAGAGAAGATGAAACTGTGTAAACGGCAGCCCCTGTTTTGTATCTTGGAAGGCTGATTTCAATAAAGTTTTTTCTATTAAATAATAATAATAAGTAGAAACAAAAAACACAGTCAATAAAAGTAAATTACTTTATAAACCTTTTTGACAAAATAAGTGAAAAAGTAAAAGAATAAAGCAAAAAGCAACTTAGACCAAGGGGCTTGTAGATTTGGAGAAATACTTGGGTGCTCCGAGAGCAATACACCCTCTACCCATCCTCTTGTGAGAGGAGGGCTCCCGAAGCATGTAAGAATTTTCCACAGCTTGATCTCTCCACATCACATCAAACCTGTCTCAAACAAAATGCATTCTCCTTCAATTCCATGAACCTATAATAAACTCTCAAAAAGTCAGTGTGCTTTTGCATTAACTTTTTGTTGGAGTATTTTATGTCAAAATCATCTTAGCATTCTTCTTTAATTACTAATTTACTATCTATTGCTAAATAGTTTTATAAAACAATTATCTTACTTTTTCTAATACCATAATTTCATATTGATTTGGATATGGGGAAAGTCAGTAACTACTCCATGTCATCTATATTCTTTTTTTTTTTCTTTTTTTTTTTGAGTTGGAGAATCCCATTGCACTCCATTTATTTCGATGAAAAATATTGTATAAAGATAGTTTTGTTTTGTTTTTTTTGTTTTTGTATTTTTTAGTGTTTGATAACATTAGAAAAAATAAGTAAAAGCAAAATTATCTTTAGTTAACAGAAAAAGTATGAATTATTTTTAAAGATTGTTTTGCATAAATTTTTTTTTTGAAAAATAACTCCATCTCATAGCAAGCTAAATAAGGAAAGTTAGGGGATTATTTTTTAACTCATTTAAGGTTGTTACCAAACATTAAAAAAATAAGACAGTTTTATAGGAAATACTTTTAAGAAAATGAGATAGTTTTTCAACTCATTTATAAATTTTATACCCAAATGGACAAAATCAAGATGAGCTTGGCAAAATGCAAATAGCCTAACTCGGGACAATCTAGCAGAGGCAATAATGAGCTTACCTTGTTTCATCCAAAAACTAGTTAACCCATCAATTAATCACATTATGAGAATCCCATCTGCCTTTAACTACAACAACAAAATTTGTGGAAAGTGGTCCTCCATAATTAACCATCCAAAATAACTTTAAAAGGGAATGGGAATAAAGAACATGGTAGTGAGGTACGATATTGAAATTGCCTACAAGTATATTTATCTTTCTTGTTCTGGTTAAAATATATCCTCATTTAGTTAATCATCTAAGAATTGGTGGCAATTAGGGAAAAAACTATAGAACACAATTGATTTTAATTAACGAAAATTACCAATTTGTTTAATAATATCAATTATGCAATGTATTGTGTTGGTTTTTAGATCCTTGTCAAAACTCAAACACCTATTAACCAGTTTTAAGCTCAAGTTGTTAGTTGGATTAATTATGTATAGCCCTTAATTAATGACACAATTACCAATATTATGTAACAAATAAACATAAATTTCAAAGTAAAAACTACTTTAGGGATTTAACCTAACAATCCAAGGGCACAACTGTTGTATTTGGAAACTTAGGGCATGAAACCCAAGGCTTGGGTGATCATAGGCTAAAAATTGAGTTTGATCAGTCTGTTGGAGTCGAGTTTCAATTGATTGATCGAGCTGCAATGCCCAAATACCATATTGGCATTCCTTTGGTCTCTCTTTTTGCTCTGGTTTCTTGTCCATGTTAACCGTGCAAATGCAACCAACAGATTCTTCAAATTCCATTAATGACATGCAAAATCCTAACAAATAGGGTTAAAAGTAAGAATAAACTTAGTAACAAAAGTTATATAAATATTATTAAAAATTGTTGTAGCATTAAACAATTCTAATTTCTAACGATCTTTCCTTTTGTCCATTTAAAACAATTATACAATTCACCATTGTAAAAATCAATAAGAGATCATTGACTCCCCAAGAAAGAATTCTTGAATCCACAAAAAAGAAGAAAAAACCTCTCTGAAACTATTATCGATAATCTAAACTCTTAATTTTTGTTTTGCATATTATGTCAATTTAAAGGTTCCAAGAAACATAATTTTCATGTAAAAATATTCTTTAACATATCTTTTATAATTAGGATAATTAAAGAATATTCTTAGAACATTTGTTAATAGGCCATTTAAAAAAATTTTGATACAAATTTTATGAAAAAAAAAAAGTTTTTTTTTTATTTTTTATAAAAATATTTTCTAAAAAAAAATACGTTCAAAGCATTTCTTGACTTTCCATTTTAATAATTAAGTTTTTTTTTTTTCAAAGAATGACCGCTCTAATTAAACAAAAAAAGTGGATTTTAGTTAACTCAACTGGTAAAATCTCTGATAATTGTATAAGAGATTTGGGATTCAATCCCTACTTACACCAAAAACTGATTGGTGTCTTGGTCTGATGATAAAAACTCTCTAAAAAAAATTTAAAAAAAAATGGCATTATTTTCTGAAAGAAAAGAATGGCATTTAAAAAAAAAAAAAAAAAAGAATGACAGTTCTGATTTGATGGGGGGGGGGGGGGGGAGAGTGGAGGAGCCTTCTCTAGAATCTTTGGGGTTGTTTGGTATATAATTTTAAATACATATTTTCGGTTTTTATATAATATTATACGTATTTTTACACACTTTTTCATCCATACATATTTTTTAAAAAATTAAAAATATATGTTTAAATACACGTATCAAATGGACTCTACGATTTCAAAAGGTTTTGGGAAAAAAGGGTTGATTAGCAATTATGAACCCTCCTTGGATGCTTGTCTACTTGCATAGCTGTATGAAACTAGAGTAACTAATAAATACCCCGCACTCATGCAAATGAAGACAAGGGCTGATTAGTTAATATATATGTATCACCAAAGGAAATGAAATACATCATTTTTTTTAATGATTCTCATTCCTATAAATTTGGTGCTTAATCTATTCATACATTGCATTTGACATATATTGACCTTGTAATGGCCTAATTAACATGTACAAAACAAATAAAATATACATATCAATTTAATGATCTACCAAAGACTTTAAAAGAGAGAGAGAGAGAGAGAGAGAGAGAGAGAGAGAGAGAGATCTGGCCCTCACACTTGGAAAGCAAGTGGCCAGAAAGGTTTGAAAGAAATGTTTGAGGCAATCAAACAAACCATGATTCTTTCGGCAGAAAATTCCACAAGCAAAAACTTGTATCCAACTATTAAGTGCCACGCACATGAATGAGAGTAATTACTCTATGGGGCCATGGCCAATTAGTTCATACGTCAGAGACAGATAATTCTTAAGTACCCTCAAAGTACGGAGAATAGTATTCTTTTATTTCACATTCATAGTGGAGTCTACTCATTAAATTCATAACATAATCCATTATGAATGTGAGAAAAAAAAAAAAAACTATTTTTTCGTGCTTCGAAAATACCTAAAAATTTTCGATCAATGAGACTCACAAATCTATGAGAACCATCACATTTTATTTCAAATAGTAGCATAAAACGCAAAGAAAGAAACGAGATGTGAAAAAAAAAAAATATATATATATATATATATATATATATATATATATATATATCTTGACACATTTTAAAGAGTGCTCTCGATTTCAAACCCGTGAGTGTACCCTTACTCAGTTCCTTGTCATCTGCCTTGTCCCACAGCATCGTCCTCACAGCCCTTGAAAATAAAAGGCTTTCCATACGGGGAAAGTAAAAAAGAAAAAAAACAAAAAAAAGCTTAGCTTGGTAGCAAACAAAAATTGCAAAAGCCAAATAAACTTTTCTTGAAAGTTGACTTATGGTCGATTTAGATACAATTAAAAATTAAAAATTAAAAATATTGTAATAAAATAATTTTTAAATATTTAAATAGTATTATAAAATCTATTTTTAATGAAAAAATAACTGAAAAGTGTCTGAACAATATATATATATAAGCAGTAATTTTATCTCCTAAAATTGAAAAAAAAAAAAAAAAAAAAAAAAAAAAAAAAAAAAAAACCAACAAGAGAGATGCTACGTCCACAACATTTTTACAACATTTTTACAACAAATCATAGGTAGTTAGTTGTTATAGGTTCACATTTAAACCAAACACTAAGATTACTTTTTTGCCCTAATAATAACAACCAGTAACAACCTGCCACTTAGGATTTGTTGTAAAAATGTTGTAAAAATGTTGTGGACGTATCATTTCTCAACCAACAATAACAACAACAATAACAACGCAGACTCCAGCTGAATCGTCCGTATCCAAAGTCCAAACGTTACCTTCATTGGGACAGAATAGTTGTTCCATCGCAATTATGATTAGGCACTTGAAAGTTGAAACCTCTGAAAAGAGCATGAACCGTCAAACTTCTGTTCTTTACTTGTTTCCAAGCAATTGTCGGAGACTGATCACATGCTTGCATCTTTTAGAAAAACTTTTTTTTTTTTTTTCAATTTTCTTTTGGTTAAAGATGACAGCTTCAAGCCTACGGCAATCCTGTTCTCAATTTGTTTCCAAACAATTGTCAGAAACTCACATGTTTTAGCGCCGTTTGGTATAAGATTTTGAGCAATAATTTTTAATTTTTAAACAGCATTACATGTATTTTTTCTTACTTTTTTATTTACATTTATTTTCAAAAAATACAAATAATATTATTGGAGAAACGTTACCAAACGGGCTCTAGAATTTAAAAAAAAACTTACTTTTAAAAGAGAGTTCACATTGAAGCTTTTAGAAGCTAAAATGTCATTCTTTTAAAAAAATAGCTATGGTTTCTATTTTTTTTTTAAAAAAAGCTATAGTGGAGGAGTTTAAATTCACATGTGTTTTGCATGTGAATTCAACAATAACAGCACATCTACATATTTCCAAGATTTATTATAATTAAGGTTAAAAACAAATTTTTATTGTTTAAATAGAAAAATACATCACATAAAAAAATGTTAAAATAAAAAACTCACTGTCTAAGTTTTATTAGAATTCATTTCAGTCTTTTAATTTTACTTTTATTCATTTCAATCCTCTAATTTTCAAGTTTATTTAATTAAAGTCTCTTCATCAAATTTTGTTGAATGTTGTAGTTAATTGTACAAATTTTAGTTTTCTTCAAATTAAAAAAAAAAAAACCAATTATGATTTAAAAATATTTTCCAAATTTTTTTAATAAGAATTTAACGGAAAGTGAGAGAGATGCCTTAATTGAATACTTCAAACTTAAGGACTGAATGAATTCTGTTGGTATTTTTTCATGTACAAAATGTTTGAGGTTTAGGAGCAAAATGGTGAATTTTGCATTTAAACCTTAAAAAAAATTGAAAAATACAAATTAACCGTAATTCAAGATGGATTCTACAATTAATCTATTTGTTATTTTTTATAGGATTATTCCAATGTGTTATGTGACAGACTCACAAAGTCTATTACTAGTGCACGTTGAATTATTGCTTTCAATATATATATATATATATATATATATATATATATATATTATAGAGATTTCCAGATAAGTTGATATGGCTTTTGCTAATTCTTTTGCCAGTCAAGTCAACAAACATGTCATTCTTTGGAAAAACTTTTTTTTTTTTTTTCCTACTGAACTTCTTTGGAAAACTTAGTTCTGAAGAATAGGAAAAATATACATAAAAACAAATTAATAGTACGTGAATATAGCTAGTCATGTCAGGGACACTATGGCCCCACACGCAGAAAATTAAATGAAACTTTAGAAAAACTTTTTTAGATAAACTTTTTTTTTTGACTGAACTTCTTTGGAAAACTTAGTTCTGGAGAATAGGAAAAGAGTAATTCTGCCGTACCCCCCAAAAAGGAAGTACGGTACCCACTTAATAGGTAATTTGTTATATCAGGTTATTTTTTTCTCACATTTGATGGTTCTATCTTCACATTGTGCAGTTCTAACATCACATGTGATAGTTTTTTTCTCAAATTTGGTGGTTCTCTTACTTTTTACTTTTTTCTCACATTTGACGGTTCCATCCTCACATTGTGCAGTTCCAATATCACATGTGACAGTTCTTTTCTCACATTTGGTGATTCCCTTATTTTTTTCTCACACTTGACGGTTCCATCCTCACATTGTGCAGTTCCAACATCACATGTGACAGTTATTTTCTCACATTTGGTGGTTCCCTTATTTTTTTCTCACACTTGACGGTTCTATCCTCACATTGTGCAGTTCCAACATCACATGTAACAGTTCTTTTCTCACATTTGGTGGTTCCCTTACTTTATTTTCTTACATTTGACTGTTCTATCCTCGCATTGTGCAGTTCCAATATCACATGTGGCAGTTCTTTTCTCACATTTGATTGTTCACTTATTTTTTTCTCACACTTGACGGTTCTATCCTCACATTGTGCAATTTCAATATCACATGTGACAGTTCTTTTCTCATATTTGGTAGTTCCCTTACTTTCTTTTCTCACATTTAACGGTTCTATCCTCACATTGTGCAGTTCCAATATCACACGTGTCAGTTTTTTTGTCACATTTGGTAGTTCCCTTATTTTTTTTCTCACATTTGACGGTTTCATCCTCACATTGTGTAATTCCAACATCACATTTGACAGTTCTTTTCTCACATTTGGTGGTTTCCTTACTTTTTTTTTTCTCACATTTGATGGTTCTATACTCACATTGTGTAGTTCCAACAATACATGTGATAGTTCTTTTCTCACATTTGGTGGTTCCTTACTTTTTTTCACATTTGACAGTTCCATCCTCACATTTGACAGTTTCATCCTCACATTGTGCAATTCCAGCATTACATGTGTCAGTTTTTTTGTCACATTTAGTAGCTCCCTTACCTTTTTCTCACATTTGACGGTTTCATCCTCACATTGTGCAGTTCCAACATCACATGTGTCAGTTTTTTTGTCACATTTGGTGGTTCCCTTATTTTTTTTCTCACATTTGATGATTTCATCCTCACATTGTGTAGTTCTAGCATCACATGTGTTAGTTTTTTTGTCACATTTAGTGGTTCCCTTAATTTTTTTCTCACATTTGACGGTTCCATCATCACATTGTGCAGTTCTAACATCACATTTGACAGTTCTTTTGTTACATTTGGTAGTTCTATTATTTTTTTCTCACATTTGACGGTTTCATCCTCACATTGTGTAGTTTCAATATCACATGTAACAGTTCTTTTATCACATTTGGTGGTTTCGTTATTTTCTTCTCACATTTGAGTGGGGGTGTCAAATGGGTGGGTTTGGGTAGGTTTGGGGTGGGCAAAATTGGGTTGGGTATATAAAACTCATGTACCCATTATAACTCATTTAACTAATTGCTTCTAACTCAAACTCAACCCAACCCAATTATTATGGGTAAACCCCAACCCACCCAATTACCCATTTATCAAAATTACCAAAATGCCCCTAAAGTGCAAATGACCAAAGTATTCTAAAATCTTTAAAAATGACCAAAATACCTCAAAACCTCAAAACTACCAAAATAACCAAAAAACTTACAAAATGACCAAAATACCCCCCAAAACCCAAAAAATGACCAAAATACCCCTGAAACCTAAAAAAATGACCAAAATACCCCTCGAAACCTAAAAATGGCCAAAATACCCCCAAAACAATAAAATGACCAAAATACCCCCCTAAAACATAAAATTACCAAAATATCACCAAAACAAAAAAAAAAAATGACCAAAATAGCCCTAAAACCCAAAAATGACCAAAATACTCCCGAAATATAAAAAATGACCAAAATACTCCTAAAACCTAAAAAATGACCAAAATACCCTCGAAACCTAAAAATTACCAAAATACCCCCAAAACCTAAAAAAATAACCAAAATACCCCCGAAACATAGAAATGACCAAAATACCCTTGAAACCCAAAAAAAAAATGACCAAAATACCCCCACATTCTATAAAATGACCAAATTACCCCCAAAACCTAAAAAATGACCAAAATACCCTTGAAATCTAAAAATTACCAAAATACCCCTAAAACATAAAAAATAACCAAAATATCCCTGAAACCTAAAATTACCAAAATACCCCCAAAACCCAAAAAAAATGACCAAAATACCCACGAAACCCAAAAATGACCAAAATACCCCCGAAGCATAAAAAATGATCAAAATTTCCCTAAAACCTAAAAAATGATCAAAATACCCCCAAAACCTAAAGATGACCAAAATACCCCCGAAATATAAAAATGACCAAAATACTCCCGAAACCTAAAAGTTACCAAAATACCCTTGAAACCCAAAAAAAGGCCAAAATGCCCCCAAAACCTAAAAATGACCAAAATATCCCCTGAACCCAAAAAATGTCCAAAATACCTCCGAAACCTAAAAAATGGCCAAAATAACCTCGAAGCCTAAAAATTGGCCAAAATACCGTCAAGACATAAAAAATGACCAAAATACCTTTGAAACCTAAAATTACCAAAAATACCCCTAAAACCCAAAAAAAATTGACCAAAATACCAACGAAACCCAAAAATGACCATAATTTCCCTAAAACCTAAAAGTGTCCAAAATACCTCTGAAACCTAAAAAATGGCCAAAATAACCTCGAAACCTAAAAATTGACCAAAATACCCCCAAAACCTAAAAATAACCAAATTACCCTCTAAACCTAAAAAATGACCAAAATACCTCTGAAACCTAAAAATTACCAAAATACCATCAAAACATAAAAAATGACCAAAATACCCTTGAAACCTAAAATTACCAAAAATACCCCCAAAACCCAAAAAAAATTGACCAAAATACCAACGAAACCCAAAAATGACCAAAATTTCCCTAAAACCTAAAAAATGACCAAAATATATCCGAAACCTAAAGATGACCAAATACCCCCGAAATATAAAAATGACCAAAATACCCTTGAAACCTAAAAGTTACCAAAAATACCCTTGAAACTAAAAAAAAAAGGCCAAAATACCCCCAAAACCTAAAAATGACCAAAATATCCCCTAAACCCCAAAAATGTCCAAAATACTTCTGAAACCTAAAAAATTACCAAAATACCTCTAAAACCTAAAAAATGGCCAAAAGAACCTCGAAGCCTAAAAATTGACCAAAATACCCCCTAAACCTAAAAATGACCAAATTACCCCTTAAACTTAAGAAATGATCAATACACCTTCGAAACCTAAAAATTAACTAAAATACCCCCCTGAAACCTAAATATGACCAAAATAACCCCTAAACCTTAAAATGACCAAAATATCCTCAAAACCTAAAAAATGACCAAAATACCCCAAAAACTATAAAATGACAAAAAAGCCCCTTAAACCTGTAAGTCGATAAAAATACAACCTAAACCCAAAAAATTACCAAAATCCCCCCTAAAACTAAAAAATGACTAAAATACTCCCTAAACATAAAAAATGACCAAAATGCCCCATAAACCTAAAAAATGACTAAGATACCCCAAACCCCTACTTTGGTAATTTTAGAGGCTTTGGGTGTATTTTGCTCATCTTATAGGATTAGTGGTATGTTGGTCATTTTTGATATTTTGCGGGGTATTTTGCTCGTTTTATAGTTTTAGAGGTATTTTGGTCGTTTTAGAGGTTTTAGGGTATTTGGAAGTTGCCAATGCCTTGACTAGACGAATGAGTTTCGTTCCTTTTATTTCATGTCGTGTGGTTGGTGGCATGACTGGACTGTGGTATATAAGATGCAGAATTTTATTAATGTGTGTTCTTAAGACACACAATAATTATTCAATTTTAAAAAAAAGTTTTTTGGAAACTGAAAAAGTAATGATAGTTTTTTCAGTTTCCGAAAAACTTTTTCCATAAATAAAAAGCTTAATGTGTGCCCTTGCCCTAAGGACACACATTAGTAAAATGAATTACGCAATGTATTTTTTTTCTCTTTCCCCCTTTTGCATGGAAGTAATTTCCATGACTAGGCTGATGAGTTTCATTCCTTTTATTTCGTGTCGTGTTGGTGGGGCAAATCGCAAAACGACCACATTGATTTGTACGTGTGGGCCTTTCTGTGGAAAAAACAGGCACATTATGGCTTGAAGTTTTGGAGAATGACTCCAACGTTGTATTTAGCATTTTAACTAGTAATTACCTTTTGATTCTCAAAAAAAAAAAAAAAAAAAACTAGTATTTATTTTTTTATAATTCTTTTTTTCAGCTTTTGTTTCTTTTGGGCCTTTTGACTACAGTAAGATTTTCAGGGTACTAGCTTCGGGATCAAATTCGAGTTATGATTTGAGCGGAGAAAAAACAAATTTGAGCTCTACCATTGTACCGTAAAGCTCTAGGTACCATTCTCTTATTTTGAAAAGTAAGGGAAACGTGAAATGGGCTAGATCTTGTTCTAGCTTCACAAAACCTTTTAATCAATAGGAGATTTTTGACTCCACAATAAAGAATTTTAGAATTCACCAAAAAGAAGAACAAACCTCTCTACAAATGTTAATGATATTTTGAACTCTTAATTTTTGTTTTGCATATTAAATGTCTATTTAAAGGTTCCAAAAAAAGACTTAATTTTCAATTTAAAATATTCCTTAACATATCCTAATTGATATAGTACCATATTAAGACTCTAATTTAACTAAGAAACCCTTGAAAACGCATAGAATCAAGGAAATAAAATCCTATTTCCTAAAATTACAAAAATTACCTAAAAAAACAAAAAATTAACAGATTATATAAAGTAAACCCCATATCTTGTCCTATATTAGACCCTTCTACATCTACTGGAATGAAACTCGACCTTAAGTTTTTGTGGTTTGAAACTTGTATCCTTGAGGTCTCATTGGCCTCCAATTGATTTTCAACATCCAATCAACAAAGGATTGAAGGCAAAATCAAAATTTGTTACTACCAAAAGTGAATAGGCTTAAATGTGTTGTCAATTAATGGGATCTAGCAATTTGAGAGTTATGAGCTCAACTTCATATCTAACATCAATTTAATCCTTCACAGTATTCAACTTATAATTTTTGTCATTCTCCCCAATCAACTCCATATTTTTCTCTTGAGCCTCTTCAAGAACTTCTATAATATCACTTTCAATAGACAATCTTTCTTCAAATTGTTTGGCTTCTAACTCTTCAATTTTTGTCAAAACTTGATCTTGTTTGACTTCTTTTATTGAAATTTCTTTTCATCAATAATATCTAAAATTAAATCTTCAATGAACTGATATTGAGATTCTCACTAGAACCCTCATCAAATAATTTTTTTTTCTCTATGAACTTAAGTTGTGTAAAATAATATCATCATAATCACAGGAAAATGAAAAAAATTAACCATCAATATATTCATTCTTGGCCATGAGGAAATTTTAGGTAAGGCTTACCTCTTTGCATTATGAAATATTATATATCATTCCACCAATTTGCTGCATCTCTCTCAATCTTGCTTGCTTGATACAACTTGTATCAACCATTGCTTGATACAATCATACAAGTTGTACCTTGAAATTGTAACACCTTGACTCAACTTTATAATAAACTATGTGTTTGAATGGTTAATTATTATTTTAAGCCCCACTTTCCTTTTATAATTAATAAAAGAGTATTTAATAAATATATTACTTTATAATGCTTTTGGATAAGAATTGTAAAGATTATAAATAATTGAAATGGCTATTTGTATTATAAATATATACTAAGTATAAGTACGTACAAAACTATATTAAGTTGTTAAGTTATTAAATATATAGTTGTTGGTGTTTAATTAAGTGTTTAAGGTAAGGGTTAATATGGATTATAAAAAAAAAAAGGGTAAGAGGGAAGCTTTTGTAAAAGCTTTTGTTAGAAGTTAAGTTGGTTCTTGTTAATATCAAGTTTTAGCTTGATATTAGCATGCCAGTCATGATCACAAATCCGAGTATTGGGTTTGAGGCGCAATAGAAATCTTTGGAGATCTTTACCTAAGCAAAATAATCTTCAGGATCTAAGATATCTAAGAAGTCTTGTCAACTATGATCACAGTCATTGACAAATATATCTAAAACCAAGTGTTAGGACATATGTGGTTTACTTGTTAAGAACATATGTCATTCTTTTATGTAATTGGTAAAATCCTTTGACAAAACGCACTTTACTTGTATTTAGATAGATCTAGGATGTGTTTAATGCGTCAAGAAACCTTGTTTCAAGATCAAGTGTTAAAGCCATGCAAGTCTATCCAAGAAACAAGTTGAAGAAGTACCTGTTATTAAAGCTCAACAGCTGGCTTGACAGCTTCATCTATCCAGCTTTAATAAGCTGTTCTAGCCCCGAGGCTCGACAGCTGTTCAACAGCATTTCGACATCTCTAGCTGTCGAGGTTTAAGAAAAACAGTTTTTCAGATTTGTTTTAATTCCAATCCGTCAATATGTCTTTAGGCCTTCTTTTCTTATAACTTTAAACATATAAAAAGATTATTTTAAGGGTCGTAAAAGTAGACACAAGTTGCACAAGTATTGAGCAAAGTTTGTTTAAGCAATTTGTAACTAGAGACAAAGTTTGCCCTAATTCATCTCTTTGTGAAGAAGCTGTTGTGTCTGTGCACCATAGGGTTTTGTAACCAAGCATCTTCTTGTTCTTTATTGTGAGGATGAACTGAAGAACTTTGCGGCCAACATTTTTCTCAAGTTGGTGATTAAAGTCGCGTACTGAGATCTGCGCAATTGGTTAGTCACGTACTAGGAGCCGTGCATTGAAAACGAGAGATTGTCATTACAAAACAAGTCCAATTGGGTATTGAGGTAAGTGTTCAACTGTAGGTTGGTATAAGGTACTGGGATTCCTTTACTTGTAACCGTTTGTCGTGATAATAATGAATTCTTAGAAGTGGTGACTTTAAAATCACTTAGTGGGGTTTTTGCATTGGAAGTTTTCCCCATTCGTAGACAAATCACCATGTCAATTTATTTTCCGTTGCACTTTAGTTTATTGGTGATTTGTTTGTGCTACCACTTGTTTGCATGTTAATTTGGTTAATTAATTAAACTTGGCTAATTAATAAATTAATCCATAAAAAAAGGGTCAATACGTTTTTGGCCTATCACCAAGAATGATGAGCATGTTGCAAATCTCATAGAATCCACTAGTCATCCTCTCATCATGAGCATAAATCGCCACAGTGAGAACTTTCACTCCATGATCATCGTCAATAAGGTGGTTACTTTCTTTGTTGTGTTTTGCCATATCACGATAGTAACAAGCTCTGATAGCAATTGAAATAAAGAAAATGTCAAATGAGTTAGATCTCGTTATAGTTTCATGAAACCTTTAAATCCATAAGAGATCCTAAACCCACAAGAAGAATTCTAAATCCACCATAAAGAAGAGAAAATCTCTCTAGAAATTTTCAAGTATAAATATTCTCATACATATCCTAATTGATATAGTACTATTTTAGGACTCTAATTTAACTAACAAACCCTTAAAACACCTAAAATTAAGGATATAAAATCCTATATTCTATAATTAGGATAATAACGTAACATGCAATACGAATTAACCCCATACCCCATATTTTATCCTACATCGTATTTTAATAAGGGTATGTTAGAGCATTTGTTAATGAACTATTTTAGAAAATTTTTGGCACAAATTTCACCAAAAATATAAAAAGAGATAAAAAAAAAACAATTGTTTTTTTTTTTCTATAAAACTTTTCTAAATATATTTCCTTAAAAAATACTTAATGTCCATTTGGTTGGAAGAGTAGAAAAGTGTGAGGATAGAAAATGGAGAGGGAATAGAAAAGATTTAGTTTTCTTCCATTTATGTTTGGTTGGGATGATGGAAAAGTGAAGAGATGAAAAACTTATTTATTTGATTTAAAAGAAAAATAAGAGACTGAAAAATGAAATTGGTATAAATTTACAATTGTATCACCATTAAATAAAACAAAAAAGTAACACATTTTTTTATTAAAAAAATTGTGCATTGACACTTCAATTTATTTTTTTAAATAGCACAAGCCAACGAAAGATGAGCACCAAAAAAAAAAAAAAAAACTACTGAGAAGTAGAATCCAAAAAAAAAAAAAAACCAAAGAAGTAGAAAATAAGAATAAAGGAACAAAAAAAAAAAAAAAACGGAAATACAATCAGACGAAACAAAAATCAAAGGAAAGAAAAGAAAAAAAGAAAAAGAAAAAGAAAAGAGAGCAACCCGACGAAATCCATGTGCCACAAGTGCACATGCGCATTTTCTTCATTTTCTCCCATTAAGCTTTCCCCCTTAGATTTCTCTCCATTTGGGGAGAAAATATTTTAGTGGACTTGAGGAGAAATTACCCGAGCCCTATCATCTTTTTTTTCTCTCTTCCTCCCAACCAAACATCCACTAAAAAAGTTTTCCCTCTTCAATTTTCTGTCATTCCTAAAATCCCTCCAAACAAACATACCTCAGTATTCATTAAATTTTTTATGATTAATAATTAAGTTTTCTAAAAATAACAGGTCTAAAGAAAAAAAAAATGGCAGCTTAGATTTGATCCCTCTAAACTTTGTGTTTGGGGTGGAGGGGAGCTTTCTCTAAAATCTATGATTTGAAAAGGTTTTGGAAAAGGTGTAAATACATTTTTGGTCCTTACATTTTGGACTTCTTTAATTTTTTCTATTTTAATCCCTACATTTTCATTTTATCAATTTTAGTCTCTAAATGAAAAATGTGCTCTATTTTGGTCTTTGTCGTTATTCACCTAATGGAAATATTTTATGTGGCAAATGGAGAATAATTCAGACACACTAAATGTTGACATAATCACTAAAATAATAATAAAAAATTTTATTTGTTATTTAATAAATGCCACATTAGCAACGTGATGTGGCATTTATTTTTTTCATTACTTAATTAATTGCATAGCTCTAAGCCTACGGCGATCTTTCTCTCTCGCTATACTCTGAGTCTCTGACTCTCTATTTTCCTTTATAAACAATTTCTGCCAACAATCGATGCAACAAATCAACAACATTTAATGCAAGTATGTAATATTTTTCATGCATGCAAATCTTAGGCTTGGTTACGTGGATTAAGATCGGTGCAATGCACCAGGTGCAATTCACATAATTTTTTTTTTCTTTTCACCTTTTTAATATTTACTTTTTACTTTTTTTTTTAATTTTTTTCATAACTTTTTAAATCAATGGTTGAGATTAAAAGTTATTTTTTTACCACTATCAATCTCAACTATTCATACAATTACATAAGGGGCAACACTATTGCACTGATCCCAATCTTGGATGCGCTGCATTATCAAAGTCACCAGCTTTTGAAAATTCAAACCATTCCAAGTTTCCAACATGAAATTAAAAATCATCTTACCGAAAAAATTATCATTTTATAAAAAGTTGTTATGGAAACGATTCTATAAATTTTTTATTTTTAGGTCAGTCTAAATAATTTCTTTTGGATACATACATATTTTTTAATTAATTAAATATTATCATGTTGTGCAACATTAAAAAAAAAAAAAAAAAAGAAAGACTTTGTAGGTGACTATGTGCCAAGTAAACCACGAACTTTTTTTTTTTTTTTTTTTTTCCCTTTTGCTTTGAAGATGCCATGAATACACTCAGACATTCAGAATGACAGCTTTGTTGACTTGACTGGTAATAGAAACATACTAAAATTGCAAATAAAATTAGGGAAGTGTTAACGGATGCCCCTAGGGCATTGGTTAACAATCTATTTAAAGTAAGTTTTTATAGAAAAATAAAATAAAGCAATTAATGTTTTGACAGTTTTTTTCAATTTCCATAAAAGTGGTGTTAAAACTTTCTTAAAATAGATTGTTAACCAATGTCCTAAGGGCATTTGTTAATATGACCAATAAAATTAAAGAAAAAACCAATCTGATTTCGAAAGAATTAAATGACATCTTGGAATTGTCCCATAAGATTCGGTATATATGCTCAAAGCTATAATTCATTTGGACAAGTAGAACAATTTGTGCCATGCATGACTCATGACAAGTATGATGGACGTGGACCCCAGAAACTCTGAGAAAGGTCTTCGGATTCGTGCGTCGATTCAGATTATATATGTAGAAGTTGTACCGGTGTGTGATGAATTCACACCAGGTGTTTATTAAGTCAATTTAAATTGTAAAAATAATTATGTGGAGCCTAATTCTAACTTCTAATCCTTTTATAATATAATAAATGTATAATGTTTTCTTCGAAACTATTTTTCACTTCCCATGTCACTAGTTTAACCGATGATTTATTGGTTGAATAGTAAGTGTATTAATTAATTACTTAATATAATATAATATATTATTTGTTAGGTTCTAAAAATTTAGAATAATTGGCAAACTGTGAACATAAATTTATTTAGATATAGATCTTAGAGTCTATGAAGTCATATTAGACAATGTTCAAAGTGCTGCAAGTCAAAATTCAAAAAACATACAAGCTGCAGGTTCAAAAAATCAAAGTCAGATTGGTTCAATCGATCAGGAGAATTTTTTGATCAATCAAGAGAATTTTTAATCGATCGGGAAAATTTTTTGATCGATCGGAAGCCGCAGATCAGCAAAAATCAGCAAATGTAAAAAGCCCATAACTTGTCCGTTTGAAACCCAATTCGCAATATGTTTTTTTGAATATTTAAAGGACATTATAAGCTAACCCTACATGGGGTTTTTAGAGGTTTTAAGAGAGAAAATAGTGCATCTTGTGCCTCCAATTGTAGATTTAGGGTTTTTGTACCCAAAGCTCTCTAAAGTCTTCTATTGGCAATATTCCTTGAAGAATCTCAAGATCTGGTATTGTAGAAATTGCTGCATACTAAATCAACTATTATTATAATTTAAAACCTTTGAGTAAGATCTCAAAATCACAAGAGTGGGTGCTTGTGTTGTAATAAGTTCAAGAAGAAAAGGAGTCCATGGATTCGAAACTTGCATGTGAGCGTGTCAATAAGTTACTACTTGAGGTAGTAATAGATATAGGGTTAAATTTGATTATAAAAATTTCAATTCTCTTATAGTGGATTTGCTTTACTTTGAAGATTGTTAGGTCAAATCATCTTTAGGTTTTTACCTTGAAATGGCTCGTTTCATTGATTTTCCTGAGTGATTATATTGTTGTTTTATTTATTTTTCTACATTGCATGATATGATTTATTATTGTTTAACCTAGATTTGAATAATTAGCCTAAATAATCACTTGACTTATATATTAGGTTAAAAAATTTGTTTTAAGGGGTCTAAACAAACAAACAAGTGGTATTTGAGAGAGTTCACTCTGATTGGATTAACGTCCTGAGTGAGATCTTTGATCCCTACTATCATAGATAATTTTAAGTGTTTGTCTGCTCATATGTGATGATTTGAATAAAAAGAACACTAATGTTTCTGTTGATCTTATTGTTACTTATGAAATTCTCTGTAAGGAATTATTTAAATCTTTAAAAATTGCTTTGAAATTCAAGGAAGAGTTGAAATTGGCTAATCTTGAAAAAGAGGAATTGATTGTGAGATTTGATGAATCTAATAAAAATAATGAATTTTTGATAAATCAATTTTCCTCTCAAGATGAAAAGACGAAAAGTTTGGAACAAAAGTTAGCTGACTCTGAAGCTAAACTTGAAAATTTGTTTAATACCAAACTTGCTGTTGATAACAGATTTGTATCTGATTCTGTTCTTATTAAGCCTAAAGACAAAATTTATATTCCTCCTTTTAAGAGGAATTATAAAAGAAAAGGCTTATTTTTCTAGGTTAAACAAAGCTTATAAAAGTTTTGATATAGACGCTAAAGTTTTTAAACCTAAGTCTAAACCTACTATTAGAGTGCAAAAGAAATTTGTTTTTGTGCCTACCCGTCACCTTTGTGGTGTTGTTAGTCATATTAGACCAAATTGTTCTTTGTTGAGGCAAGAACCAATGCCTATGACCGGAAACTCTTTTAGGAATACTGATGTTCCTAAATTTGTTTATGTCTGTCACTTTTGTGGTGTCTGTGGTCACATCTGTCCTAACTGTCATATATTAAAATTTAAGCATTTTGTGTTTCAGTCTAGGATATGTGATGCTATTTCTCTTGCCATAAGTCATGATAAATTGTTTCATATGCTTTTGAAAAATTTAAGCTTGTTGGCTTGTGAAAGGAAATTGCAGGATTTTAGTCTGTCTTAGAAGAATTGTGTAATCCCTCAAATACACACTGTTTCTCATGGTTTTTCACCTACAAAGCCAAAGAGGCATGCTATATGGGTGATAATAGATTCTCCAAGGTGAGTGTTGTTTACTTGTCCCTAAGTTAATTCTTTCAATTGTTTGTGAACATGTTTAATTTCTGTTTTTGGTTGTTTTATTTTAGTTGTTTTGTTTATAAAAAAAAAAAAATCCAAAAACATTGAAATATTTCAAAAAAACAAAAATATTTTATTTTGTGCTTTGCTTTATTTTTCTCGAGGATTACATGAATTATAATATCTTTTTCTTGATTTAGGACATGCTTGATATTGTGGAGAAACATAGAGAGTATGTGTTGCATAACTGAGTACATAAGTTATTTCTGATTTTGTATGAGTATGAACTAGTTTGTACATGTACTCATGGATTGATTAAGAAATTGATATTTCTTGTTTGTGTACCCTCTATACCTTAGTTGAGCACTGTTCATGCATTGTTGTTTGCATTTTTTTTTTTTTCATTTAGCATAATGTGTGCTTTTTTTTTTTGTCATAAAATTTTTGAAAGTCCAAAAAGATTTCTATTGTTTTGTACTACACATCACCAAGTGTGTAATTGAGGTTGGCAAATGAAATTTACATTTCATGACTCTGTACCTTGTTTAGCTTTGATGAGCTATTTTCTGCACTTTTCTAGTTTGTGTTACGTAGTGCTTAATTGAGTGAGTTGTTTATAGGTTTTAAACAAATGATCTTGATTTTGATGTCACATTATTTTGATTATAAGGACTAAAAAAATTCTAGGAGAAGAGCATAAATAACCATTTCACCACTGTTACTTGCCAATCATAAACACCTATGTGCAAATTATAAAAGTTGTGCTGGGTAAGGTGTAGCACTTGCACAACAAGATTAGACGAGGTGTTGATTTCAAAAAGAATAAGAAAATCAAAAGAAAAAGAAAAGGAGAAAGAAAAAGAAAAAGAAAAAGAAAAGAAAATATTTTTACATGATTGTAAGAGTATTTTCTAGGAGATTTGGGAGTTATATGATGTAACTTTTTAGGTGATAGTCATTTTTGAACTAATGTGATTGATGATATAGAAAATTTGTTTAACTACTATCTACATATCACATTTTCTGTACTTTGTACACTTACTAGTTGCACATACTACACGCAAATCTTTGCTAAATTCTGTACATATGATTATGTGTTAACTAATCTGGTCATCCTTAATTGCATATGAATTGATGTGTAAATGCAATTTTTTTTTGGATGGGAATTTGAAGAAAAATAAGATTTTCAAGTTTTAGAAGTTTAAATTTTATGATTTTAACTTCTTGATTGGTTTTGATATTCAAATTTAAGAGGCATCATGTTCTTAAAACTTTTCCAAATCATGTGGATATTCATTAAGTGTTAAAAACTACTTTTCAAAGTTGTTTTTCTGCATAATATTTCCAGATTTTTAAGTTTTAAAATTTTTCACTGCTTTGACCAATCGAAGATCTCATTCGACTGATTGAACTTGTGAGTTTTTGTGTTCAAAACTCTCTGACTCTCTCGATCAATACTTGATTGATTTTTGACCGCTTGAAATAGAAAACTTTCAGTTTTTAGTTGCTTGACTGATCAATCTTCAATCTTTTCATGCATCATTTGTGATAGGATTCACATGCGTTGCATTATTTTCTTTATCTATCTTTTATTTTTACAGTCATATCTTTCATTGTTTTCACACATAACATACATACACTTTGCTAAATTGGGCACTCAACTTGATTTAAAAATTAAATAATTAATTTTTGAGTTCTCTTCATATTAGTATGCTATTTTTTTGATGTGTGCACTGTTAAAAATTGGAAATATTTTTAGAGATATGATGAATAATAAATGTGCAAATATTCTCTCTAAAACACTTTGCATGCTGGTTTTTTTGTTTATTTATTTTTTTTATATCATTAAGATCTATATTGTATAGTCTTAATTGATTGTGCTTGAAGTGTTTGTTGCATCCATCTATGGGTCACATAGTATCAAGTTTGCATATATTGAAAGAGATAATATTTTTCTTCATGTGTATCCTCAGATTATTTTTATTGTTAGGTTTGTATCTTTTTAGTTTTCCCTACCTTATAAATTTTCTCCAAAACTATTTTTCCCAAATGTGCTTTGCTTTTCCTATTTTTATAGGGGGAGAAAGTTTTTTTTTTTTAATCTACGATGTTCATAGGGGTAGTTGTTGCTCTTAATAGGGGAAGTTGCCTTTATTTTCTATAGAGCCGGATTCTTTTATGTTTCCTTGATTCTATTTTCTCTTCTCCTTTGTTGTGTATATTTATTGTCTACCTTTTGATTGGGTTGTCTTTGTCAATAAGTGACAAAAAAGAGGGAGAAAAAGATAAAATTTGGAAAAGATTTTTAATTGTTTTTATTTAGGGGGCGATGAGACTGTTTTTGAAAGGGAGAGAAATAAATTTTTTGTATGTATCTAACTTAGGGGAAGAGTTAATTTACATGTTTGTTATTTGCTGTTATTGCATATTAGTTATTTATTGTTTATCTGTATTTATTTCCACACATGTGGTAATGTGCCCTTTTAAGTGTTTCGAAAGACAAGTACATTCTGATCAAGACCTTCTTCCTCTTCTTGCAACCTCTAGGTTAGGAGTCTTAGATTGGAATTTGTGATATATTTGTGCATTTTATTGTAATAGGGCTATTCTTGTATTTGAGCATTTCATTGTGTATGTAAGTTTTGTCATGGATTGCTAAAGGAGGATATTGTTAGGTTCTAAAAATTTAGAACAGCTGGCAAACTGTGAACATAAACTTGTCTAGATATAGATCTTAGAGTCTGAGAAGTTATATTAGACAATACTTAAAGTGCTGCAAGTCAAAATTCAAAGAACATATAAGCTGCAGGTTCAAAAAGTCAAAATTAGACTGGTTTAATCGATTAGGAGAATTTTTCGATTAATCGAGAGAATTTTTCAATCGCTCAGAAGAATTTTTCGATTTATTGGAAGTCGTAGATCAGCAAAAATCAGCAAATGTAAAAAGTTCATAACTTGTCTGTTAGAAACCTAAAGCGTGATCCATTTTTTCCAGTATTTAAAGGACATTATAAGCTAACCATAGATGGGGTTTTTAGAAAGAAAAGAGTGCATCTTGTGCATCCAATTGTTGATCTATGATTTTTGTACCTAAAGCTCTCTAAAGTCTTCTATCGGTAATATTCCTTGAAGAATCTCAAGATTCGGTATTGTAGAAGTTGCTGCATACAAGATCAGCTACTAGTGATAATCTAAAACTTTTGAGTGAGATCTCAAAGTCACAAGTAAGGGTGCTTGTGTTGCAATAAGTCCAAGAAGAATAGGAGTCTGTGAATTCGGACCTTGCACGTGGTCGTACCAGTAAATTACTACTTGAAGTAGCAATAGATTTAGGGTTAAAACTAATTGTAAAAATTTCGATTTTCTTATAGTGGATTTGCTTTACCTTGAGAGTTTCTTGGTCAAATTCTCCCCAAATTTTTACTTTGAAATGGCTCTTTTCATTGGATTTCCTAGGTAATCATATCCTTGTCTTATTTATTTTTCTACACTACATGATATGATTAATTATTGTTTAACCTATATTTGAATAATTAACCTAAGTAATCACTTGACTTATATATTAGGTTAAACAATATGGTTTAAAGGGTCTAAACAAACAAATAATATTTTATAATTATAAAAAATAGGTCAAACAAAGTTAAAATATGTCATTCTCGTAAATTATAACCAAAACAAAGCGTGCGATTAAGTAATCTATTTTTTTTTTTATAAGTGATCTATCCTTTATCCCAGAAAAGTCATTTATTCTTATTTATAAAATAAAAAAAGTATTTACACTACAATCATTATATACCATTTGATAAAAAAGTGTCAATTTTTTTTAGAATCTTTAGGCTAATATATTGTTTAAATGAGAGTTTACTAATAGTTCAAAATTTATTAGCTGATTGAGGAGAGAGGCAAAATTTGATAATATGGTTGCCGAATTTCTATGGAAAACGTAGGAGAGAGTAGAGTGAATGACGTGATTTAGAAGAGGGGAGAAAGAAAAATGTAAAAATGGCAATAGTATTGTTAAATTAGGCGAGAGGAGAGAGAAGAAAAGTTTGTAATTGTGGCAATGATGTTACTAAAATAAGAGAGAGAAAAAAAGAGGTAATTGTGGCAATGGTATTGCCAAAATAGGAATGAAAATAAGTGAAAAGAAAGCAAATTCGGCACCATGCTGTGCCCATTACTAACTCTCTATTAAGAAAGCAAATTCGGAATGAAAATAACTCTCTTCTTCTTCTTCGTTTTTTTTTTTTTTTTTTTGAAATGCCCATTACTAACTCTTGTTAATGCTACTTAGCTCTTCCTGTTTTGTTTGTTGGTGCTAGTTCTTGTTTACTAGTTTTGTTTTCTAGTTTGGTAGTTAGTTCTAGTTAGCCTTAGCCCTTAGGTGCTACATTTCTCTCCGACTATTTCTTTCACCAATTTTGGCACCAGTAATGCCACAATTATCAACTTTTTTTCTCCCATCCCTTGCTAACAATTAAATTTCTCTCTCCTTTCTCAATTTCGACAATATCATTGACATAGTTACCATTTTTTCTCTCCTCTTTTAGCAGTACTATTGCCACAATTACAACGCTTTTTTCTCTATCCTACTTCAGCAATACCATTGCCGGCCTTACTTCTTCTTCGTCATATTATTCTTTCTCCTCTATCTTTTTTTTTCCTCAAAATCGCCTCTCTCCTCAGTCTATTATTAAACTTTGAACACTGCTAAACTCTGATCCGTTTAAATACAGCTGAAAACTAAAAATTAAAAACTAAAAACATTATAATAAAATAATTTTTAAACGTGTAACTAGTGCCGTGTGATCTATTTTTAATAAAAAAGTTGTTAAAAAAAGAGGTTTGTAGATTCCATGAGCAGTGCACGAAACTCATTAGAAGTGCTGAAATGCTCTTTTCCCAAAAATAAAAAAAATAAAAAAATCGCAGATGTTGGAAATGTGTAAAATGCAATATCCAAATTGATACTTAGTTTGAGTTTGGATAGCGGTAGAGTGAATTATTTTGCGTGTCTACATTTTTTTGGTTGGGTTCCATGCACTGTAATAGGACTCGCAAGTACGAAAAAACGCAAATTTAATTTTAAAAATGAGTCCCATGATATTATTATTATATTTAAAAATTATTTCGTTACAATGTTTTCAATTTTTAATAATAAACGATATCTAAATATATTCTTATTTAAACAATATTCGGTTAAAAGACCCAAAATTTTCCATTTATATGTTCTTTTGACGATCTAATTGGTCAAAAATCAAAACAGTCGCTTCAATTATTAACATCAATTTAGACTTGTGCATCACCCGTCCAACTACCTAAATTGCCTGACCCGCTCTTAGCCACTCAAATATAAAATATTATAGTACTGATTTCCGTGCGAATTGGGTGCGGGTCAAATTGGGTGGTGTGTACCTAATTATACAATGTATTTTATTTCTCTTTCTCCCTTTTGCATGGAAGTTGCCATGATTAGACTAGTGAGTTTCATACTTTCATTCCTTTTATTTTGTGTCGTGTGGGTGGTGCAAACTGCAAAATGACCGCATTGATTTGTTCGTGTGGGCCTTTGTGTGGAAAAAACAGGCACATTATGGCTTGAAGTTTCGAAGGACTCCAACGTTGTATTAGCACTTTAACTGGTATTTATTTTTTAAAATTATTGTATCTTGCAAAATTGTTGCTTAATCCTTCATTGAAGATTTGAACTTTTCTTGTTTTTTTTTTTGTTGGAAGTAAGTTTGATAATGGTAAAGTGAAAGAAAGTGAGTTTGATATTGATAAAGTGAAAGGAGATGAAGAGTAAAATATTGATAAAAAAAAATTAGGTGAAATATAAAAAATAAAAGAAAAGAAAATGGGTTAAAGGTGCATTAAAGGGATATTTTTGTCAGAAATCAAAGATAATGTGGAATATAAACCACAGCTAGAAAGTAGTTTTTTACCAATTTTCTATGCAGGTGGGATCCAAAAACTGGTTCATTAACAGAAGTTGGCCGGCAACTCTTGACAAAACCTTACCAATTTCCTATGCAGGTTGACCCAGAGGCTGGTTCAGTAATGGGTGCTGGCCGGCGCCTGTAAACAAAACCGTTTGAACAATCTATTGAAAAAAAGTGAAACTTTACGCGGGGCACGAAGGGCAATCTGTTGACAAAAAACTTTGCGTATTTGAACAATCAATTGAAAATAATAATAATAATAATAATAATAATAATAATAAAGAGACCGGCTTCTTGAAGAGATGAATTGAAAGGTGGGTTTGGTTCGATTTTTTGAAATTAAGTTTTTTAAAAAAGTGAAGTTTTCAAAAAGTGCGGTATAAAATTAAATTATTTGAAAAAATTAAATGTTTGGTAAAAACTGTTAAAAAATACTTTTTGAAAAAATCGAGTGTTTAGTTAGCACTTATAAAAATAGAGGTTTGAGATATAAATTGCTAAAAAGACAAGATATATATATATGAAAGAGAATTCTTTGTTTTAATTATCTTTCTTAATGCAAGTAATGGACACAACATTTTTACAAAAATTTCACAATAAAGTCTATATGACAAGTTGTTAATGATAGATAAAAAATTAATAATGTCACTAGTAGGTCCAAATGAGAACCCATAACAACTTACTGTGTTAAATTTATTATGAGATTGTTATGAAAATATTGTATTAATAACACTTTTTTTTTTCTAAAGAAAATAGCACTAATTTAAAAAGACCAGAGATGCAATAAAATGTGACAACATTTTCACAATACTATTTTTTTTTAGGTGTAAATGCACTTTTAATCCCTATATCTTGACTTTTTTTCCATTTTGGTCCATACATTTTAATTTTACCACTTTTAGATCCTACACCAATTAATGCGTGTTATTTTCGTCCTTTTCGTCGGTCAACCGACAGAAATAACTGAGGGGGTAATCGGAGGAATTAAAATATTATAAAAAATGCCACCTCAGCTAAAATTGAAAAATTATTTTTTAAAAAAGATGCTGATATGACATTTTTTTATAATATTTTAATTCCTCCGCCTGCCAGCTCAACTATTTCTGTTAGTTAACTGACGGAAAAGACGAAAATAACATGCGTTAATTGGTTTAGAGACTAAAAATGATAAAATTAAAATGTAAAGACCAAAAAAGAAAAAAGTCTAAATATAAAAACTTAAAATGCATTTACACCTTAAAAAATCCTAGCCTAATAAAAGATTTGATACCTGAACTGTTTAGAAACTTTTGTAATAATTTATTATTTCTTAATATAGTTGTAATTTTCATTTTATAAATTTCCTTGCATGAACGTGTATTCCACTCTACCTTTTACTTTTATTTATTTATTTTTTACTTTTTTTTTTCTCAACCACACGTTTCCTTTCACCCTTATCTTCTTCCACCTTTATATTCTCCCATTATTATCTTCTTTATCTGCTTCTCATATTCTCTAATAGAGCTAGCTTTACGTTCCTTGCCATGGGGCATTTCTACTTACAGAAAGTAAGATCTCATAAAGCTCTGATAACTCTCTTTCTAGGTTTCCATTTTCTTTATTCTACAACTTTCTTTGTAACTTTTCCACAAAAAAGCTAGTTACTAACTTTCCAATGGCTTCCACTAGCTCCGAAACACCTTCTTTATCATTGTCATCATCTTCTTCTTCAATTCTTGGTTCAAACTACGATGTTTTTCTCAGTTTTCGGGGTGAGGACACCCGCTATAGCTTTACAGACCATTTATATGAGGCATTCAGACTGAGAGGCATTGAAGCCTTTAGAGACAGCGAAAAACTCCAACTAGGACAAGAAATTGCTTTTGAGCTCATACAAGCAATAGAAAATTCCCAGTATGCAATCGTTGTTTTCTCAGAAAAATATGCCGATTCTAGGTGGTGTTTAGATGAACTTGCTAAAATTGTTGAATGCAAAAAAAATAAAGGACTTAAAGTGGTGCCCGTCTTTTACCACGTACATCCCCGCGACGTACGGAAGCAGACTGGGCCGTTTGAAAAAGCCTTTGACGAACACAAAAATGACATAATTGACAAAGAGAAGATCCAGAAATGGAAGGATGCTATGAGAGAAGTGGGGAATTTATCTGGCGAGCATTTACTGCCACATCAAAGGTAAGATCATGGTGTTTTTTTCAGTAGCTTTTTTTACACTGTTACACACATTTAAAGCATGTGCATCTTGTATAAAAAGTATTTTAATATAAGAATCTATTTGTTCATTCTTACTTACTTTTTAAAATACCCTACATCAAATTATCTATTTTAAAAAATATTTCATATTAATTTTTCTTGATTTTTAATTTTTTTTCTCCTTCTTTTGAATTCAAAAACTAACATTTCCTCTTTTCTTTCATTTTTGAGATATGTAAAGAAAAGATAAAAAATATAATGCAAACTAAATAATGTCAATATAAATTTAAACGGTAACTATAATGACTATATATTTTTACACGACTTTACGACACTTGACATATGTTTTGTTTGTTTCAATAATAATAATTTTTAGAAAATGAGTCATTTTTTAAAAAGTATTTTTTATAATAGTATTTTATTTTATTTTTTTATATTTGGTAGCAACCTTAAATGGCTAAAAAAATTTCCTAGCTTTTATTATTTTGTTTGTTATGAGATAGAGTTGTTTTTTAAAAAAATTTAGTAAAAAACTATCTCTAAAATCAATCATAATTTTTCTATTGAACAAACATAGTTTTTCATTAACTTATTTTTTCTTATGCTACAAAATATTGAAAAACACAAAAAATTATATTTATTCAAGATTTTTCATTCAAACAAACAAAGCAGCTAAAGAATTTTAGGCTTAATTAATTAAAATGTGGTACTTTTTCTTTATTATACAAGCAACTATAACTGTGATCCTAAGTCATTTCAACCAAAGTCGTACTCTTTCAAGCGTGTGTAAACTGTAAATGTGTATTAGAACTTTTATCCTTTTTTATTTTTTTACTTTATCTGCAATTTGTGTCTCTTGTACCACCCAGTCAAAAAAGCTGTCTCATTTAGAAAACTTTTTTTTTTTTTTTTTTAAAAATT
The DNA here is from genome assembly GCA_032878915.1 of Castanopsis chinensis. Taxonomy (NCBI): domain Eukaryota; kingdom Viridiplantae; phylum Streptophyta; class Magnoliopsida; order Fagales; family Fagaceae; genus Castanopsis; species Castanopsis chinensis. The sequence continues at coordinate 185,459 of JAVQMG010000029.1, read as the reverse complement.
TTTGAAACGGTAGAAAACTTTAAACATAAAGAATGAAAAAAGATATAATAAAAGTAAAACTAGGTGAACACAAAGATATATATATATATATATATATATATAAAGAATAAAATATATATATATATATATATATATATATATATATATAAAATAAAAGTAAGACTACGTGAATACTCTATATGTTTACACGGAGTTTTAGTATTTGGCCCAAATTCATCTCGGCCCCCTATTATGATCCTGAGCCCAAACATATAACAAAAATTAGACCAATGAACGACAAAATTAAACCCAAACAACAAAAAAAGCTTTGGATCTCTAGCCCATGTTTAGCCCTGCAAAACATGAATTTTTGTTGGTTTCATATTTTAAAAAGTAAATGACAAAATTTGAAGTACAGAATATGATAAGCTTCTTTTTTTTTTTTTTGGAGAAGAGAATATGATGAGCTTAAAGTCTTAAACTTGTCAAATTAAAAAGATACCCCCCCCCCCCAAAAAAAAAAAAAAATCTTAAATGGTGGAAAGTGAGGGGGAAAAAGATTAGATTTGAGTGGTACCTCCTTACCTGCTTGGGAGAGCAATTTTTCCTTCCATTCCTGAATTTTACCCCAAACTCTCTCTTTGACGAAATTTAAGCTTGCTGTTCTATTTCTTCCTACCACCGTTGGAAAACTAAAGGTATTTCTCATACTCCTTAATTTCAAGGACTCCAAGAAATTTCTATATGGAATTTTTGATGGCAGTAGATACATTTTTGCTAAAAAAACCTAGGAAGCACGGGTGCGGCGTTTGGGCTGTCGCACCCGCGTCAGACACGGCAGGATGCGAGGACTCGCAGGCGACACCGCTGCCTGCGAGTCTGTGCCGCGTCCGGCATTAAAAAAATGTTATTTTTAGCGCTATACGCGCCGATACGGCGCTGATTCGGGCCGAAGTGCGCGAAATCAGGCCGATTCGTGCCGATTCGGCCTGAATCAGTCCGTATCGACGACATTCAGGCCGAAATCGCTCGCGAAATCAGTCCGATTTAGGCCAAAACGCCATTCGCACTCCTCTCTATGCTCTCTACCTCTCGCTCTCAGCTGGAACAGCCGCTCAATGATCGGCGATCATACAGGAATCTCATTTTTTAGAGATGATCATGATTGACTTGCTCCTCGACCTCGTTTGGTTGCCGAGAAATGATTCCAGCGGGCCTCGCACTGTCGCAGAGGGAGGCTTGCTCCACAGGAACCCATGACACACAACTGCAGAACTGCTACTATAGTACTCTGTTGGCCCTCTGTTTCTCAAAGAAAAAATAGTACTCTGTGGCCTGTGTGAGTTGCAATATAAAAAGGCTTGAATTACCCCAAAATGCCCTTTGCTTTATATTCCATTGAACCCCTCGTTAAACCCAAAGTCACGTGGATGTTTTGGCACCTATGAAGGGCATAATTGAAAAAACAAAAAGGTGTTGCTTTATGGGGCAGCCAGTGCTTGATTTGAAGGAAATTGGCATTGACTTGCTCCACGCGGATTTTTTTTTTTTCGTTTCTTGACTTTTTTTTTTTTTTAATCTAATGTGTTTTTTAAAATATTATAATAGTAAAAATATATAGAAATATAAATAAAAATATTTTTAATAATTTTTTAATCACCGCACCCCGCCGCATCCGCACCTTACATTTTCAAATATTGCCGAATCCCGCACCCGCACCTGAATCTGAAAACGCAACCGTGCTTCATAGAAAAAAACAAAGTGGTTTTAGCTTTATTAATTTTCTGCCCCAAAGCCCTCTCATATCTTTCTAAAATACTTTGGATACTCTGACTATCTCCCATTGGAGCACCACAAAAGAGCAAACTATCATCCCTAAAAAACAGATGAGAAATTTTTGACCTCTTTCACAAAGAGAAAAGCCCCTGATTTTATCTTCATTCACAGCTTGTTTTATAGACCTGTCAACCCTTCCAAACAGAACAAAAAGAGATAAGGAGATACGGGATTACCTTGTCTGATGCCTCTCATAGGAATGTCTGCCTGGAACGCACTTTGGGAATCAGAGATTATTTTTGGAAGAATTTTTTTCAACTGGTTTGCCAAGACTTTAAAAATCAACTTGTACAGGATGTTGCATAGAGCTATAGGCCGAAACTTAGTCACATGTTCCGGGCTCTTAACCTTGGGAATGAGGGTAATGTAGGTGTGATTTAACGCCATTGGAAATACCCCTGTGTTGAGACGAGATAACAGACTTGGCCATGTCGTCACCAATGCTCTCCCAATGAAAATGGGAGGCATGCCATTTGGACCTGAGGCTTTTAAGGGAGTCATCTGTCATGAGGGCAGTATCAACCTCAAGTTTGGTGAATTCGGTGGACAGAATATTGTCCATCTCAGGAGATACAATCTATGGAATGCACTGAAGAACAGAATTCATATAATAAGGGTTAGAGGTAGCGAATAATGATTGGTAATAATCAACAATAATATTAGAAACATTTTCATCCTCTGCACATTTCACCCCTAGAATTGCGAAGGCCCTCAATTTGATTTCGTCGAAAGCTTTGTGAAGCTTTTCTGTGGAAGAAGGTATTGTTCTTATCGCCTGATGTGATCCAATGGGCTATGGATCATTGCTGCCAAAGTTTTTCTTCCTTGGAAAGTAATTCTGTGATTTCCTTCTTAAGAGTATAAACACTCTCATAGCCATCACCTTTCAAAGCTTCGGTTTCTGCCCTCTTCAGTGCTGCACGTTTTTCATTCGAGGTTTTTGTGATGTTTCCAAAGCATAATTTGCTCCAAGACTGTAATTTGTTTTGGCACCTGGATACCTTTTCCACGACCCCCTCCATGTGTGAACCCGTATATGAACTCTGCCAAGCAGCAAGTACAGCTTCATGACATCCAATCTTACCCAGCCAAACTTGCTCAAAGCGCCATGGTTTTTGTTTTCGGATGGGGATTCCTTTGGGGTGGATAATGATGGATTTATGGTCTGAGGAACCACACTCTAAATGTATTACCTTGGAAGCTGGAAACATCGACAATCAAGCACTTGTACCAATTGCTCTGTCCAGCCTTTCCCACACTGTGTGACCATCAGGGTAATGTCTACTCCATGTCATTTTGTTTCCCATGAAGCCCAAATCTGCTAAGCCACATTCGTCCAACACCTCCCTGAAGTCTTGCATCTGCCTGTAAGGTCTTAACCTTCCACCGACTTTCTCATGAGATCTAATAATCTCATTAAAATTTCTAGCACAAATCCAAGGTTAAGAGAACTTCTGCAATAGGCGTCGCAAATAGCTCCAAAATTGGTGATGGTTTTGTGTTTCAGGTGCACCGTAGAAACCTGTAAAGCGCGAGGAGTTCTCCTTTCTTGCATTGACTATTGCATCAATAAAATTTGGAGAGGAATCGACCACCTTGGAATCAATATCTTGCTTCCAAAACATAGCTAATCCATCCCCTCGTTGAATTCTAGAAACTCCAAACTTGTGACCCATCTTTAATTTTTCATGAATACCATCAAGCCTAGCCTCTTCCAGTCATGTTTTGGCCAAGAACACGACTGTGGGATCTTGCACTCGGACCAAATCTCTGAGCTCTCAAACTATTTGTGGGTTCCCAAGCTCATGACAGTTCCAGCATAGGGGACTCATGGATGTTGGCAGGGCTGTGATTCAGCCTCTGCCAATACAATATTGTTAGACGAACTATCTTGGGACACCAAACGACGCTTTACTGGTGTTTCAGGGTGATCTTGATCTGATGGGGCAGGACGCTTTGAGCCCAAAGAGATTTTAGGGTTGATTCCAGTGAAAGTGTTGTGCGAACCATCCGTTTCCAGCTTGCTGTTTGGGGTGGGGTTTTTGAGATGGTACCATAGTAGAAAGTAGGGATGTCATTTGGAGTAATGTGGCACCCATTAGGATTCGAATTGGTGTCATTAGTGGGACGTGGTGAGAGACTAGAACTCACGTGACCCACATTATTTTTGGGAATAACTCGGGGTAGATACGTTTCCACTTCAGTATATGTGGTTCCCTGTTTTATGTAACCAGAATGTTCAATATTTCGAGGATCCCGTTCAGCAGCATTAAGTTTTCCCTTATCCAGCTCTTCATCCATAATTTGACCCGAGAAAATAGGTACCGTACGTGTAACTGAATTTTCATTCAAATTTTGCAATGAATGTTCCCTAGTCTTTTCGGTTTCCATACTTGGAGTTTGGTTGCTCCAGTGAAGACACTTTCGGCGGAGCCACCGTACTTTCCTTCGTTTTCTCAAATATGCCAAGGACTGAAACAACATGATGGGAAGAAAGGAGAAGCTCTCAAACTTGGCCCGAATTGTTCTGCCTCCCCAGATAAGCCTCCTTCACTGTTTATCCAGATTTCGCAATCTCTGTCATCATAGGTGAGGCATCCACAGCAATAGCATAGGTTTGGTAGCCTCTCGCACTTAAACGCTACCCAAAATTAACCTCCATCCTCCCTGGTAACTACACGACCTTTGCAGAGAGGTTGGTTGACATCAGCAGATATCCGGACTCTCATAAAACCACCACCATCCCATTTTGTTTCATCCATTGATTCGCAGACATCTCCAATGACTCCACATAATTTCTTCGCAACCTCCAGAGTCATAAACCTAATGGGAATGTCATGAACCTGAACCCAGAAGCATACTTTACTGAAAACAAGGCTGCGGGCGTGCACATCTACATTGTACTTTTGGAACATCACTAAGTGTTTGTCGAAGCTCTATGGTTCACTCTGTAAAAATCTATCAGCCTCAGTTTTGTTATCGAAGATAAAGAGGAGGATATGGTCCCCCATGTTTTTCACTTGAAAACCATTCTGTGACCGCCACAATGGCTTAAAAGTTTTGATCACTGCATCTACATTCAAAGCTCTTTTTTGTTAGAAACTTTGCTGCTAGAATAAATTTGTTTGACTGATCCTTGTTAGTAAGTAAGAAACTCGGGCCCTCTCTCTCAGAGAGGGAGAGTCGATTCCACTAGTTTGTAAGTGAATCCATAGTGTCAGAGAGGGTACTGAAAATGAGGGAGGATAGAACACACACAACTATTTCCCAAACCCTGAAAAGAGAAACCCACTAGCCCTAGAGATAACGTTGTTATCACAGGGATACAAAAACACCTTCCTGGGAAGATAGAGAAGATAGAGAGATTCCACTCCCCTAGTGACAGAGAAACTGCTGCCAACTATGTTAAAGCAACCCTTGGAAACCAAAATACCTAAATATATGCATAAAAGTCAATACAAATTTACCAAAAAGAGAAACAAATGTCATGTGACAATTGAATCAACAATAACAAAGAGAGCCATTAGTGGAAAAAAAATTGGTTGAAACAATAAAAAAAAAAAAAAAAAAAAAAAAAAAAAAAAAACCACCAAAAGAGAAACAAAATTGGTAAGAGAGAGATAGATAGAGAAAGAGTATTGACTTTTTTTGTCGTGAACAATTTGAAAGGAATAGGGAGGAATAAGAGAGAGAGTTGGAAATGGAGTAATAAGAAATTCATATGAAAATTAAGATAGAAGATGAAGGGTGGAAGTAGATGAAATGTTGAACAAAGTGAAATAGTAGAATTTAAAAAGATATAAAGGGAATTAAATGAAAATTTTAAGATGAAAATGATTGGAAGAGATGAAAGATTGAACTAATAAGACAATAGTTAAAGAAGATGAAAATTTGAACAAAGCAAAAATTTCAAAAAATAAAAAATAAGAAAGGACGATAAAGATGTGCTAAAGAAAGAGCTTTGTAAAATTTATTGTAAAGTTTCCATTATTATATATAGTATAGATAATTATAGACATTGTTTTTGGTTTTTGATTCTTCATTAATTTTATTGTTTAGTTATAAACATTTAAATTAAAGTAGATGAATATGTAAAGTTTAAATCCACCCAAGATGAATGTGTAAAGTCAAACTGTGTGTATATATATATATATATTTTGTAAAAAAAAAAAAGGAATAAAAAAAATGATTACGTGACTAATGACTTGGCGGATGAGATAGTGCATAAAAAAAAAATGCCTTGCTTAAATTTTTAGATATATATATATATATATATATTTCATGTTTGACTTATTCATAAGAAGTTTCATAAAATTTCATGTTTGACTAATTCGTGAGAATATAGAAAATTATTTTTATTTCAAAATACCGCTTTATTAGATCAACACGCTATATCTTATGGGAGTACATTCTAACTTTTCTTGAACATATCAATAATTATTTCCCTAAAACTTAAATAAAATGGAAATAAATGGTGACAATTGCATCAAAAGATGCTATTGTTTTGTGCATTATATGAATGCTTTGTCCATTTTTGTTGTCTCATCAAATTTATAGTCCTATATATAATCTTTACAGGCCTGAATCAGAAGTCATCCAAAAAATCATTAAAAGGATTCATAATGAGTTGCATTATAAAATCAGTAGTATTCCCAAGGACCTTGTTGGAATGAACTCCCGCATGGAAGAAATGGATAAGTTATTAGGTACAAGGTTGGATGATGTTCATTTCATAGGGATTTGGGGGATAGGTGGAATAGGGAAAACGACTATGGCAGAAGTTGTTTATAACAAGATTTGTTATGAATTTGAAGCTAGGAGTTTCATTGGTAATGTTAGAGAGGAAGTTGCAATTCGCGGTCTAGTTTCTCTACAAAATCGAATTCTTTCTAAGATCTTAATAGAAAATGTTAATATTTGTAATGTTGGCCAAGGGAGATATATGATAGCTAATAGATTGCGAAAAAGAAAGGTTCTCATTGTTCTTGATGATGTGAATGAAGATGAACAATTTCAAGCAGTAGCAGGGAGTCATGATTGGTTTGGTCAAGGGAGTAAAATCATTATAACAAGTAGAGATAGACACTTGCTCAATAGAAACAAAATGGATGATATATATACGGCAAAGGGACTAAATAACGATGAAGCTTTGAAGCTCTTCACTTTGAAAGCCTTTAAGAAACCTTATCCCGAAGTAAATTATGTGGATCTATCTATCAAATTGGTGGATTATTGTCAAGGCCTTCCTTTAGCTCTTAAAGTGCTGGGTTCCTCTTTGTTTGATAGAACAATCAATGTCTGGAAAGATGTCCATGATGAACTTGAAAAGTATCCTAAAAGAGAAATTCTAGATGTACTTCAAATAAGTTTTGATGGGCTAGAAGATAGGGACAAAAAGATATTTTTAGATGTTGCATGTTTTTTCAAAGGGGAGAAAAAAAATCGAGTAGCAAATATATTGAAAGATTATAGTTTCCACATGGCAATAGAAAATCTTAAAGACAAATCTCTCGTAAACATTTTTGGGGGAAAATTGTTAATGCATGATTTGTTACAAAAAATGGGTTGGGAGATTGTTCGTCGTGATTCACCAAAGCTTGGAAGACGTAGTAGGTTGTGGCTCTATGAAGATATCTTTTATGTATTGAGGAATGAAACTGTAAGTGAAAAGTACATGAACATAAACTTAAAGAAGTATATATCTGTACAGTTCTGATTATTTTTGCTATTTCTTGCACAACACTAATTTCATTATTCTTTGTCACAAGGGAACTGAATTAGTTGAAGGGATGATGCTAAACTCACGTCCACATGAAGAAGAAAACTTGAATGCCAAAACCTTCTCAATGATGAAAAAACTAAGTTTGCTTAAAATCCATAATGTACAGCTTCCTCAAGGCCTCAATTATCTTTCTAATGAGTTACGCTTGCTGGAATGGCATGGGTATCCTTTGAAATCCATGCCAACATCTTTCCAACCAAAGAAACTTGTTGAACTCATTATGCCTCATAGTCACATCAATCAACTACCAGAAGGATTTAATGTAATATTTTCAATTATGCAGGCATTTTTTTAGTTGGTTTATTTAGATAAAAATCTAGACCATTAAGTTTTCCATTGTTTTGTCACAGAACTCACCGGAGATAAAACTCATCAACCTTAGTGACTCCCAATACTTAAAAAGGACTCCTAACTTCATTGGACTCCCAAATCTGGAGAGCCTGGTTCTTCAAGGCTGTACAAGTTTGTGTGAGCTTCACCCCTCTGTTGGTGCTCTCAATTGGCTTACTTTGTTAAATCTGAAAGATTGCAGAAGTCTTAATAAACTTCCATTGGAAATCAACTTGAAATCTCTTGAAATTTTTATTCTATCTGGCTGTTCAACGCTGAAGAAGTTTCCAGATGTTGGGAAAAATATGACACGTTTGTTGGAACTTTATTTGGATGGGACTGCCATAGAAGAATTGCCACCATCAATTGAGCATTTGACTTGTCTGTCATTGTTGAGTCTTAAGGATTGCAAAAGACTTTCAAGGTTTCCAAGAGTCGATCTTCCATCTCTTAAAACTCTCATTCTTTCAGGATGTAAGTTTCAACCACCTGAATCCTGGCTTTCTCGTGAACTCTCCGTCATCCGTGCTCCACATGTTTCAAATTATTTCTTCCCTACTCAATCCCAGCTTTCTCATGGACTCCCCATCATCCTTGCTCCACATGTTTCAAATGATTTCTTCCCTACTCAATCCCGGCTTTCTCATGGACTCCCGGTCATCCTTGCTCCACATATTTCAAATTATTTCTTCCCTACTCTTGGGCCCTTCAACCAGTTGTTGCCTAGGTTATCTGGGTTAACCAGTCTAGTAGCTTTAGATCTAAGTGATTGCAATTTATTGGACGGAGCACTCCCTGATGATCTTAATTGCTTACCTTCATTACAGTATCTGAATTTAAGCCAAAACAATTTTACACGCCTTCCTGATAGTATGTCTCTACTTTCTGAGCTTGGAGATCTTAATTTGAATGACTGTAGTAAGCTGCAATCATTGCCAGATCTTCCACTAAGTATATTATATGTAACGGCACGAAGATGTACTTCGCTGGAAAACTACTCAAATCAACAACTCAGCAGGTGGACTTCGGGTGAAAGAGGTCTGGCTTTAGTAGATTATCGCAGTGATAAACCCGGATTTGATGTTGTTAAGTTGAAGAATGGCTCGCGTGTCGGCTTGAGTAAATTTTTTAAAAGATCTCCAAAGGTATCTCTCTCACACACTCTTTATACTTATGCCTTTTAACTATATTAGTCCCAAACCTATATGATATGAAAAAAAAATTGATATCCTTATTTTTTATAGGATAATTATTGAATTAATATATTAAATTGTATATTTTTTAAAAGTAAACGTGTTATTTGAAATTATGTTTTAAATTACAAGTTTTTTTTTTTTTTTTGGCAGTGTAACATAATGAATTTTGTAGTCGGGTATTATATATAGGAAGATATGTATAAAAATACAATGCAATAAAAAAGTTTTGCTTTATTTTATAGTGTTAGAATGGTTAGATTAAGTTGTAATCATGTATACTTCAATAATTACTATACAGATGTATGCAAATAAACATAGACAAACATTTCTTTCTTCCTCACAATTTAAATTAAATGAAAAACTAAATAAAGATAACTATGCAATAAGTTATATATCACAAAGTGGAAAAATGAAAAAAAAAAAAAAGAACTTGTTTTCATCATATGATCATATGAACAAATCCTGCAATATATAATTCTTAAAATTCATAAACCACATGATTACTCCGATTATATAGTAAAATAAGACAAACTCATCCATCATGACATTGCAGTATCATCTAGATATAATCATATAAAAACCTCATTTTGTTAATCTTATCTCATAAACCAAAAGTACTACCTATACAACTAATAAGATCTTTAAAGAGTAACATATGACAAATAATTCTTAGTTTGAACATCCTATATATAAACCATCCAATATAGACATCTATTAGAAGATAGAATCTATAAATTAAATACGAAAATTTGACAAAATGATTGATTAATATACTTAACTTAGTGAGATAAAGATACTCTTTTATAGGGAGTATGGTTTTCAGACTCGGATTGTTTAATGATCTGTAAAAGAGAAAGTTTCAAGGTTTTTAAGCTCGGATCAAAGTTGAACCATAATGATGTCATAATTAATTTAATAATTATTTAAAATATAAATAAATATATTAAATTAGTACAAATGGAGAAATTAAATAAAATAGTCCGATTAAAATGATAGATCCATATTTAGTTAATATCTAATAATATACCAATCTCAAGCCCACATATCTATCTAATAATAATAACCATTTAAAACATATATATATATATATATATATATTAAAATAATCAATTTGCACAAGTGGACAAAGAAAAAAGATGATATGATGATACAAATTAAGAAAAGCAATAAAGACTGAACTAGGCACATGTAGGCTCAAGACTTTGTAAGGGCATTGCCAAATGCCAAATATTTGGCATTTGGCACACCAAACACCTAAAAACCTCTCACATGAGATGTTCTAAATACCAAAATAATTGGCATGAATGAATAGTATCTTTCCAAATTTGGAATGGTTCGGACATAAATGCTAAAAAAAAAGTTTTATATTCTTTTTCTCTCTCCTTTTTATGACTTTCTTTCTACTCTCTCTTTCTTTTTTCTTCTTACTTCTCCACCTCTTTGTTTTTGTCACTCTCTCATTCTTCTTTCTTCTTCTTCTTCTTCTTTTTTTCTCCTTTCTTTCTCTCTTTGGGTGTACTACGATAGAGAAGGTGACCCGCGACCCGTGACTCACGATGGAGACCCACCACGACGGCGACTCTCTTCTCTCTTTCTTTTAATCCCTATATCTATTCTATTTGATGATTTAGGGTTTATTTTAAAAAAAATTTATTTGCGGATTTTGGATTTGAAATTTGTAGGAGGATTTTGACGATTGTGGTTGTGGGTTTATGGTGGCATTTGCGGTGAGTTTGTTATTGGTGTTTGGCTAAATTTGATTAGGTTTGTGGTGGTTGTGCCTGTAGGTTTGTGGTCATGGTAGCTGTGGGTTTGTCATGGGTATTTGATTGAATTTGATTGGGTTTTTTTTTAGCTTTGTTTTGTGTTGTGGAGGTTGCGGTGGTTGTGTGGTGGATGTGGCGGTGGCTGTTGTACTAGTTGTGTTTTGTATTGAGTTGTGTTATTAGTTAATATTATTTTAATAAGTGATATATATTATTTTAACTATGAAATTGGAAAATAGAAGATGTGATGTAAAATATATTGTAAAATGATGTGCTAAAATAACAAAGTAGTTTTTTGATATGTTAAAACGACATATTTTTACAACAACTGATGTTGATGCTCTAAGATACAAAGAAATAAAGTCTCAGACTTATATTTCCAATGCTCACGTGTGCCTAGGTAGCTCACAAACCTAAAAATAGCAACCCTAAGAAAAGCAAAAGAAACTAACGAGGTAGAAAAGAAGTCAAAAAAGACTTAAGAAGCTGAAAGAAAAGTAAGAAAATCATGAGTTGAAAGAAGAAGAAGAAGAAGAAGAAGCTAAGTACAAGAAATGGATATAAGGAAATGAGCATCTAGCTGGGCAAAGCGTTACTAAGAAGAAGAAGAAGAAAATGGGAGGTGGTAACATGGCTTTTTTTTTTTTTTTTTTCTCACAGTTTCTTCTCTCTCTTATATATATTTTTTTCAAATTCTTTATTGACTGTTTTCCATCTGGTAATATCCTGGCACTACCTTGTTTAAGTCTATAAATTTGTTTTAAATAGGAACCATGTGAACCGCGAAAACTAGCCACGGTTCTTAGAATCATATGTGTTGGGTTAAGATAGTTTGACATTGGTTAATTAATTTAATTATCCAAGTTGATTAATTAGGTTTAATTGCATGCAAAACGTGAAGGCACCAACAAAACACCAATTAAACTAAATGTAGCGAAAATTAAATTGACACGGTGATCTATTGAAAAATGGGGAAAACCTTTTGCAAGGCAAAAACCCCATCGGGTGATTTTAATGTCACCACTCCCAAGAATCTACTAATCAACAATCAAGCGGATACAAGTATAAGGAAACTTACTAACTACCTAGGCCTATCCCAAAATACTAACCTACAGATGAACCTTCGTTCTAATACCCAATTGAACTTGATCTTGTATTAGCCTTCTTTCCTTTGATGCACAAATCTCCAATTTGTGACTAATCCTTTGCACGGATCCCAGTACGTAACTAACTCTAGCAACTTGAACGATGTTGTTGGCTGAAAAGTTCTTCACTTCATGAACAATGTAGATTAGGAAGCACTTGGTTACAAAACCCTATGGCATACAAACGCAACAGCTTCTCACAGAAAAAATAAATCTCTTGGTCTCTGTATCTGTGTGTTGATGACTTCTAAAATAATCCTTATGTATGTCTAAAGTTGTGAGAAAAAAACCCTAAACAAATACACAAGTTTGGGCTGAAATTCAAATCTAGAAAACTGAAAATCGTAGTTCTCGATAGATCGAGCTGTTGTCGAGCCATCTATCGAGCTTCACATTAAGTCTCAATAGTAGGATTTTGTCGAGCTATTTGTCGAGAATTAAAGAATAGCTTTTCTTCACTTGTTTCTTGGACTAATTTAATGATTTTTAATATGAACACTTGATATGCTTTGAACAACATATTTCTTGATGTATTAAACCCATCTTAAATCTACCCGATTACAAGTAAAGTGCATTGTGTCAAAAGATTAGCCAATTACATAAAATATGACTATCTCATTTGACAATATGTGACAAAACCACAAGCACAATTATGAGATAAGTATAAAACAACAAACTCCATAACTATTACATAAAAAGTACATAAGTCTAACAACTACAATGAGCTCCTGAGAAACTTTGCAAGAAAAAATATCATGGCATGATAGACTTGCAACTTGTCTTATCTAAAACACTTTAACAAGATTCATTAAGGCATCAAGTGTGAAACATAGACAAGTTGTATTAAAAGAAGAAACATGTGTATAAAGAGAGAAAAGAAACAACACATGTGAGACAAAGGTAAAGAAAACATACACCATTATCATATATATATATATATATATATATATAAAGAATACAATGTATGTAAAAGTGGTCACAAGACCATGGTACAAGAAGTCAGAAAAGATACATCAAAACCTCACTACATCTCTAAAAACACTCTCCCCCTATCTAGCGTATTTTTATACCTATGCTAGCTCTCCCCCTAAGAACAAGATTGCTTTCATATACAAAACTACTACCCCCCTGTTTGTCATGAGTGACAAAGAATGAATCATCGAGAGGCAGTCATCTCAACATTAGTCTTAGAGGAAGAAGCATCACCATCATCATCATCTCCACCATCCGAAGAAGAATCCTTAGTTGGCTCAAATGAGAGAGAAGGAGCAAAACCACCAAGGTGAGATTGGCGATGAGTGATGCGACTAATCCTAGTGTTCATCTGACATATCTCATTAGAAAGATGGTCAAGACGACTACCAAAATTAGCACACATGAGCTGAAGCTGGTCCATAATAGAGGCGAGAGAAACTTCGGCTTTAGAAGAAGAGGAGGGAGGAGTAGATGAGGAAAAGGGTTGAGAAGCGGGGGCAACATAGGTCGTAGTAGACTCCATACGAGACCGCTTTGCAGCTAGCTGTGTGTCACTCCTCTGAATAGATTCCTTGCTAATGGCACCCATGATATAGCAAAGAGATGAGAGAGGAATAGTGACGTGCACGTGTGATAGGATATGCGTGATAGCCAAAAGAAAGATGAGCTTATCACATGTAGCAGTGTCTTGATAGGACTCTATCATAGATACTATCATATGTGAAGGAAAATCTATAGAAAGATCTTCTAGAATAGAAAGAACGAAATAAGCACGAGGTTTAGTGATGGTGTTATAGTGTGACCATGGTGTAAGAACAAAGGTAATCACCATATTAAGGATCCTTGGACCCTTAGCAAACTTGGTTGTGGAGAAATTAAGAGTAGCTTCTCACACCATGGCCTTCCCACAAAAGTGTAAGGCCAACTCGTCACGAGGTATGTTACGTAGATGAGGGTGACTAGGATAGTTTGGATGGGTTATGCTAGGGACATGTTGTACCTCAGAAATGAAATCCAGAGTAACTATGATACATGTACCTCTGAATAACGTAGTAAACCTAGGCACAAAGGTATCGATGATGTGCATGTAGGAGTAAAACTCCTGAATGAACATACCGGGCCACCTCTTGGGAATCTCACATAGAGAAGCCCAACCCTGAGAGCTAAATGCACTAAGTAGAGGAGTGATTGGAGAATCAGACATAATGACCTAGCGTTCCGAATGAATTGCCCGGTCAAAACAGTTCTTAAAGAAGTCATCTCTGGCCTTCTCATCATGGAACCTCACAAAATCAGGAATAGAGGGAGAAGAAGAAGAAGAACCTAAATTTTTTAGGTGCCATGAGAAGGAAACTAAATCAAGAGAGAGAAGAAAAACAAAGAAACACAGTAGGAGAGAAAAACTCAAGAAAGAAAGAAAAGATAGGTGCAACGCATGGTAATGCATGAACATATGACATGAAAAAATAAATTTGCATCATGAGTAAAAACCCTAGAATGCATGAAACATTGTTATAATGAACATAGAATGCAATGTATGAACACGTGAGATCATATTAATAAAACCCAACCCAAAAATTTTCATAGAAACTCAAAAACCCCAAAATTTCCCAAAAACTAAAACCTAGGTCACAAAATGCATGAAATTCATGAATGAAGAAGAAACGATGAGATATAGAACACTTACCAAGGAATGGATGCTTGGATTAGGCTGAAATCTTGAAGGGAAGAAGAATTTTTGTGAAAAGAGGAGGTTTGGATTGAGAGAGAAGAGAAAGGTATTAAGATACTTGGATTTAAAATGATTCGGATCAGACCTCAGATATATATAGAAAAATGCAGCTCGATAGATCGAGAAGGTATCAAGTAAGTATCGAGAACAAAATTTCGATAGATCGAGAGGTATCGATGGCAAAAAGATCTCGATAGATCAAGGACGTATCGAGCATGTATCAAGCAGACAAAGACTTTAAAGAATTGGCTCGATGGATCGAGCTATCTGTCGAGAGGTATCAAGAACAAACCCAGAAATCTCGATAGAAGAGGCATGTATCGAGATGCTATCGAGCTTCTATCGAGGAGGTATCCAGCATCTATCGAGAAGCCTGAAACAAGCTTTTCAAGGATAAGAAGCAGCATATGATGATTGCAATCAAGATAGACACAAAAACAAGCAACCAAGAAGCATGTTGAGCACTCAAACACACCATCAACTCTAGATGCAAAGCATTTCTAGATAAAAAATGCACAAAATAAGTCTAACCAAATTTTATTTTCCAAAACAAGTTTAGACAGTTTAGAAAGCATATACTACTACATGTATTCCTTGTGATGGTTGAATCACATTGTACCTGTACAATAGTATCAAGAGTAGCAATGAGTATGTGTGTTGTGTGTGAAACTTTTGCAAGAGAGCATAAGTAAATCATCATATGAAGAGTAATGATATAAAAAGATTAATTACATTCACATAAAATCATAATTGTTTGATGGAGACTATCACCTTCGAAGTACATCATATAACTCCCACGTCTCCTAGAAACATGCTTGCAACCATATTTGAAAACATTTTGTTTCTTTTTGCTTTACATGTTCTTTGCATTTTTTTTTCTTTTTAAGCATAAAATGACAATATAAATCAAAAAGCACTTGGTTACAAAACCTTATGGTGTACAAATGCTGTAGCTTCTCACAGAGAAAATAAATCTCTTAGTCTCTATATTCGTGTGTTAACGGCTTTTAAAATAAGCTTTATATATGTCTAAAGTTGTGATAAAAGAAACCCTAAACAAATACATAAATTTGGGTTGAAATTTAGATCTGGAAAACTGAAAATCATAGTTCTTGATAGTTCGAGCTGCTCTCGAGCTATCTATCGAGCTTTATATTAAGTCTCGATAGCAGACATCTGTCGAGCTATCTGTTGAGAAGAATAGCTTTTCTTCACTTGTTTCTTGGACCAATTTGATGACTTTTAATACAAACACTTGATAAACAACATATTTCTTGATATATTAAACCCATCTTAGATCTATCAAATTACAAGTAAAGTGCATTTTGTCAAAAGATTAGCCAATTACATAAAATATGACCCTAACCATATGATTTGATCACTGTTCAAGAGGTTCCATGCTTCTCTTTTTTTCTTTTTTCTTTTTTTTTTTTTTTCATATAGAGAGGTTTTTAAGGTTAAAAGTAGTGAGAGGCTCATGGTTAACTCAGTCGGACCATATGGCTCGGTCTAGTAGTTTTTAATAACTAACAACTATGTGAGTTTGCTCTTTGATTTTCATGGTTTCTCACTTTTCATAACAAAGATGGTATTGACATATTTAAACTACGATAATTACAGGGTAGTTATACAAAATTGTTCAACAAGTAAGTTCATTGAATAGTTTTGCATAACTACCTTATAATTGTCTTCTAAAATTATACATAAAAAATAATTTTATTGATAGAATAGTAAATAACATCCAATTGACACGTGTTATAATAATTAGATTTTCAAAATATGTAGTCATATTAATTTGTTTAGTGAGAGTTGTAGCTTTAGGTTACAACAAAGTTTGTGTTCAAGTTTTGTCCTTAAAGTTGGTCCCCTTAATAATATATTAGGCCCTTACAAACAAAAAGAAAAAATCCAAGAAAAAATTTATTGAACTAAAATTTTGAAAGATATGTAGTTTGCATCATTAATAATAAGACCATTATACAGCGATTTCAAAATAAGAAAACTCGTAGAAGAAAAGTGAAAGACTTTATGTATTTGGGTGTGTTTTTTTTTTTTCTTATTTTTGTTGTAAATATATATAGTTATCTTTTTATTAGATTTTGAATAATTTAAGTTTTTTAATGTCATCTTGAAAAAAAATTCCTAGAGTCGCCACAGCACTAATCCATATCTTAACTAATATCTATAAACATCGTAATTCCCTACAAACATGAAATAACTAATTATAATTATTAATATTCTAATCTAATAATTTAATATACGTAACATAAAACAAAATAGAAGCAATCAAATCTCGGAGATAGTCCCACTCACACCAGCATTACACATGAAGTTTTATATCTATATATATATATATATATATATATATCTCTCTCTCTCTCTCTATCTATCAATTCCGCCTCTCTCTTCCGAGAAGATTTTGTCTCATTCCAGGATTTTCTTTGTTGATCTCTTTGGATTTCTCTATGATCGAGATTTCTCGAAGAACTAGATACTTCACTGTCAGTTGCTTAATCGACTTATAGCAAGTATAAATAGGGGAAGATGTTTATTTCCAAACTAGTTTAGAAAAAAACTCTTCAAACTTCTTGTATATCTTTTTATTGGGATGTGACTTTTGAAAATTTAACATTTTGGATTGCAATTTCTTTATGTTTTAAAAATGTATGTCAAATTTCATGTAAATCGGATATTATTCACTATTCGATCAATGAACTTATTTTTTATGCATAATGTTAGATCACAAAAACTTGAAATTTAAAAATTTGATTAATGACATAGAAATTGATTTACGAATCTTGAAATTTCGTAAGCATGTAGGATATAATAATAACATGTAATATAACAGTTAAATGATCTAAATTCGCACTCAATAAAAAAAGGGCAAAAACACCATTTTGGTTCCTACATTTTAGGGTCAAAGTCAGTTTTTTGTTTTTTGTTTGTTTTTTTTTTTAAATTTGGGTCATAGCCAATTTGGTCCCTACGTTTTGGTAGCAGTTAATTTAGGCCCAATTATTTTCAAGTTAGACATTTAGACATTTTCTATTAGTAAATTAACGGTAAGAACCAAATTAATTGCATGATGAAAATAACAAGGACCAATTTGATTGCTACCAAAATGTAAGGACCAAAATGGTGTTGTCGCTTGAAAAAATATAAGAACAATTTGAAAGGTTTATCTTCAAATCAGTTTGTATTTTACATAAATAGGAACAAAAGCATAAATAATCACCAAGTTATAGAGTGGCCCGATGTACTTACAAAAGTGAGAGTGTGGACTATCGTCTAATCAGGGCCGGTCCTAGGCCTAGGCCGCTTAGGCCACTGCCTAGGGCCCCCTACTAGAGGAAGGCCCCAAATTTTGGGGTAAAAATTGATATATTTTAAAAAAAAAATTTGGAAATATAGGATAAAAAAATAGTTTTATAATTTTCCTCTACTTTTAAGAAGTCCCAAAGTATTGAGTAATGCTAAAGATGATACAATTTTAAATACATGAGTCTTACAAATAGAGTAATGCTATAGTTTTACAAATTATTTTACAACGTGTTTACAAATTGCTGTTGTGTCCAAATTCTTACTGGTTCTCATCAGGATCCATTGATAACAATATTTTTTTATTTATCTATAATCATTCACGACATCATCAGTTTGTAAAAGTTTTTGTAAAAGAATTTGTATTTCTAGCATTTTCCCTTACAAATATATGTGTCACTAATCGCAAGAAATAATTTAGATAGGAAAATACTAGAAATATCATTAATTTTACTTGAAAATTTTACAAATTGATGTGACAATTAATATGATATGTGGACGTCAATAACCTATTAAATACATTTTTGAATTATTTTTTGTGATTAGTGATATATCTTTGTAAGCCTCATGTTGTAAAATTTATAATATCCCTAACATTATTTATTCAAATACTTGTTTATTATTTTCTTGAAGTGTCACTAATCACATTTATTTCTACATTAATTGAAAGTTTTTTTTTTTAGTAAATTTTGTTAAAGCTTTAGCATTTTTCCAAAAATAAAAATAAAAATAAAAGCATATTACAAAATAAGAGAAATAGATTTTTGTTATAAAAAAATTATGATATTAAATACTAGTTAAATATTATTTCAGTGATAATAAAAAAATCCTATTTAAATATATCGTCTTAGACATTCAAATTTATTAGGCCACACTGCGCCTAATAAATGGTCTAGTGTTGAAAAAGTGCAAAAGGGCGAAGTTGCCGTGTCTATTTATGTGTGGCGTGTGTATCCTTATCAAAGTTTGTTTTTATTTTTTTATTTTTTTTAATGAAATAAAGATTTGCATTATTCTTCACGTAGTTGTGTTGTTCTCTCTGTTCAACAGATTCGTTCTCAACTCCTATTTATTGGCCTCGTTAGAAATTTAACTGAAATTCCAGAGTGGTTCAACTATCGGAGCCCTGCGGGATCTTCTGTAAAAATACCAGTATTTTCTAATCAGTGTGACAATAATAGTTGGAGTGGAATTGCTTTCGTTGCAATATCTGTGCCACCTGATATTTTTTATGGAAAAGAATTCTTATTATATATTAAGATTACTTGTCATTCGGACATTGTCGGAGGTCTTGAAAGTTGTCCCCATGAAATTAACCTTCCTACACAGTCCTTGGTCAGCTGGGTTAGTTCATTTGGATATGGCACATACATACCGGCTAGGAAACTTATAGACTATTTAGACGAATACAGTTTCATAAGTGTTTCAATTACAAGCAACCACCCTCATATTGATTTCAAATGTGGTGCGCGTAAAGTGAATGTGGAAGATCTGACTGAGTTTGAACAAGTACTACGCGATAATTATCCACATCTTGAAAGTTCCACAGAAGATCACCCGGTTGCATCATGTCAAAGTGACTGGAAGAGAGATCTCGAATCATTACTTTTAGGATTGTATCAGGTCTATCCTCATTCTTCACAAAGCACCAATATTTATCTGTTTCTATTTTTTACTCACTCATTGAACACTATATATTCATGTATTTTACAGGGAGACTGGGCGAAAAACCACAAATATGATTATATCATTCCTTATATTTCAGTTCCTGCCTGGTTCCTTAATCATCGTTTTTGTTCCAGCATAAGAATTAGGCTACCTGAAAATTTGAAATCCGATGAGAGTTGGATGGGAATAGCTGTATGTGCTTATTATACTGTAGATAAGCAACTAGCTGGTTCTGATGACCAAAAGGATTTAACAAGTTTTCTCTGCTTTTATAATAGTTTGCCTAGTCATCAAATTCGTCTCACACGTCACAAAGTTTTCCAGGACTCTAAAGACATTTTTGTGGATTCGACAAATCGGATTTTAGTATATTATATGCCCCAGATGTCATTTCGGTTGCGAGGGTGTAGTCACATTGGGGCTTCATTTGAACCTAAAAATCCAGGTGTGCAGGTTAAAGAGTGTGGAATCCGCCTTGTGTATGAGCAAAATGTTGAAAAGTTTGTGCAGACATTGGTCCGGTGTATGTTAAGATGTCCGGATGCCTACCATGAATTTTTTTATCACAATCTGCTGTCACATAAAAATGAAAGGGAGTCATGTTTTGACAATGGAAAAGATAATGGTTGCTCTTCCTCATCGCAAAGGTGAACATTCACTGGAAACGATTTTGTTATTGTATATGATTGTATCATTTATCCAATATTTAAGATTTTTTTTTATACAACAAATTTCTAAATTGAATTAAAGATATTTGATACTTGCAGGATGCTTCAACCTATGCCATATATAGCAGAGCACTGTACCTCTCCAGATTCATTTTCAAATCCACAAATTGATGAAGGGACGTCAAGAAATTTTAGTCCCTCTGTTACTGGTTTTCTCATACCAACTAGGAAAGCGCAACATGGAAGCATTATGTCAAGTGAATCTTCTATCAAAGCATATTTACAGGTTTCTCTCTCTCATGAGCAAACAAACACGCGTACACACACAAAAGAAACCCTAGGTTTCATAACATACATATGCAAGCAATGGTGGCTCTAGGATTATTTTTTAGGGGGGTCAATAAGAAATATAAATTATACAAAGTTTAAAATAAAAGAGAACTTGAATATATCGACATCACAAAAAACAAAAACTAAAATACATAAAGTTTTGCAATTGCTTTCTATGATATTTCATATTTTGAAATCGTTACATGATTTCTTTGTTAACAATCCTACGGGCTACATCTTTTTAAATGTACATAATTAAGCAATCATTCATCTATTGATCTCCTATTTAATTGATTTATTTCAAATTTGTTAAGATCTAAATTAGCTTTTTCTATGGTTTAAGCTTAACAAATTTTACTTATGTTGTTGGACTTATTATTATTATTTTCCCAAATTTTAAATCAAATTGGTTTATTATTGAGTTTTTTTTTTTTTTTTTTTTTTAAATGTTAGGATATTGTTAAGAGGATCATATTCAAACTTATTTTACCTAAGCTAAAAAAAAATTCAAGATCAAGGTGTCCAAAATTTTATTTTAAGGGGGTCAAAACAATATATATATATAATAGTTTTTTTTTTTTTTTTTTTGGCCAGCAGGGGGTTCATTTGAACCCCCTGGGCTCCAAGTGGAGCCGCCCATGTATGTAAGATAATTTATGTGCAAGTTAAGTTTTGAAGAATGCCTTAGAAGAACTTCTAAAACTCAACAATACATTTAAACATCATCTTTGTAAAGGATTATAAAAATGGTGTTTTTCATGCTATCAAAAAGGGGAGGAAAACAAAAATGGAAGGAAAATGAGGAAAGACAACATGAAAATTAGGTGGAAAACCCCAAGATTCGGGATGAAAAATCCATGGTGGGATTAAGGATTGTTATGTCCTAGGATGCTCAGTAAACTTTTTCCTCTTGTAGTGCGAGGAATGTTTCTAGCTATACAGGGACAGGTGTGTTTAATTCCTATTGCCCCTCCCAAACCTTAAGGACGGCTAATTTGTAGTATGCATCCCTCTTCTAAGGCTGGGAGAGGATGGTGCCAAGTGGTACAAAGGGCAGGAGAGAGAAAGATGGGCCATACCCAAAAGGGAGATTACATATGTCTTGGTGTGTGGTCCAAGCAGGTACTATTCAATGAGGAGGGAGGTGCAACACCCGACCAGGAGATACTAATTCCTCTCTCATGATAGTGCTCGGTGATCAGAATAGTGCATCAGACCATGTTCCCTCTCCCTCACAATCGTGGTGTTCACGCTGTTGGCATATCCGAAGGTGTGACTCTCCTCACCGGTGCCCATTACTTTCATAACTCAATGGCACTGGCGTGTAGGGCTAAGATGCCACCTTTACATAAAATCTTCATTTTCACTTCCTTGAGTGTGGATACTGTACAAATATATAATCTGAAAGATGCTATAACAACCCTAGCAAAATATTTAGACCCTTTAATAAAAATATTATAGCTTAATCACTTTTAATGCTAAACTAACAACTTAGTCCAATATACGTGTTTAGCCAAGTTTCATATTGCAAACAAGTTCAAGAATAAACTAAAGCATGTAAATAGCATTATGTAAATGTGGAAAATAACTGAGCCCTCCAAGCTCTAGCTAGCAACCAACTTCTCCGACTCTTTTCTTTATCTAGCTTATTGGAGTCGTCACCATTGAGCTGCCAATGGAAAGCCACCAAAGGAAAGCCACCAAAAGGATTTGGATTTGATTTGGCTTTGCTAAGTTTCCAGCCCTTCAACAAACTCACAACACTCAAGGTTTGGTGATGGAGGTGAAGGTTAAAGATTTCTCTCAAGAATATGTGATTTGTGAGAGAAAAGTAGAAGAGAGAATGAAGGGATTTGTTTCTCTAGACTAAGGCACTCTTTCTCATACAAAAGGGTTGGGATAAGCAAAGTACTTTCTCTTTTTCCTATAAGCTCAGTTCACACTCTTATTTTTTGTTCACAGATGTAAAGGGTGTGAGTCTTGGCTTATATGATGTGGGCTAAAAAGAAGATCAAGATAAAATAGAGCAAACTGCTAACAAATTTTTCGCTACCTTGTTGTGGGCTGTCTAATCCCGAGATGGTCGTGTCAATAATCTCTCTGGATATTTTGCCACGTATCACTCGCGAGCTATGTAGGTCGCCTGAAGTCACAAGATGACTCTAAATGCAACTTTCCAAACAAAAGATGAGAAGGCTCAAGTACAGCTACCCCATACAATTAAGTCCCAAAAAGATATATTAAAATAAGAGAATAATTACAAATAAATTTGGCACATAATTAAACCAACAAAAACATGGATTTTACACAATCAAAACACATACATTTTCACCCCCAATTAAAATTTTTATAGTTACTCAATAAATAAATAAAAATGTTGTTGGCAGTAAATTTTACCCACCTTTGATTTTATAAAGAAAATATTGAAACTTGACACCGGAGTGTCCCAAGGTCTAGCAAGCCCAATGTGATGTCAGTTCGGCCCAAAAGATTTCCTTGAAGATCAGAATAACAGTCCATTATTTTAAAACGTTTTTATTATTAATAAAGTCAAATAGTCTTTATTTAGTGTCTCCTAGGATGAATCAGATTTTATATTTTATTTCTCTCAAGCAGACAAGTATTTTATTGTGTATCTAAGTTGCTAAGAGTTATATTTGACTTTTGATCAAGTTAAGTGAATGTATTTATTATTATTTTCATTTTACTATGGTTGGGGGGTTGTTCCAAGCTCTATTTAAGCCTTTGGCTGAATCAAATAAAATCAAAGTGTATTTTCAGAATTAAAAAAACCTTGTGTTTTTCAGAAGATGGATTTCTTCTAAATCATATCTTATCCCTTGGGTGGATTCCTTTGGGTGGTGAGTGTTGGTCTCTGTATCTCTTGGATGGTGTTAATATGTATCCTATAGAGTGGTGAGCCAAAATAATTCAGTATCTTTAGTTAAATTCCTTTGTTTGGTGTTATCTGTATCCCTTTGGGTTTACTTTGGTGGTGAGCTTATCTATCCTTTAAATTATTGAGTTTTTTTATTATCCCATAAACCAGAAAGTATAAAATATATTCATCCAGCTTATTTCTATTTGTCATATCAGTTAAGTTTGGGTTGTCTCTTATCAAAACTTCCATGAAAGGTGTGATTTTTTGAAGTGGACATATTTGAGTTATTTTTGTAATAAACAAGGGAGAAGGAAGGGAGCTAAAAATTGTCTCTTCTTATTCAACTTTTTCTAGACTTCTAGAAATACGTGTATAAAAGGCACCTAGCTAATTAAAATGCAATAAAAAGGACGTAACTTAAATACACAGAAACCCACAATTAGATAAACTGCTATTCTAATGAATAAAAATGATCTCTTCGGAATGCTTTGGTGAAGACGTCAGTGTTGTAAAAGTGGAGTCGCTGATGCAAGTTTGTTGAAATAGTGAGAGCTTTTTTACAAATTTGTTGAAGGAAATGGAGATGTCAGTATTGTAAAATTTGAGTCGCTGATGTAAGTTTGTTGAAATAGTGAAAGCTTTTTTACAAATTTGTCAAAGGAAATGACATCATAGTATTCTCATACAAGATTGATGGTGGAATTTGGATTTTAGAAAATGACATTTAGATAGCATTCTCATGCAATATTGATTGTGGTTGGATTTTAGAAAGATTTCCAAAACATTTAGGAGAAATTAGTCTTTACCTCCTAAACTATATACCTGTTTTATACTTATTCTCCTAAACTATGATAATGCAGCACACTTTTCTAAACTATTACTTATTGGGTGGAGAGCAAATTAAGTGTTAAATGGGTAATAGTTTAGGAAGTAAGTGTAAAAGGGTATAATTTAGGGGGATAAAGTGTAATTTTACCAAACATTTAATAGGATACAAAGAGAACACCAAAGATTTACATGATTTGACCTTTGACCTCCATCCATGGGTGGAGATGAGGAATTTTCACTAACAAGGACTAGCTAAGCCTATGGCAGTCACAATGTTTTGAAGAAGAATAATTCTTTCATCAACAAAATCCTTTTGATCTTTAAACAAACACAGATGGTGCAACAAACCTATCTATTTACCTTTACCTAGTCTTTCTCCCAATAATAAGATTCACAAACCAATTAGCAAAATCTCCAAAGAGAACAAATCTAAATACCTAGGTAGCAAATTAACCTTGACTCTAAAGAACAAATCCAAATGTCTAGTTAGCAAACTTTGTCTCTAAAGAACAGATCCAAATGCCTAAGTGATGAACCTTGGCTGTGAAGAACAAATCCAAATGCCTAGGTAGTGAACATTAGCTCCGAAGAGCAAATTTAATTGCCTAGGTAGCGAAATTGGCTTTTAAGAACTAAATTAAATGCTCAAGTAATGAACCTAGGCTTTAAAGTACAAACCTAAACTCCTAGGTTCTGAACCTTTGCTTTAATACCAATTTGTTGTAAAGGAGAAAAGTTTATATCAATTTGTTGTCATAGTGGAAGCCTTATTACCAATTTGATGTAGGAAGTGGCCTTTAGAAAGCATTCCCACACAAAATTAAATGCGTAATATGGGTTTTAGAAAGATTTTCAAAACAAATAATATGAAACAAAGATAGGAAAGAAAAAATAGACACAAACACACACAAGAGAGAATACCAAGAATATTTGTGGTTTGTCATTTGACCTACCTCCACAGATGGTAATAAGAAGAAATTTCACTAGCAAAAAAACATACAAATTTCTCTCTCTCTCTCAATACAATGTTTGGGACCAAATATAAAGGTCGGGACTATACTGCACATCCACAAATTCCCCTTCAAAGAGATCTTTCACTCTCACATTTTGCCACACCACGCTCATCTTTGAAACAAGCTGCATATATTGAGGAGAACACTCTTGTACTCTTGAGGAGGTCAGGTCTAATTTGTTAAATTAGCGGAAGCTCTGATACTAAAATGTTGAAAAAAAGACAACAACACTTGTTGAAGAGAAAAAACTTTTATTTCAAATTAGTCATAGACTGATGCGGTGCGTGAGAATATATAAATATTATGTAATATATAAGGTGTTATATATAAAAAACAACAATTACTTCAAGTATTATTTTTTTTGTTTCTAAAGACTTCCACAAGTATCTTTTTTTTTTAAATCTTTACAAATATATAATTCTATTATTTTTGGAATTGGTGTGGTTGATTAATATATATATATATATATATATATATTTTTTAAAGGTGAACCATATTCTTCTAACTTCTATTATAGTTTGTTATGTCTGCTTAATAAACAACTAAACTTTATAAGTTTCAAATTTATAATTCAAATTTCTCATCTCTTAATTCTTGAGGAATAAGGAGATTATCATGATAATCAAAACTCATCACAAAACTATAATGTTATCTTTACCAAAATTAAAATTATTAGAAAGAGTAAAAAGAGAGATTGAAAACTGAATTTTCTCTTTGACAAAAGAAAATGAAAAGTAGTCAAAAAATAAATATCACCTATGCCTTTTATACACGGAAACAGATGCTAGTAGAAGCTAACAAATTTTTTTTACCAAAATAACTAACTAGCTAATTATTAATACATCCAATTAAAATTTGACATCTGTCACTTCTATTTGCTTCTTCTTGTTTCTCTGACACGTGGGGAGATCTGTCACTTCTTCTATTTGCTTCTTCTTATTTCTCTGAGACGTGTACTCCCCTTTAGTCTTTCTTCTTTACTCTGCTTATTCCACCATGTTGACCTTCTTCAATTTTAATACTCCCCCTTAAGTCCTGAACTGGAAGATCATGGACTCGAAGATGAGTTTCAATCAGCAATTCCTTTGGCAACTGCTTTGGCATGAAAATATCTTGCAAACCCAACTTTTGTGTCAATCTTGTGAAAGAATTGAAGCCTAAAGCTTTGGTAAATACATCAGCTACCTAAGCATTTGAATTCACATAAAAAGTTTTAATCATTCCCTCCAAAATTTTGTCTCAAACCAGATGACAGTCTACCTCAATATGCTTAGTCCTCTCATGGAAGACTAGATTAGCAGCTATATACAAGGCTGCTTGATTATCACAAAAGAGCATAGCTGGTTTGGGGTGCTCAATTTTTAAATCCTTAAGTAATTGTAGTACCTAGGTTATTTGGCATGCTACACTGGCCATTGCCCTATACTCAGCTTCTGTTGATGATCTTGAAACTACTCCTTGTTTCTTTGATCTCCATGCTGTCAAACTCTCTCCTACATGCATTGCATACCCTGTCAGTGACCTCCTTTTATCAGGGCACCCAGCCTAATCAGCATCGCAGAAGGACTTAATGTGTAAGTCAGAGATACTTGAGAAGAAAAGTCCCTTACCTGGGGATCATTTAATATACTGAAGAATTCTGTGAGCAGCAAGTAAGTAAGGCTCTCTAGGTTTTGAGACAAACTGACTCAACCTATGCATAGCATAAGTGATGTTAGGCCGTGTCAAAGTTAAGTATAGAAGTCTCCCAATTAACCTTCTGTACATCCCAGGGTCTGCTAACAACTTCCCTTCATATCTTGAAAGCCTTAGATTCTACTCCATAGGAAATCTAACTGGGTTTGATCCAAGAAAACCAGTATCCTTCAAAATTTCAAGTGCATATTTTCTCTGTGTCAAGCTGATGCTTGCATCAATCCTTGCCACCTCAAGACCTAAGAAATACCTCAAAGAACCAAGGTCTTTTAAGCCAAATCTATCATCCAGTAACTTCTTCAAACTGTTCACACAATTAGGATTGTTTCCAGTAAGTAAAATATCATTAACATACACCAAAAACACTGTAAAGGAAGTCCCTTAAGTGCAAGTAAACAGTGAGTAATCAGATTTTGATTGAACAAATCCCATTTGAAGAATGGTTTTGGAAAATTTGTTAAACCATTATCTTGATGCCTGTTTAAGACCATAAAGACTTTTGTTTAATTTGCATACAACATTCTCCCCCTTGCTGTGAAAACTAGGTGGTAGACACATGTACACATCTTCATTCAAATCACCATGTAAAAATGCATTGTTAACATCCATTTGGTGAAGGAATCACCCTTTCACAGCAGCCAAAGTGAGTACAATCCTAACTGACACAAACTTGACCACTGGTGAAAAAGTCTCAGAATAATCCAAGCCAAACTTCTATGTGAAATCCTTAGCAACCAGTTGGGCCTTATACCTTTCAATAGAGCCATCAGGGAGATATTTAACCCTATAAACCCATTTACAACCTATAGGGCTCTTACCAGGAGGCAAAGGCACCAAACTCCAAGTGTTAGTGACCTCTAAAACCTCTATTTCCTTGTCCATGGCAGCCTTCCATTTAGGATATTGCACTACCTGATGGAAAGAGGCAGGTTCTGAAGGAGTAGAATTAACCGCCATACAAAATATTTATAGGTAGGGTCAAGATGAGAATAGTCCAAATAGGCTGAAACATCATTGGCAGACTAGAGTGGGGCTTAGTGCTGACAGACTTGCAAGCATACTGAGTAGGTAAGGAGGTGGTTTATGTGATCTAGTTGACCTTTTGAGAGTAGGAGTGGAAGTTGAAGGTGAGGGAAGTGGTGAAACAGTAGGTAAAGTACTAAGATTAGAAGGCAATGAAGGAATGGCAACAAGGTCTGATTCTGCAGAACTAGGTGCTGCACTAGGTGATGCAACAGGCAGGGTGCTAGGTGCAGGAAGTGCTGCATCAGATGGTGCAGCAGATAGGGTGCTAGGATCCACATCAGAGGTGGTAGGATTATTAATTGAAATAGAAGAAGGAACATTAATGGGATCAACAGTCTGAGATGATTCTGAAAGACAATGAGGAAAAATGAAATCATCTAAATAAGAAAGGGAAGGTTATGAGGAAAGAGCAAAAGGGAAAATATGCTCATAGAAAATGATGCTTTTGGATATGTGAACAGAATTGGAAGTGAGATCAAGTACCTTATAGCCCTTAATGCCTTGGGGATAGCCTAAAAACACACATTTCCTAGCTCTAGGTGCAAATTTGTCTATATTGTGAGGTAAAGTTGAAATGAAACATAAACAACCAAAACATTTGAGGTGATTATAAGATGGTGCTGACTTAAAAAGAAGCTCATATGGACTTTTGTTACCTAATGACTTGGAAGGAAGTCTATTAATAAGGTAAACAGCAGTTAGAATGCAATCTCCCAAAAAACATAAAGGAAGTTGTGATTAAAACCTTAAGGCTCTTGCAACATTGAGAATGTGTTGGTGTTTCCTCTTAACAACAACATTTTGTTGAGGGGTATCAACACAAGTCAACTGATGCAAAATGCCATTTGATTGAAAGATATCCTTAAGATAGAATTCAGTTCTATTATCAATCCTTATAGTTTTAACTTTGCAATTAAACTGAGTAGACACCATAGAAGTAACTTGTGGAAGATACACTTGTGTTTCAGACTTATGTTTAAGCAAATATACCCGAGTGCATCTAGTAAAATTATTCACAATTGTTAAGAAAAATTTAAAGCCATCAACAGTGCTTGTAGCAACAGGACCCTAAAGATCACAATGAAGTAAATCAAAAGGATTAGTTGAAACATGAGTGATATTTTGAAAAATGGCAAATATCACAACAAGAAGCAGTTTTATTGATATTAAAATCATGTATATGTTGCTTCAACAATTGAATTTTAGAATGAGAAGGGTGTCCTAATCTACTATGCCACAAATCTGATGAAGAAACAGAAGTGGCAGCAGCAGCAAGTACAAATGCTAAAGATCTACAACTTGAATCTTGCAGTAGAAATAGGCCATTGTGTGCTTTACCTAGACCAATCGTGCTCCATTGAGCAAGGTCTTGAATAAAACAACAATCACCAAGAAAAATGAGGCAACAGCAAAGTGATTTTGTGAGTTTGCTAACAGAAATCAAGTTGAATGTAAAAGAGGGCACACACAAGACATTAGTTAAAATCAAAGTAGAAGAAATATGCACTGTGCCTATATGTGTGACTAAGGCTTGTTCCCCGTTAGGCAAATAGACAAAGGTATTGACTATTGAGGTAATTGAAGTCAATTGAGCAACAGAATGAACCATGTGGTCTGTTGCTCTTGTATCAATGATCCAAGTATTGGATTTATATGCTTGCCTATCAATTACTTGAGCAGAAAAGATAGAATGGGAAAGATTAGGTGGAATCCAGAAAGAATTACCTGAAAAATTTGATGAAGTGGAAGGAGAAGATGATGTGGAAAGTAAGGATGTGGAATGGAAGGGTAAGAAGTAAGAACAGAAGTAACTTGGTGACTAGTTTGAGCATCATTGCCTGATCCAGCAGCCATATGGCATTTTAGAAAATTCAGAAATTGCTCACATTGAGCCTGTGATAGACTGTGGACTAGCTTGCACAAAAGAACCTCGGTGAAGCCAAGTCTGATTGAACACCAGCACCTTGCAAAGCTCCTCTAGGCAAGAAAATAGAACGCACATTTGGATTAAATCCATAACTTCCTGTGCTTTGCATTGAAGCAACCTGATTTGCCATGGCCTTGTTACCTCCTTTTGGCTTGTAACCAGGAGGGTAACCATGAAGCTTATAGCATTTATCAGGTATGTGTCTAGTAAAGCCACAATAGGTGCATACAGGCCTATCTTTCTTGCCATTACCCCCTTTACCTCCATTCTTTTGTCCTTGATGACCAAGAAAAACTCTGCTCTTATTCACATACATAGCAGCAGCATCACCTGATTGAATCATGTTGAAACTTTGACCAATGTTTCTTCTCTTCTCTTCTTGCAAGATCAGAGAGCACACTTTGCTAAAAGAAGGCAAAGGTTCAATTAGTAAAATCTGACTTATGACATGGCCATAACCATCATTCAATCCCATAAAAAACCTAAAAACATGCTCCTTATGATGAGCATCGAGTTGAGAAGACTTAGGACCACAAGTACAAGCACATGTACAGATTGTAAAAGGCTGGTAATTAGCATATTCATTCCACAAGGTCTTGAATTTCGTAAAGTAAGAACTTACTGAAAGTGATCCTTGTGCAAGATGTGCAATTTCCTTCCCAAGCTCAAACAACCTTGGAGTGTTACCCTGACATAACCTATCTTTGAGATCAATCCACAAATCTCTGGCATTGTTGATGTACATAACACTAGCGTTCAAATCTAGACTAAGTGAATTCGTTAACCAAGAAAGCACTATGGTATTGCATCTACTCCAAGAATTAGACAAAGAAGAAGATGAATCTGGCTCAGCAATCGATCCATCCACAAAACCAAACTTGTTTCTAGAACTTAAAGCCAAAAACATAGATCTTGCCCAACTCATGTAATTTTCTGGACGAGTGAGTGGTTGCGATGTGAGCATGAAACCTAGATTTTCATTTGCAGGAAGAAAGAAAGGATTATTTGCATATTCATCTACTATCGTTGTGCTTGAAGCAGGTATTGAATGTGCAGTTTGAGATTGAGTGTTGGTTGTGGAATCGGAAGCCATAGATGAGAAAAGAAAAGTAAAATAAAGCACTAAATTCTGTTTGGAAACTGAGAACATGAGAAAGGACTTAGAAAAACTGTTTTGATACCATATTAGAAACAGAGTAAAAAGAGAGATTGAAAATTGAATTTTCTCTTTGATTAAAGAAAATGAAAAGTGGTTACAAAATAATTATCACCTATGCCTTTTATACATGGAAACAGATGCTAATAGAAGCTAACAAATTTTTTTTACCAAAATAACTAACTAGCTAATTATTAATACATCCAATTACAATTTGACATCTGTCACTTCTATTTGCTTCTTCTTGTTTCTCTGACATGTGGGGACATTTGTCACTTCTTCTATTTGCTTCTTCTTATTTCTCTGAGACATGTACTTCCCTTTAGTCTTTCCTTCTTTCTTCTTCACTCTGCTTATTCCACCATGTTGACCTTCTTCAATTTTAATAAAAATGAAACCATAAGAATAAAAGATAGACTTTATAATGATTTATGACTCAAACAATTGGTAGGCACATTAGAATCAACCAAAGCTATAAGAGGGATTTGTGATGGGAAATTTAAAAAACACAACACTAAAACACATTAAAATAAAATAAAATAACTATCTAACTAAATTAGAGTTATACGAAAGAACAAAAATCTACCAAGAGGGAGAGATAGAATACTCACAGTTTTTGTTTGGAAAAATTTGGATTGAGTTGATGAAATGATATTAAATTTATACAAAATAAGATGAGGAGAAGAAAAGTCAAAATAAAAGAAAGAAAAAATGAGGAAAGAAGTTTAACGGTAAAGTAAAAAGTAGTTTGGAGATAAAGAGGTAATGAGGGAGGGAAAATACTAGAGGAAGTGTAACAGTAGATGTGGACTTTGTAGAGAGAAAAAGAGTTTTGTTTTTGAGAATAGGGAGAATAAAAGTTTAAAAAGAGAAAAAAAAAAGTTGAAAATAAGTGGACAACATAGCACAATGATAGAGTGGAAAATTTATTGCATACATAAATATATATATATATATATATATATATTTTTTTTTTTTTTTTAAATGGAAAAAAAATAATGATATGGCCGTTGATGTGGTTCAACAAAAGCGCATTAATAATAAATGCTATGTTTCTGCGTTTAGACATATAGAGATAGAGCGAGGCAATCACTCTTGTACATTGACACAAGCTACTTTCTCTAATAGACACACAAGGCAACTCACTTGATGGACAAACACCGACTCACTTGATGGACACCACTCCACTATACACGCTTCGCTTTTGTAAAGACACCTGTATATTGTAACAAAGGCTTGCTGCCTATGCTACACACACAAGTGAGAACCCCTTGGGTCCTATTTATAGTTGCTGGTAAGTCAGTTAAACAACCGACATTAAATGTCTTAGTCCATTCCTTTACTGATAGTAAAATATCTTTCACCAATGCTTCTAGCTTCTTTTTTCTTCTGTCTGTACAATTCCGGCTCTATAGGCTTCTAGGTTCTAGCTTCCTATTTATTTCTTGCCCAAGACACCTAGAACAATACAGAAAATTGTGGCTGAACTTTTCTTTTACAAAGAGATCTCTAGAGAAATATCTCATGCATACAGAATTCCGGAGAGAGAGACTGATAGAGAAACTCTAGAAATTTAAAGAGAGGCAGCGCTTGATTTTTAACATGATCTTGGGCGTGCAACTCAAGCAACTTCTATATTGACAATGAATGTAAAACAAATAACATGCATTTAATGTTGGCTAGAAAATTCAAGCCAACCATCTATTCTGACAATGCTATGTAGGTTTGAAAATTCAAGCCACATTCTGACTTAGATATCGATTTTCAAAATGATATGAAAATTACAGTTTAAAAAGTGTTGGAAAAACACGTGCGTAAAGTACTCATAATATAAAAAAATTGTTTGGTGTCATATTTCTAATAACATATTTTTTCAGAAGTGAAAAGACAATTGAGTGTTTGGTATGAACATGTTTTTTTAAGAAAAAAATGTGTGTTTTATGTGTTGTCAACATCATTTGAGTCTCACTTTAAACACTCTAATTGACAAATGTGACTGAAACGCTCTTTATTAAACTCTCATACCAAATATATATTGTTTTGGGCCTACGGTTTCAAACACTAAAACTGTTGTTTGAACTCTGTAACCAAACCGAGAAGTCTTCAGTTTTGCAATATTTAAGTTAAATCTCATCTCTTCCACAACCTCTCTATAAAGTGATGTGTAATAGATGTATGCTTTGTTCAATTAGAGAAGATGCGAGAGAAAAAAGAGAGAAGACTGAAGATTGAAAAAAGAGAGAGAAAACCTTTTTTAATGAGAGAAGAGATAGACAGGGAATAAACAATTTTTTTTTTTTTATTTATAATTTTTTGCTACAATAGCTACCAAAGATGGTAGTTTACTGTAGCTAGTTTGTAAATATTTTTAACTATAGCACCACCAATGTAACATGCTTTTTAGTGTTTTGAGTGCTAAAATAGAATTTTAGCTATATTAACACCACCAATGTAGCACGTTTTTAGTGTTTTGAGTGCTTAAATAGAATTTTAGTACCACCAATGTGAATGCTCTAGAGACGTAACTTAGCTCAAACCAATTGGATGACCCATCGTTCAGCCAGTTTAACACATTTAAGTTCTATTCATTTTCCCTTCTCAAAAAAAAAAAAAAAAAATGTTCCATTCATTTTCAATGTAGTCTATTTGTTCACATACATCCAATCCACGTCACTAAGTCTACCAAAAATGTCGTCATTTTGGAAAGTGAAAAATACTATAACTTATGGTATGATTGGATAGAATTATATGGAGGGTCTAAATTGAAAATAATTAAAATTTAAAGGTCTAAATAAAGCATTGTTTATAAGTAAATTATACTTGCTTACATTTGTTTTGTTTTTTTTTTTTTTTTTTTTTTGGAGGAGAAAGACCTCGAACTTGTTTTTTTTAAAAAAAAAAAAAAAAATCAGCCATGATTGGCTAAAAAAACAGCATTGAGGTGTGGAAGAACATCTTCTATTTACACCGATAAACCTCTAGCATGTCTAGCATATTTAGCTAGTAGGTTAATATATTGTATTGAAAAAATGCCCAAAGTTAAAAAGTGTAATTTATACTTTAGCCTAAAACATAATGTAATTTAATTTAATTGATTTAAAAAAATAAAATGAAATCATTCTTGACTTACTTATCTTCATGTTTTCCAGAAAAATTGCGAAGATGGGGAAATTCTCCACGGCTATTCTGCTGAGCGTGAAATCCCACAGTGGTTTTGCAAGCAAACTAATGGAGATTCAGTGGCATTACCGCTATCTCAAGAGTTGTGTAATGATCCTGCTTTGATGGGATTCGCATTATGTGGTCTTTTTCACTTTACCAAGCATCCAACTGCTGTTCGTGAGAATCTTGATTCGGGAACTTTTAATCGCTTAAAATTCCAATGTTTTTTGGAGACCAGCTCTTCCCCAAGGCGTTCAGTGTGCGATGGACTTATAAGTGAAGACAACGAACTCATTTCGTTAATTCGACGTTCATTCATTTGGGTATTGTTCATCCCATATACGGCGCATTCACATCTGTGGAGTCAAAGCACTTGGTTTAATTTCTTGTTTAGATACTATGGTCCAGATTTATCTGTGGAAAGTTGTGGGATCAATATAGTATACCGGCAAAAAATGGAAGAGTTAACACGTATAATGGCACAATACTCTAAAACTTCCCCGTTTGATTGGTTCCTTGATGACATCATTATCGATCCCAAAAAAGTATGGCATATGTGGGACGACTTTCCAGAGATATTCATTGAAGCTACGAGCTCTAGTGAGTACCTACACCCTCAAAGGTTATTCATTTCTCAAGGGGACACTAGTGTAACTGCACAGTATTCTTATCATGAGGATGACCAATACCCTGATAACCAGTTCCGGGTAAGAATTCTTAAGTCCGGCAAACTTTTCATTTGGTTTTGTATCCATTATATGTTTGGGAAAATTACATAACAAGTCCAATGTTTATGACATATTTCAGATTAGATCATATGTTTTTAATTTTGTCAATTAAAACCCCAAATAACATTGAATTAATTTGAACCTTATGTCCGTCTCCGTTATTTATGTTCATTATTCTTGTGTTTTGCCGAAGTAGGTTCATAAATCAATTTGGCAGCCAATAAAAATAGAGGGTAGAAAAAGAAAGCTTCATTTAGAGAGGGAAAGCTTCACATAAAGTGAGAAAGTGATTGCAAAAAAATTGAAGCCAATTACCTTGGTGAAACATAGTTTTATTAATGGTTTCATGTTTCTCTCGGCTTCATTACTTCCTAGAATAATGATAATGAATAGTGGATGTCAATAGGGTTTCAAATTGAAATGATTTCATAATTATGGAATGTTTTTAATAACGTCGTAAACTTTTCTATAGAAGAGCCATTTGGATCCATCAGAACTAGTTGTCAGGTAATCCAGGAGTGTTCACCCTTAATGGGTTGAACAGTTTATGTTCATGCCCAAGAGCATTCCTAAATTTGGGATTTTGACTCTCTAAATTAAAAACTTGTTGGGAAATTTAGACTCCGATTAATATAATTAACAAGTTCTAAATCCAAGTTGTTAATTAGATTTATTATGTATAAAACTTGTTAAAACAAACAAACATCAATATCATGTTAAAATCATATGCAGTGGAAAAGTAAATAAGACAAGATATGATAACTTAAGAAAACCAATGAAACCAACCAGTTTCACAGTAAAAAACCTAGGGGGGGACCTTCTCGAAAAGCAGTTCACTATAGTCAAGAGAAGTTTCAGATCTAGTACAAAACCTTTATTCCTAAACTCTATAATTTTCGTAGATGAACTCACAACAGAAACTTTTTACCGGTTCAGAACCTCTGAACTCCTCATAGATGAACACTACCCTTTAATGCACAGATCCCAATACGTGACTAACTCCTTTGTATGAATCCCAGTATGTGACTCACACACCAACTTGAGGAAGAAGAATGTTGGCTGCAAAATTTTTCACTTCAACAACAATAAAGATCAAGAAGCACTTGGTTATAAAACCCTAAAGCGCAAATGACACAGTAGCTTCTTTTTAAGAGAATAAGGCTTCGGTCACCTTAGCATATGTCCTCCTTGTATTCTCTTATGTGACGGCTTCTAAAATAAGCTTTATATATGTCTAGGGTTGTGTGAAAAGAAACCCTACACAAATACAAAAGCATGTGCCGAAAATCAGATCTGAAAATCTGAATTTTCGTAACCTCGATAGATAGTATCTGTCGAGCCTCATTAAACCTCGATAGATAACTATCTGTCGAGTAGCTGTCGAGCTATCTGTCTAGCTTTTCTTCACTTGTTTCTTAG
The DNA here is from genome assembly GCA_032878915.1 of Castanopsis chinensis. Lineage (NCBI taxonomy): Eukaryota > Viridiplantae > Streptophyta > Magnoliopsida > Fagales > Fagaceae > Castanopsis > Castanopsis chinensis. The sequence continues at coordinate 148,899 of JAVQMG010000029.1, read as the reverse complement.
TCCAATCTTCATGATTTTAATATTAGACTTGAACAACATGTTCTTTAAAGTATTAAACACATCCTAGATATACCCAAATACAAGTAAAGTGCATTTTGTCAAAGGATTAGCCAACTACATAAAATATGCCCTTAATAATCTCCTCCTTTGGCAATCTGTGACAAAATCACAACAAACAAATGAACATATGAGAGAAGTCATAAATCACTCGACTCATACTCACTTGTTAGGTACAACAAAATTTATCCTAAAACAAACTCTTGAAAAACTTTTCTAGAAGAGAGTTTATGACAAGTAGACTTTGACAATCTGTATTTCTGAAACACTTTAAACAAAACACATCAAGGTATCTTTATGTGAAGCAAAAATAATAGATTGCATACAAATAAAGAAACATGTGTATAAAGAGAGAAAAGAAACAACACATGTAGAGATAGGCGAAGAAAACATACATCAACACACATACATATATATATATATATATATATATATTAAAGATAAGCACAATGTATATAAACATGGTCACAAGACCTAAGGTACAAGAAGAAGAAGTTAAAAGTAACTCTCACAACAACAATGAGGTAAACACTTCCCCTAACAAGATGAAACACATCTCCCCCTTACAAAGGCATGTATTTCTCCCCCTAACTTGTAGAATTTTAAAGAAAGAAATCACAAATTTTTCAATTTCTCTCCCTTTTTATCATGATTGACAAAGGGTACAAGAAGCTATAAAGCTTCACTTGAGAAACATAAAGATGATAAAAAATGATCAAAGGGGCACAAGAAATCCATAAAAATGCATGAATATAATGAAATAAGATGCTATGGATGACAAGATCAAAGAAAGATGCAAAACATGTAAAAAACAATGCATGCAAGAGAATCTTGATCAATCGAGAGGTGTCGAGAAGCTATCAAGCCAACTTCGATGGATCGAGAAGGTGTCGAGGATCTATCGAGCAGATAGAGAATTTCTCGATGGATTGAGAAGCTGTCGAGAAGCTATTGAGATTGCGATAAGAATCAATTGAAGAGCTCGATAGATAAGTCAGGTGTCGAGGGGTGTCAAAGAGGTGTCAAGATTGCTTAAAAACAGTTTTTTCAGGAAGGAAAAACACAGATATGAATGCAATCACACATGCAACTCAACCAATGATCTAAACAACATTTTGAACTCTTAAAAACATCTCTCAATAAGAAAAATGATAAGCATTTAGATCTCAAAACACACACACACACACAACAAGTTTATCCGATTTTATGTTTAAAAAACAAGTTACGACAGTTTAGTGAGAATACATCAACATATGCAAACCTTGTGATGGTCAAATCACATTGTATCTGCACATGTATCAAGAAGCAAAGAATATTGCGTGTTGTGTGTGTGTTGTGTGTGAAAAACATTGCAAGATTGCACAAATATCTCTATGTTATGACGATTTGAGACATGAGAAAATTACTTTAACTCATACACAATCATAACTGTTTGATGGGGACTATCACCTTCGAGGTACATCCTATAACTCCCATATCTCCTAAAAAACACGCTTGTAATAATGTTTTAAAGCATTTTGTTCTTTGCAACTTTTTTTTATCAAATCATGCATGGGTATACAAGAGAGAGAAAAGAAATACTCATTTATGTTAAGCTTTTTGACATTGCACATTTGCTATGCCGAAGCATATAGATGTCATTGTCATGATTGGTGGGTAATAGTGGTAAAATAGTTATTTATGTCTTTCTCTTACGATTTTCTAGTTATTCCTGTAAAAAAGAGTGATACGAGTGTTAAGTACAAGAGATCGCTTAATCTTACTCATCACAAACAAAGAGCCACAAAGCTCACTTGCTTAGTTGTGCATAAAGATGCTCATCTAAGTTATAAGAGATACAAAGTTTAGAAAACTCTGTTTCAATGGCCATTTTAAGGTTCACAAGAACCAATGTACACAAACACACACTGTTTTTGTATTTTCTGATTTTTTCCTTATTTATTTATTTTAAAAATAAAATAAAATAAAAACTAAACAACCAAACAAAAATAGACAAACAACTTGAGAGCATGAAAAAAAGATGTAGATGCATGAAAGCATGATAGAAAAATGCAAATGCATGAAATCAAGCAAAGAGAATCTTACTTTAGATAGAAAAAATTAAAGTAGAAGACAAACAGAAAAGACAATTAAGTCTTAAGCTCCTTTCTTACCCACACAGTACGAGTCTTTGACCGTGAAGATGAAAATACACATGTTCTAGTATGTCTACTAAAGGACATAGAAGAATTAAAATTCTCCTGAAATTGAGTTAAAAAGCTTAAAGCTTTTAATAACTCTTCAAACCAAGGTGTAAGCCCCTGAGAGGAAATCTGTGACCGTTTGGACAATTGTTTATGAAGATACAACTTAAAACAATTAGGACGAATGTGTCCAGAAACACCACAATGGTGACAAACATGAGGTCTAATGAAAGATTTAGAATTAGACAAATCAGTTTTAAATATCATACCTTTATCACCTTTCTCATATTGGGCACAATGACAGTCTTTAATCCAAAAGCCATGGAAGATGAAGGACTGGAGGAAACAGCATATCCTAAGTCAATCTTATCAAAACTAGGCTTTTGAGCACTCAATACCTTATCAAGTTTTGCACTAGACATCCTCTCTATTTGAATTTTAGTTTGACCAAGTTCAAGCTCGAGATTCTTAACTTTCTCTTCTAATGAGGTGTTCTCCACAATAAGAGTCTCAACTAACTTTGCAGTCTCATCTAATTTGACTAACAGGTTAGTTTTTTTAGTTTCTACCTCATTAAGCTCTTTTCTACAAAGATGAGAAGTTTTTCAGATCTTATGAATTTAGTGCAAAGCTTATCATAGGCTTCTTGAAGGGTCAACTTATTGGGTACTTCATCATCAAAAGAATCCTCACTATCACTAGCATTCTTCACAATCACCTTATTAATTGAGATAGCAAATGCCATAACGTGACTACATTCATCCACATACTTATTAGAAGAATCATTCTCAGTGTTACTCCAAGTAGCAACCAACCCTTTATCTTCTAACTTCTTGACCTTTTCCCTTATAAGGTAGTTTGGGCACTCTATCTTCATATGACCAAAACCCTTGCAATCATGACATTGAATGAGGGGTTTCTCATTCTTACCCTTCCTAGAGAATTTAGATTTCCTAGGAGGTTTGCCCTTATCATTTTTCCTAAATTGAAGAAGCTTGATAATCTCATCAGTTATGAAGGTTAGATCCTCATCCTCATCTTCATCTTCATCTTCAGAGTCCTCAATCTCTTCCTCTATACCCTTAAGAGCCAAATTTTTACTTTTTCCACTCTTTCCACTTTTTCCCATTGAGCCTAATCTCATCTCATATGTTTGAAGGTTTCCTACATGCTCAGTCAAAGGAAGTTGATCAATATCCTTCACTGTTTCAATGGCAGTGATCTCGGCATAGAATCTTTTAGGTAAGAACTTATGGATTTTCCTAACAATTTGGGATTCTGCTATAGATTCTCCAAGATTGAAGGTAGAATTCATAAAATCCTTGAGTTTAGCATAGAAATCATCAAAGGTCTCATCCTCCTCCATCCTTATTTTTTCAAAGCTACTAGTGAGTTTTTGAAGCTTCATAGTCTTTATTGCCTTGATACCTTCATAGATGGTCTTAAGAATGGTCCATGCTTCCTTGGCAACTTCTGTGGATGATATTTTTTTGAATTCCTCATTGGTCACCCCACAAAACAAAGCATTCAAGACCCTACTGTTGAAATTTACCGCTGTGATTGTTGCATCATCCCAATCCACTGCACTTTCTTTGGCTTAATCCAGCCAACTTCAACAGCTTGCCATATCTGTTCACCTAGAGCCTGCAAAAAAACTTTAATACGAACTTTCCAGTACGTATAATTAGTGCCATCAAATAAAGGAGGAATCAAAAGAGATTGTCCACGATCTATGACAACGGGGGTCAAGGATCACACTTAGGAAATTAATCCAATCAAAGTGTACCCGCTCTGATACCACTTGTTAGAAAATTTAAACCCCAGTTGATAGAATTAACAAGTTTTAAACCCAAGTTGTTAATTAGATTTATTATGTATAAAACTTGTTAAAACAAAAAAACATCAAAATCATGTCAAAATCATATGCATCGGAAAAGTAAATAAGACAAGATATGATGACCCAGGAAAACCAATGAAACCAACCAGTTTCACAGTAAAAAACCTAGGGGGAAACCTTCTCGAAAAGTAATTCACTATAGTAAAGAGAAGTTTCCGTTCTAGTACAAAACCTTTATCTCTAGACTCTACAATTTCCGTAGATGAACTCACAGTAGAAACCTTCTACCGCTTTAGAATTTCTGAACTCTTCAATATATGAACGCCACCCTTTGATGCACGGATCCCAATACATGACTAACTCCTTTGCACGAATCTCAATAAGTGACTAACACACCAACTTGAGGAAGAAGAATGTTGGCTGAAAATTTCTTCACTTCATCAACAATGAAGATCAAGAACCACTTGGTTACAAAACCCTAAGACGCAAACAACGCAGTAGCTTCTTTTTGAGAGAATAAGGCTTCGGTCACCTTAGCATATGTTCTTCTTGTATTCTCTTATATGATAGTCTCTAAAATAAGCCTTATATATGTCCAGGGTTGTGAAAAAAGAAATCCTACACAAATACAAAAGCATGTACCGAAAATCAAATCTGGAAATTTGAATTTCCGTAACCTTGATAGATACCTCGATAAATAGTATCTGTCGAGCCTCATTAAACCTCGATAGATAGATATCCGTCGAGCAGCTGTTGAGCTATCTATCCGTAGATGTTGAGCTATCTGTCCAGCTTTAGTGAACAACTTTTCTTTACTTGTTTCTTGATCCAATCTTCATGGTTTTAATACTAGACTTGAGTAACATGTTCTTTGAAGTATTAAACACATCCTAGATCTCTCAAATACAAGTAAAGTGCGTTTTGTCATTTTTTTATACAATTTCCCCTTATGTTTTAAACTTGGACAAAAAGTGTGTTTCCAAATTGTAACTCACGAGGTTCTATTTAAAAAAAAAAATATATATATATATATATATTTTAATAAAAGCATAATTATGTTTTTGCATTGTTGTTTTCAAAACAGCATTTATTTTTTAATAGATTTTATCATATACATTTTTAAATTTGTTTTTTCAAAATACACATTTTAAAATAGCTAACCAAATAAACCTTTAGAGTCCGCTTGGAATTTTGATTTCTTGAGGGGGAGAGGGGGGGCGATTTTGAATGAAAATGAAAAACAAATGGCATTTTTTTTTTTGGGATTTGTTAAAAAAATTCAAAAAGAACGCCATATAGTATTTAAAAAGTTGAAACTTTGACATAAAGGTGAATAAAGACAAAAAATTTTGTCAAAAAAAATACAAAAATATTGTTGTTAATGGGCACTTTGCGGTGCCCGTTAACACCACCCTTTGTTTTTAAGCAAATCATGTTTTTAAAACTGGAGAAAATGTGCATCTTCAAATTGTTGCTCATGGGGTTACCCTTTCAAATTAAAATTGCTAGAAAACAGTGTTTTGGCACTTCAATTTTTCACAACAACATTTTCAAAAATTTTACAAAACAAATCAATTGCATTTTTAAATATCATGATTTTAAAAACGTAACTTTTAACATTGTGATTTTGTTTTTGTTTTTTTTTTTAAACTGCGGATCTAATTGCTAGAAGTATTGTAAAAAAAGAGAAAAAATTGTTTGCTAGAGTGCACTTGGACACACTTGTTAGTTGCTTATTTGCTAAAGTACGATAAGAATCAAGAGAAATTATTTTTGTGTGAGCCCACCAAAAAAAGTTCAAAGCTCTAAAACTGGGCTTTCTCTTTTGGGGCGCTTGCAAAGCGTGCTTATAGAGTATTAGTAGCATATTTCCTAAAATAGAATGGGGTGAATATCGGTAATCAAAGCTCAAAAATACCCAAAAATCAACCCACACCAGCTTATGTACCCATTTTCCTCCCAAGATGGGTTTTAGCTATAGTTGCTTCCTATCTTTAGGGAGCACTATTCATTCCTTAAATATTTGTTTATTGATTTTATATTTTGGTAACTGTGATAAAGTTGTGTTGATAAGTGAAATGAATAATAAAAAATGTGTGAAGAAATAATATTTAAATAAAATAAGCCTTATCTTAAAATTGGAAGAAATTTTAACTAACTTGCTATCATTGTTATTACTAACTAGCAGCAAACCCGTGCGTTGCGTATGATAATTATTTTTATGGTATTTTTATTAATTTTTATTTTTTTACAATTTAAACTAATCTAATAATGGGTAATTTATTTCGTAATTATATTTTTATTCATTATAGGAACAATCATAAATGTAATATAGGAACAATCCAAAACACCAAAAAAACGTAAACTAAAAAAATTAATAAAACTTAACAATAATTAATTGAACCAATTTTAGGATAAAATTTTGTTTTTGACTATCTATTAAGGTTATTTTCTTTGTAGAAATTATAATTTTGGCCACTCAAAACATATTATCAAATAAAAAATTATTAGCAAAATCTAAGAATTAAATTTCTATACATGTTTTGTTATAAAACAATAATAATTAAAATAAAATTGCAAATATTAAAATTTGTCACCTATCCAATTATTGTCGTTTGGCTAACCTTTACTTTTCTTTAAATGAATGACATTATAGAGTACTACTAATACAACTATTACGAGTACTTTGTCCACCACAAAGGATTAGAAAAAAAACAAAAATTAGTAAAGTCTCATAGTTTAACATCTAAATTGAGCACTATAAAAAATCATGCTATGTAGCAGAATAAATACCAAATTATCTAAATCATGTTATGTAATAAAATAATATTATATTTTTATATGCTATATTCAATTCTTTAGAACGTAATAGGATAATATTTAACAATTAAAGAGAATAAAAAATAAAAACAACAACAACAACAATTTAAAAAAACAAAACTAAATCGCATTAACCCAAAATAGAGTTTTAAAGAATATAAAAAATTATCAACTTAAAGTAGAGATGCCAAGAAAAAAAAATCCACCAAAAAATTTAGAGAGAGAGAGAGAGAGAAAACCATTTTTTTTGTGAGGGAAAGCTATGCATAAAATAGAAGAGATAGTGACAGATTTATAGTAAGAGGATGTGAATAAAAAGAGACAAAAATAAAGGAAGATAAAGGGAAAGAAAAAGAATGATATTAATGTAGAGGGTAGTGGAGAGATAAAAAGGTAAGGGAGGGAGAAAGATTGAAAAAGTAGTGGGGAGATGAAATGGTAAGAGAGAGAGAAAAGTTGGAGAAGTGTAAATATTAAAAAAATAAATACTAAAAATAATTATAAGAAAATTGGAAGGAAAAAAAAAAAAACCCTAAAGCTTGAAAGGCTTCAACGGTTTTTTTTTTCCTTCTTCCTTTAAGCTAAAAAGGCTCATACAAAACCCTAAAACTGAACTGAAAATGTTTTGGGTTGGGCTTAATAGTGGAACTAAATAAATAAGAGGTGGACTGGATTAATTATATAGATTTATTATAGAGTGATAATAGATGTAAATAAATAAGTAATGAGTTGGATTTATTACAGGGTGATAGTAGAAGTATATAAATAAGTAGTGGACTGCATTTATAGGGCTGAAAATTGTAAAAACTATTTTAAAATTATAGGACAAATTATATATATTTTTTTAAAATGACGTGGCAGCCTATGTGGCGCAACGTGAGAGCAGCATCATTAAACGTTACGCTTCAGTTTTTAGTAATATATAGAATATATATTACTATATAGCTAACGTGCTTTTTTTTTTTTTTTTTTTTCAGTATTTTCATCCGTCCACTCCGTATAATTTTTGCTTCCCCACAAGAAGAACTCTAAAGTGGTTTAATCCTCAACGTCGTGGGCACTCAATCTCAATTGACATAACCTCAAATTTGTACGATGACAGTAATTGGATGGGGTTAGCACTATATGCATCTTTTTCTATTAATAGGGATGGCACCATTTTTGAAAATATGGTTTCAATTTCTTCATCTGATCAATTCCTGTACTGTCAATTCGAGTTGAGTAGAGCTAGTCTGGATCAAATCCTTGTTTGTCGCATCAATTTTGAAGAAAACGCATGGTTACATAGTCTATTTGGATTCAGTTGGATATCCTACATACCAGGTGAGGCATTTAAGGATGTGTTGAATCAGTGCGACCATATGAAGGCTTCATTTGTAAGTGATTGGCCAGGTGTGATAGTGCAAAAATGTGGGCTTCGTCTTTTGTACCAGCATGATCGGTTACAATTTGAGCGAGAAGTACGGCATTGCAACACCTTGATTGCTGCATATCAGTATTTCCAACAGTGGGTATGGAAAGAAGGAAATGTGCATTATGGTACTGACATAATTTCAGAAATACGCAAGAAGCAGACTACTTATTCTATACCTCTACATAAACCTAACAAAATGGAGCTGGTAAGAAATTTTGAGTATTTTCTTAGGAACACAATGATTTTCATGGTCCTTTTTACAACTTTTGAGTGTCAGGTTGTGATTGATGCTAATAAAAGTAAGTGATGTTACTTCAATCATAATATGTTACGTCAATAATTGTAGAAGATTGTGAAAATTATTGTTTCCTTAACATTACTATTTACATTTGCAAATGCAGGATGTACACTCCCTCTAACGTTCTACCCTGGTCTGTGACTCAAGTGCATACCTTATTACTTTTTATTTTTTTTTTGTTTTTTTATTTATTTATCAGGGCTTAGATGGATGCTTTGAATATTTTGATTGTTTCCCTCCGGTAGAAATTTTACGTTGGTTCACCAGTCAAAGTAATGAGCCCTCAGTGACAATCTATGTGCCAAAATATTTCTACAATGACATTGATTGGATGGGACTTGTTTTATGTGCTAAATTTTCAATCCAGGAGCATCAAACTGCAATACTTGAAAATCCCAACTCAACAATTTCTCACCACCTTATTTGTCTTTTAGAAACTGATGTAGCCGGTTCGGAGCATTTACTTGTCCATCTCACTAATAATGAAGAATTCATATGGCTAGATACAGAAGGGCAATTTCTTTGGTTGTCCTGTATTTCACGTGGGATGTTACCAGATGAGTTCAATCAATCTGGTTGCATCAAAGCTTCAATTATAAGCGATTGGCCAGGTGTGATGGTGCAAAAATGTGGGCTTAGTTTCTTTCATGTGAATGATGACTGGTTTCGGGAGATGAGATATCGTTGTGAGTGGGAATATAATTTTCAAAATTTCATCAATCAAGTGACAGCAGGTAAGTTGAAAATGAAGCAAGACCATGATGATGAGACAGGACCTAGAAGAACTAGTAGCTCCAATGAGGACCAAATTCACCATGAAATTACAAGAAGGCCTATTGATAAAGGGGAAACAAGTAAAGCTAAGGATCAACACAGCCAAAGCAACCTGCTGGTAATTAATAAACTACCATTTATCTCAAAAAGTTTAGCTAACTGGAAATGATTAACGAAATTATTTAATCATTATTCTAATACTTCGTCTTAGGTGTAGTTCAAATTCTCCCTTGATAAATGAGGCCAGAACGTAGGATTTTTTAATTTTTTAAATAAAAGGTAGAGTGAAGACATATAGCAAACTTAGATTATTTACTCTAATACTATGAAAATGCTCAATTTTACGATTATTTTTATTTCTTGGATATGATAATGCACAATTTTAAATGATTTTGCATTGAATACAAATTTAGATTTGTTATATTAAATTTGACCTATAAAATGAATCCATTTCAAAATGGAGTGAGATCCTATCACGATAAACTACAATTTGTCTCAAAAGTTTAAGACATTAAGACAAAAATTTAATTTAATCATTTAACCATTATTCTAACAACACACAATATTTTTGTTTTACAGGACTTTGATCATCGCCTTGTCCATAATTTTTGTTTCCCTAAATGTGAAGGTCTAGGTTGGTTCAGCAGTCAGAGTGATTCGCCCTCGTTGACAATCAATTCAATTAGAAATTTGTGCAGTGATAATACTTGGATAGGATTTGCTCTATGGGCCTTTTTTGAATTGAACGAGAATCAGATTTCCATCCTAGACATTCTTGATTCAGAAACTTCCTACAACCTTATTTGTCATTTAGAAACCAATATTGGTAGTGTGAAGCCTCGCCATATCTATTGTCCAACTAAGAAAGATCTCATGCTGTCACAAACAGGTGGATTCTTTTGGTTGTCCTATATACCACGCGGGTCGCTTCCAGATTGGCTGAATCATTGCTTCCTTGCTAAGTTTTCATTTGCAACTAACTGCCCTGGCTTGACAGGGCGGAAGTGTGGTCTTCTTCCCATGTACAAGCACACTGTGCAGAAGTGTATCCATGGTTTCACGTACAAGCTTTGTGAGAAAGAGTTCAAGGGGGAAATATTAACGTACCTCGTGAAATCCTTGTCTGCTCATTGGAATAAACTGTGGAAATTGACGATTGATAATACAAACAGAAGGAGGCAAAAACACGACACTGAAACAAGACCAAGTACAAGTGGCAGCGATCTAATGAGGAGTCTCATCCTGAAATAGGGACGAAACATGTTGATCCCAGGCTTTAAAGACAAGGGAAAGAAGGTTCTAGAATAATTTCTCTTATTGTTTTCCATCGCAGTATACTCTGTTGAAATGGAGAAAGTTCATTTTGTGATTAATATTTTAATTCTTCTTTTCTGGATCTGATAATGTATCTATACCAATTAATATGAACCATCAGAAAATGATCCTAGCTAATTCACAGTGGGTCTGTATGCTTTCCTTACCTTATCCAAGGCGAAAGAACGGCAGGCTATCTTTGAAAAATGAAAAACAATTACTGAAAGGAGTGAGTTGGGATAGGATTGAATTCCAATCTGCAGACTTCGGCTTGTTAAAAATCAACACTGCCCCTCTAGAAATTTCTAGAGTTTTTCTCTATCAATCTCTCACAGGAATTCTCTTGGAGATATTTCCTAGTTTCCTCTAGAGAGTAAAACTTCAGCCACAATTTCATTACTGTTCTAGAATATTTTTTGGGTGACAAATAAGAAAGAAATTAGAAACTAGAAACCTATAGAACTGGAAATATGCCTATGGAAGCAAAATTCTTAGGTACTTTCGAAGTATAGAAAAATGGTTCTTTTTCTTTATATATTTATAGTAGACCTTACTATATTTTTATGAGAATATAAAATATAGTAGGGTCTACTATAAATGAGAAAGAAAAGAGCATTATTTTTCGCATTCCGAAAATACATAAAAATTACTCCAAATAGAAAGAAGCTTCGTGAAATGAAGCATTTTACTGTTAAAGAATTGTGTAGAAATATCAAAGTCGGTGGCTCAACCGACTTAAAACTAGTATATATAGGAGGAAGCTAGGTAGGGTGCCCATTGTGTGTGAGAAACAAAACACCAATTCCTAGTGTGAGTGTCCAAGTGTTTATATAAAAGTGAGTGTGCTTAGTAAAGTGCATATGTGTTCATTGAGTGAGAAGTGAGTGCAAGTGAATTTAAGTGAGTTGGTATGTGTAATATTAAAGTTGAAGTGTGCGTTTAGGTACACCTGTGTTATTATTATTTTGAAATAAAATTTTGTTTGTCGTCTTCCCTTCCGTATTGTGCTTTTTGTTCAACAGCGCCTGATGAGTTGAGCAATTCCTCTACCTAATTCTTCCCCTTCTCTTTCTTTCAATATTCCTCCACAACACTAAATGAGAGCTCGGACTTAATGTGACAGTACACGTACCTTAGCGAAGCCTTGAGTCCAAGATAACTTATAGAATCGTAGCTCTACTCTAACCAATCAGATGACCCATCGCTCATCTAGGTTTAATACCTTTAACTTCCATTTGTTTTCAATGTAGTCTATTTGTCCACATTCATCCATGCCCACACAACCATATCTACCAAAAATGTCATCGCTTTTAGTGTCAGGCTCTTGTCTTAGGTGAGTTAGGCAACTAACTATGGTACTAAATTTTATCCAATTAGGCTAGTTATTTGATTCCAAATATAAAAAATAAAAAAGATTAATTATATGAAATGAATAAATTAAACTCCAAATTATAGCCAAAAATTAAGGAAAACAAATGTGGGGGAAAAAAAAAAGGAGAAAGATGGTAAAAAAAGATATAGCCAAAAAAAAAAACTTCGAGACAAAATAAAATGGGGAAAGGACTTCCAATCCAAAAAAAGGGGGGGGGGGGGGCGGCCAATGAATTATACTGGAAATATATATATATATATATATATAATAAAAAAAAAAAAAGGAGGCTCAATTTGCATTAACACAGAAATTTTGTGAAGCTGACATATATAAAAACTTTGACATTTGCAAACAATAATTATTTGATTGCTGTTCTAGACTTATACATCTAGCAAAATATCACAACTGGTAAAACCCAACAACTTGAAGAAATACGAATCAGTAGTGATTCCAACAGATGGAACTTATTTATCTTAGTGAATTTTTTTATTTGGTTTTATTTTTTTAGTGAGCTTATCCACACGCACCCAGTCAACTACACAAGATTGATTATGATATTTGGAACTAAATAGAAGGTAATTCTGTAATACAATACCTGAAGTTAAAATAAATGGCAAATATGGCATGGCACAGCCAAATAAATATCAAATTGGATTTTTTTTTTTTTTGGGGTAATTCAGCATTTATTTATAGAAACAAAACACAAATTACAAAGGAAGACCCAAAATAAACTACCAAAGGGAAACCTCCCTACTACAGCAACCAAAACAAACTAATCATAAAACCAAAGCAAGCCAAAACAGATGGTAAAGCAAAACACGCTAACTACTACCCTAACGATCTAAACAAAAACATCTATAAGGCATCACAACCAGTACCTTTAGCATAGTAGCACATAGACCAGCACTTTGGCAAAACACAGCAGCACAAGATTTCAAGGATCAAATTAAAATACTACTTGGATCAATCCCCCAATTACAACAGATGGTAGCATTCAAAACTGACTTCTTGAACTTGGTTTTAAACCCCAACCTAGCTTTGACATCCTTAATGATGCTTCTCTCTTTAGCTGTTCTTCTGTCCAAATTCTTTCTTCATGAACTATGGCATTTCTTTGCAGCCAAATATGGTAGACTATTGCCCACCAAGCAAGTTTGCAAGCTATTACTCTCAACCCCTTCCCTTTTAACTCTCTAACCCCCCAAGCAATCAAGTCTTCCCACACAAATTGAGCATTTGAAACTAGACACAACTTCATTATTTCATCCCAAATTCTTCTAGTGAAAGAACATTCAAAGAAGATATGATCTCTACTTTCAAGGCAATTTCTACAAAAAACAAATAAGCTATCATCCAAGTACCCCCACTTGGCCATTCTATCTCGTGTGGACAACTTGTTGATTATAGCTAACCAACCAATAAACGAATGCTTCGGGATAGTTAAATGGAACCAAACCAACTCCCACCACTCAACTTCACTAGATTTATTTCTAATCTTAGCATATGTTGCAGCACAAGAAAACTTCCCATATTTAGTAGCTTGCCAAAGGGTTTTATCCTCATCTTTAAGCATAACAAGGAATAGTTGACAATGAATAGTTACAAGAGCATCAGATCTAGCAGGCCTCCAAATCCATGTCTTATCTTTCAGCACAGAATCCACTTTAGCTTCAGGATTACTTGTAGCATCATAAATGACACGAGAACCAAATCTTTGAATCAATACCCCAGCAAGATGCCAAAGGTCATGCCAAAGAAATATAGATTTCCCATCCCCTACCTCAAACTTGATAAACTTCAATTCCTTACTTCATTCCTCAATTTAAGAATTGCTCTCCAACTCCAGGTACATTCTTGAGAAATTTTTAGAGTCCAAAAACACTTACCTTTGAGAAGATTTGCATGAATCTAAGCCACCTAAAGAGATCTAGCCTTAGTAAACGAGCTCCAAATGTATTTCATTATAGCAGCTCTATTCCAACTAGCAACTCTTTGCAATCCCAGCCCTCCCTCTCGTTTGGGTAAACAAAATTTTTCCCATGCTACTTTAGTTTTCCCTTTGCCAATACCCTGCCCTTGCCACAAGAAATTATTAAAATTCTGCTCTAGAGTCTTGATGACCTTCTTAGGGAGGATAAAGTTACTTGAACAAAATCGTTGAATACAATATAGAACATATTGAAGAAGTTGTAACCTGCTAGCAAAAGATAGTTTCCTTGATGATCATGATTTGATTCTGCCTTGAATTTTATCAATAAGTGGTTGACAGTCCTTCAACCTTAATCTGCCAAAGATAAGAGGTAATCCCAAGTATCTAGCTGGAAGAGTACCTTAATTAAATTGCAACACATCCAGAATTTCCCATTTTACATCTTGAGGCACAGCTGAGAAGAAAACTTCACTCTCACTTGGATTTACATCCAAACCAGAGGCTACTTTAAATTCTTTAAGGCCCTCTTTTACTAGATTTATGGTGGGAAGATTAGCAGCAGTAAATATTAGGAGGTCATCAACAAAACTCAAGTGGGTAATCTTCAAGGCTTTGCAATAAGGATGGAACTTAAATTGAGTAGGTTCTTGAATCTTCCTTTGCATGATCCTTGTAAAAGCTTCCATGGCAACAACAAAGAGATAGGGAGAAATAGGACCACCTTGCCTAAGTCCTTTACCTCCTTTGAAGTAGCCAACCATGCTTCCATTTAAAGATATAGAAAACCTTGGATTGGTGATGCACTCCCTTAACCACATTACAAACTTCACTGGACAACCAGAAGCTATCAAGCACATAATAATAAAATTCCAATTTACAAAGTCATAAGCTTTCCTTAAGTTTGCTTTAATAGCACATCTACCCAGACCAGAATTTTTGTGATAGCCTTTAACTAATTCATGGGCAAGTAAAACATTTTCTGAGAAATTTCTACCTTTAATGAAAGCTTTCTGATAGAGTTTACTAGAAAATTTAAGCAAGCTTGAAGCCTATTGGCAAGGACTTCGGTGATGCATTTGTACACCACATTATAGCAAGCAATCGGTCTAAATTAGCTACTGTTGATGGATTTGGGATCTTTGGTACTAGAGTAATTAGTGTAGAATTTACCTCAGTAAGAAGCTTCCTTGATCTGAAGAAAGATGCAATGGCTGCAACAAAATCTGATTTTACAATATGCCATGCTTACTTAAAAAATCTCACAGTAAAGCCATCTGGTCCAGGTGCTCTCTTGCTTCCCATGGAAAATAAAACGTTCTTATCTCAGTCTTTGTGACCTCTCTCTGCATGAATGACTTCGTATCCTTAGGAATCTGATCTTGGAATAAAGAAGAGACAGTTTGAATCATGGCAGCTTCCTCCACATCATCTGAGAATTCCAAAAACTTCTGATAAAAATCAAACACATTAATCTAGTCAACTTTTTCTACTTGATTCCAATCACCATCCAACAAGCATTTAATGGCACTTCTTTCTTGCCTAGTCTTAATAAGGCAGTAAAAATAGGAAGAATTATTATCCCCCAAGTTAAGCCATTTATTCCTAGATTTTTGCTTGAAAAATCCTCTTCTGCACTACTAATTGAAATGTACTCATGGAGTAATTCATCCTCTACCCTTTTGGATCACAAGCAACTACCAGAATTCAACATTTTCCTTTGAAAATTCTCAAGCTTTCCTCTTGCCATCTCAACTCTTTGAGTGATCCCCCCAAAAAGATCTTTATTTATTGTTTTCAGCTTTACCTAGTTGCCTTTAACTTCTGGTACAGTTTGAACATAGAAGTACCACTTACCTCAATATCCCAAGCTTCCTCAACCCACCTAAGAAAATCTTTGTGGTCACA
This sequence comes from Castanopsis chinensis, assembly GCA_032878915.1. NCBI lineage: Eukaryota > Viridiplantae > Streptophyta > Magnoliopsida > Fagales > Fagaceae > Castanopsis > Castanopsis chinensis. The sequence goes on along the minus strand of JAVQMG010000029.1, from coordinate 132,995 downwards.
CCAATAGTTGAAAAATTTAAAAGGTTTGGGCCCATAGTTTTTACTACCACCCATGGAAACCAAAATAGTTGAATGATCTAAAATGCCTGGAGGAAGAAACTCAATTACACCATGGCCAAAGCAGGAACCCCATTCTTGGTTAATTAAAACTCGATCAGGTTTCTTAGCGACAAATTCTTCCTTCGATTGTCTGTTACTCCATGTATAGAAACACCCCACAGCAGCATGGTCCCACACCTCAAGCTTATCTAAACATTAATTAAACTCATTTTCATAACAGCCAACAGTCAAACCACCAAGCTTTTCATTTTCATTTCTAATCACATTAAAATCTCCAGCTCAGATCCAAGGAAAGCCCCTCACTTGCCTACAAAACTGAACTAAACTGTCCCACAAAACATTCCTCTTAACACCCTTATTAGCCCCGTATATAAAGGAAGAGTAGCACATTCAACTCTCCAGTTTTCTCCTCCCTTACTCTCGTTTCAACCAAACACACTAAATTGACATTCAACTTCTTAGCTTTACCTTAACCTCCTTCTGCTTCAGGGGGCAATTGAACCCCTGGTATTCCATATTAACCAATTCATGACCCGCTGGTATTAAAAGAGGGAGATAAAGCCCTCCTAACTGATGACTCTCTAACAGTACGACTAACATGGTTTGGTTTGGCTTTAACAACCATTTTTGTACTACATTTCAATGCCTCTTCAATCACTTCTTGAACAGTAAGAGTTGAAAATTTCTTTGTAGGAGAATTATGATTCCTCAATAGAACAGCATACCAATTGCTTGAGAGGATAGGCTTTGGAGTTACCTTAGGACTAGGAACTTTCTATTGAGCTTGCTTCCCTCTTTTATTATCAGCCTTCACTTTATCGACAACCTCCTTAGCCTTAGGAACCTAGCGTCTCTTAGTTATCCCTTTTTGGATCAACCATGTCAGTATTACCACAATTGGCAGCAAAGTGTCCAAAAAAATTGCATTTTGGGCACTTCATAGGGATCCATGGGTACTCAATCCCAACAAGAAAAGAATTACCGTCTCCCATATCAAACTTTAATCTCCCTAGGAAACTCAGCCTCCAGATCAACCTCCACAAAAACCCGCGCAAAACCAAGCCTTTGATTCGCTTCAGTTACAGTATCCGCATACAAAGGCCTTCCAACTCCACTGGCCACATGCCCTAAACAAATGTGATTCCAGTACTCCATAGGAAGACGGAGAATTTTTATCCAAATAGGAATTTTCCTTAAAGAAATATCAAGAAATTGCATTCTTGGCTGCCACTTAGGCAAGAAGATGGGTTTTGTTTGCAATATGCCAAAGTCGAGCTTCAAGAACAGAGTCACTACTTCGAGTGTCCGGGAAACGGAATAAGAACATGCCATTGTCCAGAGCAAATACCTCCACAAGGCCATATTGACCCCATAGAGCCTCCACAAAACGTTTCACCAACAGGAATGAAGGAGCCTTGTCAAGAAATTGCCCAATTAAGCTTGATTCCCACTTAGCAATACCCTCATCCACAGCCTCCCTAGGTGGTTGAACAACGTTTTTTCCCATCAATTCTTTTTGCCTCAAAAAATTGCAATTGAGAAGAGCTATTAGATTCATTCTGAAATAGAGACCGCCAGTCGTTACAGGCCTTAGGGCTGGACTGAAAGTTAAGAGGAGAATGAGGCCCACTAGTAAGCACAGGCCCAATTTGTGGGGGAGACCCATCAATCTGATCTTGGCCCAAAACAATAGGAGGTGACGCTTCAGCCTCAATCATGGCAACAACTCTAAGAGTTAGTTGGACTTGCTAACTTACTCAAAACTCTATTCTCCCTGTAAAATAATGACGCGTGGATCACACTAGTATAAGTCACGTGCTTGTCTCGTGATCTGCTAATAAACTCACTTGTAGATCTGTTGTTTTGTAGCTTGCACGACCTGTAGTTTATGCGGCAATTGAGTCAAGCTGCATCTGGAGCTCTTCCTCTTAACATATGAAATACCTTGGTTGCATGAGTTGATTTTCATTTGTTATTCTTAAAAATTACCGAGATCTACAAAGTTGCCATTGGAAGTTATGCAATTTTATGCACTTAAGGTTACTTTTGAGATGGGCTTATAAACCATATCACACAAATAGATGTCCAATGTGGGATACAATTAATACCCACATAACATACACTCAGTTAATTCAATATCAATTTTTTCATCACATAATCTGTTAATTATATGATATTTTTCTTTGGCCAAAAATATTATTTCATCCCTAAAGTTTGTACAAAGTTAGACACATATGATAGAAAATTAACGAAAATAAACAAAATTAACGGAAAGTATAATGTTTTTAATAATTTAGGAATGAGTAAAAAAAGCTTTTAATTGTTTAAAGAAAAAGAAAAAGTGAACTTGATGCAAACTTTGATAACGAGACAAATGCTCTTAGGTTTTGATTTTTTTTTTTTAACTTTTTTTTTTTTTTTTTTAAACTTGATTTCCCACAATAAAAACAAAAAATGTTTGTGATAATCCCAGTTGGGATTATGAATTTATTTGTCATTGTGTATCACTGTCATCTTTATATACAAAGGTTCCAAGAAATCCTAGTTTATAATAATATGTATCGATTTCATGATGTAATACTTCACTCTTGGCTCTTGCCCTATTTTTGCGTTTCTTGTGTTCACATCTGTGCCTGTTTCGTGTTTGACCAAGAAATGTGCTATTTTGCTGATTTTGCTAATCTTAAGATTGGATGTACGTATTAGCTGACTTGCTGAACTACTCATATTTCCCTCGATCTCAAAAGGGACAATCACGCTATCATTTGGTTTTCCAAAATTTTGTAATTCATCCATATCGAGTAAATTAGTGTTAGATTTGCAGGTTAAGGTATCTAATAGTCAAAATCGTTGCTGACTTGCTAAATATTTAAAAAGGTAGTTGTGCATTCGTCTTTAATTTAACATCTTTATATTAAAGAGACAAAGAACATTGTTAAACAGAAATAATTAACTTATCAATAATAATTAATCTTATTGACTCTAGATTTTTTATATTCTTGTTATTTATTTATACTTATTTTAGCCCTTTTGTTTTTGGCGCTCCACTGCTCCACAGTCCACACTGTTATTAAATTATGAATAAGGATTTCTACACACTTGCGTGCAGGAATTGCTACAAACAGGGTTAGGTGGCAACATGGTGACACTTGTCCTAGTATAATTTGAAATGCACATGATCAGTTTTAGTTTGTATTGTCCGTTAAGTATCTCCAGATTAGCTAAATCTATTTTTTGGAGAGCCAACTCCGAAAATAAACTCTAACAGATTTTCCAAATGCAAAACTTTTTCAAATATTTTTTGAAGTTGCTACAATGGTTCTCTTAATCTAGAGAACACTGTAGCAACTCTAAATGAATTTTTCTACTTAAAAAAATTATACAACTCATTAGAAAACAATTCTTTCTTTCTCCTCTCACAACAGCTACAAACACAACAATTATTTCTCTTAAACATCTCTAAACTCAAGCATAATTAAAATACAAACTCAAAAATACAATCTTAAAATTAATCAAATCATAACAATAAAAGCAAAAAAAAAAAAAAAAAAAAAAAAAAAAAAAAAAAAGACAGAAGCCATTTGACCCATCTGAGCTGTGTTGGGATTGAAGACGTGCGGCGGTAGAGCGGAAGGTGTGACTTGGCATAGTGAACGCCGATTCTGCGCCTGCCAGTGTCCTTCGATCAACAGTGGAACAAGCAAGATATCTCTGGCTTGTTCTTTCTCTGTTTCTTATCACATAAAGACCTAGAGAATGTTCTAGAATCAAGTAGAGAGAGAGAGAGAGAGAGAGAGAGAGAGAGAGAGAGAGAGAGAGAGAGCCAGAATCTTTTTTTGAGAGATCCAAAATCAAATATTAAAAGAAAAAGAAGGATGATAGAAGGAGTGGGCATACGTGTGTGGTGGAGAAAAAACAAGAGGAAAAAAGAAAGAAAAAAAAGAAAAGAAAAGTATAGATGAAATTAAGAAATGAAAAATAATATAAAGAATGAAAATTAAAAAATACTATCACAATATTTTCACAATAAATCTTAAATAACAGGTTGTTATCAGCTAATATTGGTGAGTAAAAAAATAATTTCAGTAATGAGTTCAAATTAGAACTCGTAATAACTTTCCACATAAAATTTTGTTGTGATTCTTGTAAAAGTATTACGAAAAATATTGTGAATATAACAATTTTCTTTAAAAAAATAATTGTTAAAAGTAAGCATAGGAAGAATAAATATTGATTAAAAAAATAATAATGGAAGAAATAATATTTATCCATAAGAGAAAAAAAATTTAAAAAAATCTCTAAAAGTCAAACACGCCTATCCAATATCCATCTCTCTCTCTCTCTCTCTCTCAAACCATCACTCTCTCTCCTCTCTCTCTTCGAAATCAGCATACTCTCTCTCTATCGTTCTTCCTCATTCTTCCTCCTTTTTCGTTCCTCTCATCAGAAACCACAGCCACCCGAATCCATAAAAAATATCTTGCTGCCAATCCCTCCTAAAACCGAAGATCCAACATACAACAAGGAATCCTCCAAAAATTTAGACTCGATCTGTGCACAGTGAGGATTTTGGCTCCAAGAAAAGTGGACCTATAAGTTAGACTCTTCGCAGAGACCCTTCTTCAGTCCAAGTCTTTCTCTCTGTCTCTTCTGAGTCTCTTGTACTCGTTGAATCACTGGGCAAGATCTTATCTAGTCCACGGATTGATGGATTGGGCTACCGACCAGCGAGATCGCGATGGACTTCTGGCCTGGAAGATCCGTTTTGAGGAAGACAAATAATACAGATCCGATCGGTAAACCCGTCCGGTTGGACAACAGTTCGTGAGGTTCGAAACCATGTTGCTCAATTGTCATCACTTACAACATGCTGGCTCACAATATATGCATACAAGCTCTTCCCTGCACTCTGGTGACCGGTAATCAAATGTTTATTTATTTTATGTTAGCCCAAGCCTTTCAAAAGTAAATACCCATTCTTGTTTTTCTTTTTCCTTTTGAAAAAAAGAATTCGAAAAGAAAAGTGTTAAAGAATTTTTATCTATATTTTTTATATCTTGGTTTTAACTTTGAATGCTTGTCTAGTTATATTTTATTTAATCTTTTGAATGCTTGTCTTGAAATTATTATCCATTATTGCTCTTAAATTGATATAATACATGCTTAACAGTTAACAATATATGAAATATAAATGCTCAATGGTATTTGGTATATAAAAAATATAAATAAAATAGTTAATAAGCTCCCTGATGTATGGTAACCTAAGTTTTTTAATGAATACTATTTCATCCTCGTACCGTATAACCAAGTCATGCCATGATACAGAAAGTAAAGCTCTCATAAATCTCTTTTAGCATTATTACCTGAAATTCTTTGTAATTTTTCCATTAACAGGTTAGTTACCGAGTTTCCAGTACGGCCTCCACCGGTTCTGCAGGCGGAGCTTCTTCATCATCATCATTCACCTCGATTCAAATATGATGTTTTTTTAAGTTTTCACGGCAATGACACTCGTAATAATTTTACCGATCATCTATATTCTGAGTTGATAGACAATTTCATTGAGGCCTACAGGGATGAAGAAGGAATTGTGCGTGGAACATTCATTGACCCAGAGCTCATGAAAGCAATAAAAGAATCCAAGTTCGCAGTTGTCATTCTTTCAGAAAACTATGCTTACTCAAGATGGTGCTTGGATGAACTTGCCCAAATTGTTGCATGCATAAAAGAGACGGGTCTTAAAGTTATACCCATCTTTTATCACGTGGATCCCTCTAATGTAAGGGACCAAAAGGGAACTTTTGCTTTAGCCTTCGCCAAACATAAAGAGGACTCTACAGTTAAGAGTGAGGAGATACAAACGTGGAAAGATGCTTTGAAATGCGTGAGCGATATTGCCGGGCATGATGTAAAAGATAACACGTAAGTCTGCATTTTCTGCTTTGAATAGATGTGTGCTTGGTTTTTTACTTTTTGTCTCAGTTTAGTTTAGTTTTTTTGGGTAAATATAAAATTGAATTTTAGCTTTTATTTTTTGAAATAACTTAGGCGCCGCTCGGTAACGTTGTTCTAGTAACGTTATTTGTATTTTTTGGAAATACGTGTGGGTGAAAAAGTGAATGAAAATGTGTGTAATATTGTTTAAAAACTGAAAACCTGTTGTTAAACTATTATACCAAACGGGATCTTAGTTTTTAGGGTTTTGTCACGCATTGAAAATAAAAGAAGTTATAAAAAATTATATCTTTTGATAAATTTTAAGCAAATAAGGTACGTACCTTAGACAATTACTTTCTTCCAATTATCTGTAATTATCACACTACAGTAATACTTGGCTGACTAAACATGAAATTATTATTGTTAATTTTTTAATGTTCCAAATCAAATCGAGTATAGGACACTTTTTTGTTGTTGATAATTTTATAGTTACAACTAGGGGATTCAATGTCACCCAATTAACAATGGCAAAGGTAAGGGGGTTGGGGGGCCATGACCCCCCTGGCTTTTCAAAGTATGTTTGGTAGATCTATTGAGCTAATCCTTACACACACACACTCACACACACAAAAATCATATACTTTTTTATGTTTTGACAAAAACACATTTTACACTTTGTACCTTTGAAGAATTATGATTTTAATCCATTAAGTTAAAAAATTGTCATTTTATTCGATTAAAACCCCAAGTTGGCCATTTTCTTGGTATAATCATCCTTGGAGTATTTTTCCTTAAACATTTTCGTAGTAATTGATTATTATATAGTGTTGGAGCATTTTAATATTAATCAATTAAAATGAATAAATATTACAACATAAATGTGAAGATATGGAAGTTAATATGGAAGATGAGAAGTTAATGAAAATGTTTAATCTCTCATTTTTTTTTTTTTTTATACAAGTTAGAATTTCTACTATAACCTAATCTAAGTGTATATGTATGTGAGTCTCCTTCTTGGAGACTTGAATCCCGACCCTTGCCCCTCACACCCTACAAGCACTTATACTTTTGAAGTGACCACCGCACCAAAGGTGCACGGTGGTTAATCCCATGTTGAAAAGAAGAGAGATTATTTTATTTTTATTAATTGTGGCGATTAATAGGCTAATATGAATTAACTCAGATATTGTGGTAAATACATGCACAAGGGGGAGGTCAAGGAAGGAGGTGTCAAAAATGGATATATCAGTTTTCAAATTATACTCCCTCTAAAACTCAATAGTTATATATTTTTATGTTTATACATGTAATTTATATTACTATTAAATCTATGAAATGTAATTCATGAAAATATATGAAATTTTATAATGAAATTAACAATGCTTTTAGTGAACTTTATTAAATACATACTTAAGATGTCATTAGATATTAATTAGAATGAAAAATCAATTGAATTCAACCAAACTTTGGCCAGTAAAGAAAAAAAATGGTGCCTGTGCATTTGCAGAGGTTACCAATTAGTTAGTCATAACAAATAAACAGCATATGAATAAGTAAACTAGAAAGATATCAAATGTCAACAAACAATAATCTATCCAAAAGGCTAAAAACTCAATTTCAGATAAGAATGCAAATGGCAATATATAAGACAAGAAATTGTTTATTTTTGTTCAAGTCAAACTCCCAACTTATGGGAAAATGCAGCATTTTTACACTGTTGGTAATTTTAGTGGGTTCGGGCCTGCCTCCTCACTATCAAACGTCCTTAGTTATCCCACCATTCTGTTTGCTTCCTTTTATTGTTCTTCATGTTTATTCCTTTTGGCTGCATAGTAAAGAAACCTTGAGTTATTTTCATCTCTTATGCCTATCACTGCCTCTTCAAAATTATTTCCTTTGTTACAGATCTGAATCAACAGTTATCCAGCGTATCAGTGGAGACATAAAGCGTGAATTGTATGGTAAATTCTCTACTTTTACTAAGGAACTTGTTGGACTAGTTGGAATGGAATCATGTGTAGAGGAAATGATGGAATTATTAGGCATTTGTTGTAGTACATCTTCTATAGTTTTTAGTGTATCTCCACTATGAAGTTTCTAAAACACTACATCAATTAATTTTGAAATGAGATTGGATTTTATCGCGACATCAATGTTTTGAAAATCATTGACTATGACCATTTTGTAATCTATTTAAATTTTTAATCGCATGAATCCAATTCACTTATTTCTTTGAGAACTTTGTGAAGTTTCTCTAAGAACTTAAAAGGATCATAATTCACAATTAGCATATGACACAATCACCATTTATAAAAAGACGAACTTTTATCGTGTGGATATGGTATATGATATGAACAATATTTAGTAAATTTAACAAAGCATCACTTATCATAAAGAATGTTCAAGGCACCAACATATGAACAATATGTACCCTTTGTTTTACGGCTTGCTTCCCTTTTTAAGTCTATACTTGATTTTATTAATAAAAAATTCTATACTTAATCAAACTACGAAGTGAATGTGCTTAGTATTGCTTTCCTTCTTACATAAAGGTGGAACATAAAAAATGGGGTAGAATATTTTGAATAAAAATCTTCTGTCCTACTTATATTTATTACTTCAGAGTTCAGTCTTCTAATCCCATTTGCATTCTTCTTTCATCTCAAATGGTTTGCTTTGATTCTCTGCTCAGTTTCCTTATCAGCACAAGGATACTGATCAAGAGATATAGAAGAGTTAGAGATCTAAATTGCTTTGTCATCTTTAATTTCTTTTCATATGGCAGCACCATTTGTTGGAGGAGCCTTTCTGGAAGCAAAGCTTGGAGAAGTATTTGGGGTGTTGCATGACACAGTTATGAATGCGGGAAACAAAGTCCTCACATTCAAATCCTTTTTTAAAAACTTCGAATCCAATCTAGATCTTTTAGCACCTGTGGTCAAAGAGATAAAAGAAAAACTTGATTGCCCCGAACAGGAAACACAGAGCTTGATAAAAAAAATGAAGGATGTCAAGCAGCTCATTGACATGTGCTCAGATATTGGAGATATAAACAAATTTTACCCCATTTACACCAACAAACTAACGAATTTGGATGAGGCCATTGTGAGGTTCTGTAAGGTTCATATGAATGCACAGAACAGAGAGGATATTTTGTAGATTTTGGATCAGTGGAAACCTACTCAGGAGGAAATGAAGTCGCCCATCATGAACATAGGTAGGTTGTCGTGCTCAGTTCCTAGACCCCTGGATTTTACTGTTGGGTTGGATGTGCCTTTGAAAGTGTTGAAAACTCAGCTGTTGAAGGAGAAGAAGCAGCAACTTCTACTGACTGCTCCTGTTGGATGCGGGAAGACTGCATTGGTGACAATGCTTGGTCATGACAAGGAAATTATAGGTATTTGATTTTTTTTTTTTTGTTTGTTGTTGTTGTGTGTCGGTTTAATTTATAACTGGAAAGTGTTTCCATATTCTTAAGTTGAAAAGAAAGACTAGTCTGTTAAAGATTTATAACTGACCCCAAACTTTTAGAACTAAGGTTTGGTTGTTGTTATTGTCACATTTTCTTCAATTTATTTGTAGTGTTAGTAGGTGGATCCTTTACAGTAAAAGTAATCTATTCGGTATTACCAATACATAGAGAAGTCATTCATTGCTGAATCTTAAATTGAAATATTGCTCGAGCACCATATATACATGACTGTAATTGGAATGAATGGAATTACATTCACACATGAAGATTCAAATTTCTGCAAGTTAAATTAAACTACAGTTCGAAATAAATCTGTCTCATTATTTTGTTTTAGCCCTTTCAATAATAGTAGCAGTATTTTTGGCACATTTCGTCCTTCGGAACTACTGCCTTAGAAGAGTAGTAACTAGTAACAAAGGATATGTAAACTAAAAAAATACTCATTACTTAAGAATTGTTGTAGTTTCTCAAAAAACTGTTTATTATTATTATGATTATTATTATTTTTTTGCTCCTTTGTAATTTTTACTGCGATTGGGATTATGTATTCACTTCATTTGACTTTACCATTATTATCTATGTTTTCTGTTTACTGTTTTTTTAACAAATGAAATGTGCCTCAGTTGCAACTTTCTAACTAGATTGCTTTTGAATAGGCAAATTTAAGGACAAAATTTTTTTTGTCCCCGTTTCTAAAATTCTCAACCTGATGGTCATTGTGCAAAGACTATTTCATCATATATGTGGTCAGGAGCCTGAGTTCCAAAGTGATGAAGATGCTATCAACCAGCTGCAGGAACTGTTGACAAGAATTGGATCCAGTCCTATATTATTGATCTTGGATGATGTTTGGTCTGGATCAGAATTCCGTCTTGAAAAGTTTAAGTTTAATATGCCAAAGTACAATATTCTGGTGACCTCAAGAACTATATTTCCAGAATTTGGCTTTACATATAACTTAAAACCATTAAATGATGAAGATGCAATGACTTTGCTTTGTCACTCAGCATCTCTGCAAGATGGGAATTCTAGAATTCCAGTTGAAATTATTGAAAAGGTGCTTTATCAACCTGTGATATATATATATATATATATGGACGAAATTTGCTTAATTTTATTTATAGTTTTTGCCACTGGGTGAGGTATGCATTAATGTATATGCATATGGATGAAGAAATACATTCTAGTTTTGGTCTTGATATACCATATGTACCTGCCAAAATCATGCTTTTCATAATTGTACTTACATTCAAGCTTGCTTTTTTTGTTATGAACCAATTGGCCCCGAAATCCTACAAAGCTTTGTTTTCATGTTTTCATATTTCAAAGTATTCACGTGGTTTAAATAGATATTACATGGGCTTATATTACCCATGGCCTCCAAACTATAACTGATTTAATTCGGTTCCTTATATTGCAGATAGTGAGAAGCTGTGGGAGGATCCCACTGGCCCTTGAAGTGATTGGAAAATCACTCAAAGCGAGGCCTGTGGAGGCTTGGCGCAGTAGAGCTAGGAAATGGTCTAATGATCATTCTATTCTCAAGTCTAGGTCTGATCTGCTTCAATGTCTTCAAAAAAGCCTAGAATCTTTGGATGATGAGGACATTTTGAAAGAGTGTTTTACGGATCTAGCTTCATTTCCTGAAGGCCATAGGGTTCCTGTTCCTGCCCTAATTGATATGTGGGCTGAATTATATGGACTAGATGTACATGGCAATGATGCCATTGACAATTTACATGAACTCACCACCCGGAATCTAGCTACTCTAGTGAGGACAAGGTATGGTGACTTTATTTTATGGTCTGATATTCTTGTAGTGTGCTTTTTTCTGGTTTGGCTTTGGCCAACTTATTCTTGTAATATGTTGTAGCTCTCTACACGGCTCAAGGCCCTAAGGTAGAATTATTGTAATGCTATAAGACATAATCAACTTCTGATGTCAATAGTATTTTGTTATGATTATAAGCTTTCTTGAGATTGGAAATTTTTGAATCTTTCTAACTTCTAATTTATGCCTATTCACCAGGAAAGAATCTAAAGATGCTAGTGAGAACAACAATTATTATACTTGTTATGATGAGGACTTTGTCACACAACTTGGTCCTCTTAGAGAGCTAGCTATTTATGAGAGCAGCCAGGGGCCCATCGGACTAAGGAAACGATTGATTATGGACATAAATAAAAACACTCTACTGAAGTGGTGTACGGAACAGGATCAGCACCTCATCAATGCCCGCCTATTGTCTATCTCAACTGGTTGGTTCATTTTGCTTCTATCACACACGCATAAATGCACACACATGCATGAATGCATACATGTGTGAGCACTCACACGCGCGCATGTGCAAAGATTTATATGTATGACATACCAAATATTGAGTGCCCTCTCACATCATATAGAATTTTTTTGCAGATGAGTTATTCTTGTCAAGTTGGTGCAACATTCAAGCACCCAAAGTTGAGGTTCTAATTCTGAACTTCCAGACTCAGAATGAAGTTCAGAATTACAGCTTACCTGATTTCATGTTTAAAATGGATAAACTCAAGGTTTTGATGATAACTAATTATGGTTACTTTCCTGCTGAATTAAAAAATTTTGAACTACTCAAGTCTCTACACAATTTAAAGACAATCAGATTGGAGAAGGTTTCTATCCCTTTCCTTTGCAAGGCCCTTGTATTGTTGAAGAGTTTGAAGAAAATATCCTTATTTATGTGTAAAATTGGCCAAGCTTTTCAGAATTTTACTATCCAAGTTTCAGATGCATTGCCAAATCTAATGGAGATAAACATCGACTATTGCAATGATCTACTTGAATTGCCCGCAGTGTTGTGTGATGTTATCTGCCTTAAAAAACTCAGCATCACCAATTGTCATCAACTGTCTGCACTTCCTAATGGAATTGGAAAGCTAGTGAATTTAGAAGTGCTCAGGCTTGGGTCCTGTACCGATTTATCAGAGTTGCCAGAGTCAATAAGAAGCCTCCATAAGTTGTGCATTCTTGACATATCTGATTGCCTACGCATTAGACACTTGCCAAAAGACATTGGTGAGTTATGTAATTTAAAAGAGCTCCACATGAAAGGGTGCTTGAGCTTGCGTAAAGAGTTGCCATTATCAACTACAAATCTTGAGCAATTGAAGCTTGTGATATGTGATGAAGAGAGGGCCAAGTTCTGGGAGGAAGTTCTCACTGATCTAGAGGTCAAGGTGGCTGAAAAAGTTATCAACTTGGTTTGGCTTGGCTCAAACTATGATTTCTGAGAATTGTTTCTTTTTGGAAAATTTTGTAGGCTTTGTCAACTTATTGTCATTATCTTCCACTCTGATTCTTTTTCCTTACATTTCGGTCATATTGAACACATGAAAAAATATATATCAATAGAAAATATGATTGTTGTAAATCCTAGAATTGTGTAGATTTGTGTTTTCTTAATTTAATGGTTTTTTTTTGGGGGGGGGGGGTTGGGGGTGACGAAAATATTGGTCATTTTTGGGTTTTGGGTATTTTGGTCATTTTTTGAGTTTTGAGGGTATTTTGGTCATTTTTTAAGTTTCAAGAGTATTTTGGTTATTTTCTAAAAATTTAGATTTTATGTGTAGTTAAATTTTAGATGAATTTAGTGGGTATTAGTGGATTTATTCATTTAGACTCATTTAATTAAATAACCAAATGAGTCTTTATCTATTTAACCCAAATATTCAAATGAATTGGGTTAAGATTTATCCAAATAAGGTGAGTATAAGGGTCATCAAATAGCCCACGACCTATAGCCCGGCCCAGAAACCCGATGGCCCACCAGGCTAATGGGCGGCCTGGCCCGTTGTTATTAAGGCTCATGGGCAGCCCACTAGCCCAGTGGGTCAGGCCGTGGGCTAGTTTTTATGCCCATGGGTACCCGATGGGCTAGCCCAGTTGTCCAACCTGTTGCCCAGCCCATTTGCCCAGCCCAATAACTTATAATTCATAACAAAAATATATAAGAAGTGTATGAAGGATTGATCTTGAGATATTATAGAGCAATTTCTTAAGCCCTCAACTACTAAGATACTCAAAGTAATTGTGCAAAACTTAGTTTATTAAATATATATTTTTCTAGTAGTCTAGCAAATTTGAATTAACCATTTGACATTTTTTTTTATTAAAGATAAAATAAAAAACTATTTAAAGCCTTAATAAAAAAAAATTAAATAGGTTTCCATCAACAAAACAAAAAATTAAATAGATTTGAATGTAAAAAAATTTGTAATTAAGTATTAAATTCTTTAATTCTTTCCTTTAAAAAAATAGATTGATTATTCCCTTATAAAAAATTGATTCTTTCCTTATAAAAATAATAAAATAATATACTAACACAAGCTCATGGGTAGCCCATTAGGCCCAACCTGATAGCCCAGCTCGCTAAAGACGAAATGGGCATTGCCCATGGGCAGGGTCATGGGCTGAGGTTTACTCTTTCGACCCAGCCCGACCCGGCCCGTTAATTAATTAATAGCCCATTATGCCCAGCCCATTGTGCCCATGGGCCAAGTGAAAATGGGCCGGGACGGCCCGACCCGGCCCATTGACGGCCCTTAGGTGAGTAATAGGTGAGTTTATGAATATGGATAAATATTGCCACCCTTACCTGCAATCCAAAACCAAATTAGAAAACTCAACAGGTAGCTGCCAAGAGAGAATCGGTCTGAAGAAGAACTAGTCGGTGGCCCTTGTGCCATGCCTTACAGAAGGCCTCCCTTATTCCCCACAGTTCTACCATTGTGTTATTTGACCGCACCAGATTCAAGGAAAAACCCCACAACCACACGCCCCGCCCGTATGCGACTGCGCCAGACCACCAGCCCCCACTGGCCCTGGATTACCAATGGCACTGCCAGATAGCCCAGGGAACGTATGCTAATCCGTCATGGAGGTCAAGGTTGAAAAAATCCGGAATGAGCATGTCCGAAGGAAAGGACAGCCAAATGCTATTTGCGAACGTACAATCACGAAGCACGTGCAGTGGAGTTTCAACAGCCATACAACGTGGACAACTTTGATCGTGCCGAGGCGTGTGGTTGAAAATGATATAGATTTGGTAGGAAGCCTACGGTGAGCACACTTCCAGAGGAATAAGTTAATCTTAGCGGGCAATTTGAGCGTCCAAATCCAAGTCCAGGATTCTCGCGTCGCTACTCGGCCATCGGTCTTTTTGTCCATGAGGAAAAGATACGCTGACATCACTGAACAAGTGCCAGATTGACTGTTCCAAGCCCGTACATCAGGGAGCAGATGAGTCCGGGGCAAGGGTAATGGTTGCGCTAAAATATACTGAGTTATTGTAGAGGGCAGCACCATACTAAGCGCGCTGAAGTCCCATCGTTGATATTCATTTAACTACCTGGGATGGGCCCCCTGGGTCCAATTTTTTTTTTATGGGTCCAATTTTTTTTTAATAGTTATAATATTTTTCATTTTTGTAGTTAGGTCCCTTTTTTCACAAGAAGTCTAATTAGCCTCACTCAAATTGCAACTATCCAACAAAAAAACTTAATAAAAACAGTAAAAATATTCATAATGGTGATTGTATTTTAGCAAAAAAAAAAAAAAAAAACTATTTTATTACCAAAGAACCAAAAACTCAAGTATTATTGGAGAAGTTAAAGCTAAATTTTTTTGCAACTACAGTAAACTGGTATAAATACCAGTTGACTATAGCAAGTTGTTAAAAATAAAATAAAATAAAATATTTTATTAAGATTATATCTCTTCTTTCAATTAAAAAACTCAAATTATCTCGTTTCTTTTATTATTTTAATGAATTTTTTATATTATTTTAAATGAAATTATCAAAAAAAAAAAATAGAACATTTGATATTGGGTGGTAAAAACTAAAATAGATAAATCAACTTTTTGAGGTGCTAAAAACTAAAATTTTTAGCACTACCAATGTGAATGCTCTAACTTCAAGTATATATACTAGAACCTTAGACAGAAGAAGGTAAGAAAAATCCAACCTAGAATCTCTGATACTTTGACACTTTGCGTTTCCTTCCCTATCAATTTCCTGACTTTACCATCAGAGGTTCTGCGGCCGGCACCACACCGGTGTCCTTTTGTCTCACATTCTTGCAGGCATCTGGATGATCTTGGTCGGCTTTCTCCTAGGACGATCATTTTGGCTGAAGATTACAGCATTATCAGTTTGGTGCCGTCTGTGGGAAACGTGTTTTCGCGCTTAGTTTCGGAAGTATAGTTCCATTTAATTCACAAAAAAATCCAGTTGGAATCCAATACTCCCCAAGATCCTGCAGTGTTAGCCCTACAAATCCAGGCACTCACAGCCAGCGTGGAGGAGCTTACTAGATAGAATCAAGAGATGAGGTTGCGAATGCAATAAGAAGACAATCTCTCAGAGACCAACTGGGACGATGATGGAGACAACCAGAGGAGGGATGACCGCTGACTACCAATTACTCCAGAAGGACCGAGCTTAAACCTTCTCAGGGAAATGAGAAAAGAGATAGACGAACTGAGGAATGCGATTAAGGAAAAAATAGACCGGAGTCTAGATAGAATCGTCAGAAAGATAGATTTGCCCTTAACCACAGCGGTCCTAGAGTGCCCGGTGCCTTTGAAGTTTCGTCTACCGCAGCTCGAGTCATTTGATGGGCTAAAGGATCCCCTGGATCACCTTAACACATTCAAGACGACTCTGGGCCTTTAACAGTCCCCTGACGAGATCCTATGTCGTTCCTTCCCCACCACTCTCAAAAGAGCAACCAAGGAGTGGTTCACTAAGCTACTGACATTGTCCATCGATAACTTCAAGCAGCTGGGCAACTCTTTTCTTCGTCACTTCGTCGGCGGGCAGCCTCCAAAAAGGCCACCAGACCATTTTCTTACCATCAGGCAAGGAGAAAAAAAGACCCTGAGGTCATATGTAACGCGTTTTACTTGAGAAACTTTGGAGGTGGACGAAGCAGATGATAAAGTACAGCTGACGACCTTCAAAGCTAGATTGAAGTCTAGGGATTTCGTGGATTCTTTAGCGAAGAATCCTCCTAAGACGATAGCCGAAATGCTCTTGAAGGCACAGAAGTACATGAATGTTGAAGATGTCCTAGCCGCAATAGGATGGGTAAAGAAGCCCAAAGAGAAGAAGAAAGAAAAAGAGGACGATCGATGAGGACAAAAAAGGGAACGGGTAGATCGTCAGAATATTGATGGAAACAGGCGTAGAGATGACAAAAACCTTCTAACGGTAAAATTCACTCCTTTAGTTATGTTTGTTGACCAAATTTTGGCACAAATTAAAGATGAATGCTACCTCAAATGGCCTAGGACGTTACACTCATCACCCAACGTGCGTGACAAGAGAAAATACTGACGTTTCCACAAGGATTACGGACATTACACAGAGGACTGCAAAGACCTGAAAAAGCAGATAGAAGAACTCGTGTGAAAAGGGAAATTGCAGAAATTTGTAAAGAAGGAAGATTCTAGCAGATCCAAGGACGACAACAAGGGTCAACGCAAAACCCCTTAGAGGGACGAAGACTCCATGCCCCTCTATCCTCAAAGGGCCATGGGGGAGATAAAGACGATTACAAGAGGACCATCTACGAGGGGATCATTCAAGTCCCTCAGGAAGTCATACTAGAGACAGATGAATAGTGTTCATGGGATGCCACCTTTGAAGCAAAGGCGGACAGACCAAGATATTTTATTCTCGGAAGAAGATACCAAGGGAGTGAAACAGCCTCATAACAACCTGTTGGTTATTATTCTCATGATTGAAGGATTTAATACTAGAAGGGTTTAGGTAGACAATGGAAGCTCGGTAGATATCATTTACCTTTCTACCTTCTAGCAGTTAAAAGTGGACCTGAAGAGACTTAGTCCATTCGAATCCCCCTTCATCAGCTTCAGTGGAGACAAAGTGTACCCACGGGGAATAATAACGCTAACGGTCATGACTGGCTCGTATCCCCTCCAGGTAACCAATAAACACAACTTCTTAGTAGTAGACTCGCCTTCATCCTCAAATGTGATCATAGGAACACCTACCCTCAATCGTTGGAAAACGGCCACTTCCACGTATTACTTGAAGGTGAAGTTCCCAATAGAACAAGGAATTGGGGAAATAAGTGGTGACCAGGTACTAGCGTGAGAATGTTACCAGGCAGTCTTGGCATTAAAAGAAAACCATACATGGATAATTAAAGAGAAGACGCCAAAAATTGCCGAGAAACTAGAGAGGGTTGAGTTGGTCGAAGGAGATCCTACAAAGACGACCCAGGTAGGGATGAGTTTGAGCCTCTAGACAAAGAAAGAAATCATTAGCTTTCTGAAGGATAACCTGGATGTGTTCACCTGAAGTCAAGAAGATATGCCTGGCATACTTGCAGACATCATCCAACACCACCTGAATGTGGATCTTGAGAAGAAACCTGTCCAGCAAAGAAGAAGAGTTTTCACCCCTGAATGAAACAAAGCGGTCATAGATGAGGTGAACAAGTGGTTGGCCAACGTCGTCATGGTTAAAAAGGTGAAAAGGAAATGGAAAATGTGCGTCGACTTCATGGACTTGAATAGTGCCTGCCTGAAGGACAGCTTCCTTCTACCCAAGATTGTGGACTCGACGGCCGAGCACAAGCTTTTTACCTCAATGGATGCCTTCTCCAAATACAACCAAATATAGATGGCAGAGGAGGATTAGGAGAAGACCGCCTTCATCACCAGCCAGTGGCTCTATTGCTACAAGGTCATGCCTTTCGGTTTGAAGAACACAGGAGCCACATACCAGAGATTGGTAAACCAAATGTTCAGCAAACAGATTGGGAAGAATGTAGAAGTATATGTGGACAACATGCTTGTCAAGAGTAAAGAAGAGAAGGATCACCTAGACAATCTCAATGAGACATTCAACACACTCAGGCAATATAGTATGAAGCTAAACCTGGCCAAATGCACCTTTGGGGTCTCCTCTAGAAAATTCCTCGGCTTCATGGTATCACAAAGAGGAATAGAAGCAAATCTAAAAAAGGTAAGAGCCATCCTTGAGATGTCCTCCCTGAAGACGATTAAAGAAGTGCAATCCCTCATGGGAAGGGTGGCAGCCCTCAATAGGTTCGTCTCCAAAGCGACAGACAAATGCCCTCCTTTCTTCAAGACCTTAAAACAAGCTTTCGTCTGGACAAACGAGTGCGAAGCAACATTCCAGGAGCTAAAGCGCTACCTGAGTAACCCTCCACTCTTGAGTCCGTCCAAAGAAAAGGGAGACCTGTTCCTGTACCTAGCTGTGTCCACAACTGCGGTGAGCGCCGCCTTTATCAAAGAAGAAAATAAGATACAGGGCCCAGTGTATTACATCAGCCAGGCCTTTCAAGGAGTTAAAGCCTAATACTCGCGAATAGAAAAGATCACATTCGCCCTGATAATGGCCTTCCAAGAGCTTTGTCTATACTTTCAGGCTAACTCAATCATAGTAATGACAGACCAGCCCATTAAGAAAGCAATGAATAAACCTGAGGCCGTTAGACAAATGGTACAGTAGGTCATTGAGCTTAGTC
Organism: Castanopsis chinensis; assembly: GCA_032878915.1. Lineage (NCBI taxonomy): Eukaryota > Viridiplantae > Streptophyta > Magnoliopsida > Fagales > Fagaceae > Castanopsis > Castanopsis chinensis. Next base: position 113,968 of record JAVQMG010000029.1, on the reverse strand, counting down.
AGTTCGACATAGAGTATCATCCCTGAATGGCCAGAAAAGGAAGGATAGACGATCTACTTTTGTCCTAGAGTGACTCACTCTTTTCTTCCCAAAGTACAATATTCAGGTGACCTCAAGAACTATATTTCCAGAATTTGGCTTTACATATAACTTAAAACCGTTAAATGATGAAGATGCAATGACTTTGCTTCGTCGCTCAGCATCTCTGCAAGATGGGAATTCTAGAATTCCAGTTGAAATTATTGAAAAGGTGCTTTATCAATCTGTGATATATATATATATATATATGGACGAAATTTGCTTAATTTTATTTATAGTTTTTGCCATTGGGTGAGGCATGCATTAATGTATATGCATATGGATGAAGAAATACATTCTAGTTTTGGTCTTGCCAAAATCATGCTTTTCATAATTATACTTACATTCGAGCTTGCTTGTTTTTTTTGAACTAATTGGCCCCAAAATCCTACAAAGCCTTATTTTCATGTTTTTATATTTCAAAGTATTCACGTGGTTTGAATAGATATAACATTGGCTTATATTACCCGTGGCCTCCAAACTATAACTGATTTAATTCAGTTCCTTATATTGCAGATAGTGAGAAGCTGTGGGAGGTTCCCACTGGCCCTCGAAGTGAATGACAAATCACTCAAAGAGAAGCCTGTGGAGGCTTGGCACAGTAGAGTTAGGAAATGTTCTAATGGTCATTTTATTCTCAAGTCTAGTCCTGCTTCAATGTCTTCACAAATGCCTAGAATTTTCAGATGATGAGGACATTTTGAAAGAGTGTTTTATGCATCTAGCTTCATTTCCTGAAGGGCCAAAGGGTTACTGTTCCTTCCCTAATTGATATGTGGGCTGAATTACATGAACTAGATGAACATGGCAATAATGCCATTGACAATTTACATGAACTCACCACCCGGAATCTGGCTACTCTAGTGAGGACAAGGTATGGTGACTTTATATTATGGTCTGATATTCTTCATTCTTGTAGTGTGTTTTCTTCGGGTTTGGCTTTGGCCAACTTATTCTTGTAATATGTTGTAGCTCTCTACACGGCTCAAGGCCCCAAGGTAGAAATTATTGTAATGTTATAAGTCATAATCAACTTCTGATGTCAATAATATTTTGTTATAATTATAAGCTTACTTGAAAGATTCACCAGGAAAGATTCACCAGGAAAGATTCTATATTTTGTTATATTTTGTTATAATCTTTTCTAACTTCTAACTTATGCCCATTCACCAGGAAAGATTCACCAGGAAAGAAAAGAAAGATGCAAGTGAGAACAACAGTTATTATACTTGTTATAATGAAGGCTTTGTCACACAACATGATCCTCTTAGAGAGCTCTTTATGAGAGCAGCCGGGGGCCAATCAGACAAAGGAAACGATTGATTATGGACATAAATAAAAACACTCTACCGAAGTGGTGTACGAAATAGGATCAACACCTCATCAATGCCCGCATATTATCTATCTCAACTGGTTGGTTCATTTTGCTTCTATCGCCATTACAAAAAAAGGGGGTTTTAGCCGCGTTTCAAAAACGCAGCTATAGACCCTAAAAACGCAGCTATAGGACAATAGCTGCGTTTTTATGGCCGCGTTTTTAAACGCGGCTTAAGCCGCGTGACAATAGCCCCTTGCGGGGTCCTATAGCTGCGTTTCTTAGACCCTATAGCTGCGGTTTTTAGCCCCCCTGAAGGCTGAGACCTATAGCTGCGTGTTGTAAAAAACGCGGCTATAGACCCCCTTTGGGCTGCGTTTAAAACGCAGCTATAGGTACAGTTTTGGCTGCGTTTTAAAAACGCAGCTAAAGCCTCCTATAGCTGCGTTTTTAAAACGCAGCTATAGTTTTTTTAAAACAAAAAAAAAAAAAATTCTGGGTTCTTTTTTTCCCCCAAAAATTCAAAATTCAAACAAAAAAAAATTCAATAGTAAACACAAACCCAAAAAATTCAAAATTAAACACAAACCTAAAAAATTCAAAATAAAACACAACATACTCACAATACAAACACACCCAGAAAATTCAAAATCAAGCACAACATCCTGACCATTCAAACACAACGTGCTTCAAAATATAAAAACACAATCCCATGAATCTCCTCTCATTCAAGTATTTTGCTCAGAAACACAAAAGAACAAGTTCAAGAACACAAACCCATTTAAACATAAGCACAATATTAGCAACACAATAACACAAATTCAAGCACAGATCCAAAAAATTCAAAATCAAAACTCAAATCAAAATCAAGACAAACACAAATATTGCTAGAATATCCACTTCATTCAAAATTTTCAGCATTTCCTCCATTTTCTTACTAACTAAATGTAAAATAACAAAAAAAAAAAAAAAAAAAAACTAGATCTATTGACGTACAAATCAGTGTGCTTAAGATAAAGAAAAAAAGAAAGAAAGAAAAAAAAAAAAGTAGCTGCAAAAAAAAAAAAAAAAAAAAAAAAAAGAGCTGTGCCAAAGTGAAGAAGGAAGAAAGAAAAAGGAAAAAAAAAAAAAAAAACTTGGTGGCGTGACTTGCAGAAGAATGAGCAAAAAAAGAAGAAAAAAAAAAGAAAGAAAAAAGAAAAAAGAAAAAAAAAAAAAAAAAGTAGAAGCAGCAGCAGCAGCACCAAAGAAACAAAGAAAAAAAAAAGACTTACGTTTGAGAGAAAAAAAAAAAAAAAAAAAAAAGAAGAAGAAGAGGAAGAAGAAGAAAGGAGCACTGATGGAAGTTCTGAAGTGTGTGAAGGAAGAAAGAATAAAAAAGAAGGAGAAAAGATAAAGCCGGGTAGGTGGGAAAGGGGGGGCACGTGGGAAAAGAAGCAAACATTTTTTTTGCTTCTGCTGGAGGACCTATAGCTGCGTTTTTAAAAACGCAGCCATAGGCCCCCCTTAAAAAAAATTATTCTGCTGGAGGACCTATAGCTGCGTTTTTTTAAAAACGCAGCTATAGGCCCCCGTTTAAAAAAATTTATTTTGCTGGAAGACCTATAGCTGCGTTTTTAAAAACGCGGCTATAGGCCCCCTTTAAAAAAAATTTATTCTTTAGAGGACTTATAGCTGCGTTTTTAAAAACGTAGCTATAGGTAACCTCTAGCTGCGTTTTAAAACGCAGCTATAGGTTAGATCTAGCTGCGTTTTCTAAAAACGCAGCCATAGGCCCCCCTTTAAAAAAAAAAATTTATTCTTTAGAGGACCTATAGCTGCGTTTTAAACCGCAGCTATAGGTTGGATCTAGCTGCGTTTTTTAAAAACGCAGCCATAGGCCCCCCTTTAAAAAAAAAATTATTCAATTGGACCATAGGCCCCCCTTTATCTATAGCCGCGTTTTTAAAAAACGCGGCTATAGATTAAGTCTATAGCCGCGTTTTTAAAAAATGCGGCTATAGATCAGCTATAGCCGCATTTTTGTAAACGCGGCTATAAAAAACGCGTTTTTTATTTTTTATACAAAATAAAAAACCAATATATGTATATGATGAAGTGGATTTTGGAGATTTACTAAAATAAAAACACACGATAATTAGTTAAATCAATGCTACATTTTAATAAAGCTCAAATATTTCCATAATTTTTCATCAATTAAAATAATTGAAATTTCGTTCTCTATTCAAATTATATTTCAATTTAAATTTAAAAACTAAAATTTTCTAATTTATTTAAATTAACCATAGGAATTGAATATTAAACAAGTTAGGACAAGAATAACAGACAAAAAATCTTGTATTTTAATGATATTGCTTGATCTCTTATAGAGAACAAAGACTAAGGTGTTGTTTGGATTGCATGAAAACTGAGTGATATCACTTAGTTTTCATGATCCATCATCCAAAAAAAGTGGGTCCCATAGATGAGCATTTGTTTGGATGAGTTTTGGATTATTGTTTCCATCACTCAATTCTTTGATTTTTGAGCGATGAATTATGAAAACTGAAAACACATTTTAGGTGTCTTCAGTTTCCATAACTTTGTTTTCAATGGCATTTTCATAATTAAACATACATTGAGGGACCCACTAGTTAAGTCAGCCGCAACTTTTGACCCTTTTTTTTTTCACTGGGTTCGGTGATTTTTTTTTCACTGGGTTTGTTGAGTTTGGGTTTTTTTTTTTTTTTTTTTTTTTTTTTTTCACTGGTTCGATGAGTTTGGGGATATTGGGGTTGAGGGGGAAAAAAGAGTAAAAGCTACATCAAGTGATAGGTATGGGATCCATAAACAGTTGGAAAATATTGAGTGATGACAAGTAAGTGATGGTGCCAAACAAGTGGGGTTTAGGGAGTTGGAGTATTTTAAGTGATGTGTGATGAGTGATGAATATTGAGTAATGAGTGATGAGTGATGAGTGACCATTTTTTTTTAACCAAACAAGCCCTAAATTGTTTTAAAAAAAAATTAAAAAGAAGGGGAAAAAAAAAACCAAAAAGAGAGAGCCAAGAGTACAGGACCAGTAAAACAATACCAAACGCACCCGACTTCAAGGCCTACTTTCTGCAGGAGTGGGCTGCTTCATAGGCTTCTTGTAAAGAAAAAAATTCTTTGGAAACTAACAGAACTTCAAAGAAGCTTAGAGAGAATAAAGAAGACTCTAATCAAAAACTGTATATTGATTATGAAGAATGAGTTTACATAAATAACTATTCTTCCTTTATATACAAAAACAGAGAAAGCGAAGGAGCGAGAAATTAGGAATTCCCTAACTAATTTCCTAACTAATTACACTGTGTAACTGCTTAAGGCTTCAACCAATAGATGAGTGACAACTGGCTCTTTGAGTAACTGAATCAGCCTTGCTTCTTCTCATGTGTGAGCTATGTGGGCTGCGTGTCTTCATTAAACTAAACGCTGTCGTTTCCTTCACTGCCTTATTTCTAACTGCAAGGCTACTTGGTGTCGTTTTCTTCTCATCTTGTTCAGCCTCTTTGTCGTTTAACCTCTGAATACCTTGCTGTTGTGTTACTTCAACATTTCTCTAGAGGCCCAACTAAAACGGCAGTGAGAGAATCTCTTGTTATATCTGTAGCAACTATAACAACTGGTCTCCGAGCATAGCTTCATTGAAGGAAGGACTAATGGGAAAATCAATTTCTTTCTTTTTTTCTTTTTCAATGGGAAAAGACAGTAATAAAAAGAGGCACAACAGAATGGTTCAGAAAAATGTTTTACTCAATATAGTTAATACTTAATACAATTATTACCAATAATATGCTGTAATAAACCACCTTAGAAAGGTGCAATTCATTACTTTCTATGATTAGAAACAAAAACAAAAGTACAACAAAAATATTTTGAATGCAGGTTGTCTTCTGGACAAAACTTTGCTTCCAAGCAACATTTAGAGTGTTGATTGTGTTCTAGAAAATGCCATGAAAAATACATTTTTTACTACTTTCTCACATTTTCTCATCTCTCAAGAACATACATAATAAAAATAAGAAATTTTTAGATTAAAAAAAAATCGTGATCATTATCGGTGGTGGTAGTGGCCGGTGGCCACCTTTCACCTACGGTAGTTGGCCACTGGAGACTGGGGACGTTAGTGGGGGTAGTGGTTAGGTGGCAGACATGTGAGGTGTGGTGTGGGTGGTGGAGGTTCGGTTGATAAGTTTTGAGTGAGACAGAAAATAGTTTATGGAAAATTAAACATTAAATCAATTTTCGTTATAAGTGCTTTTATTTTACAGTTAATCGGAAAAAAATTTCTGGTTGATCAACATTTTTTTGTCGCCCCCAAACACTTGTAAATGCAGAAAATATTTCCAGAAATCAATTTCCATAAAACCAAACACAGCCTTACACTTAAATCTATAATCTATTGGTATTTCGCACTTAAAGTTACTTTTGAGATAGGTGTTAGGACATATGTAGTTCAAGTGGTTGTTGACATATGTTGCTATTTTATGTAATTGGCTTATCCTTAGACAAAACACACTTTACTTGTAATTGGGTAGATTTAGGATGTGTTTAACACTTCAAGAAACAGTGTTTCAAGATTCAGTGTTGAAGTCATCAAAGTCTGTCCAAGAAACAAGCAAGGAAGTGCAAGTTACTAAAGTTTGACACCTAGCTCGACACATGCATCTATCGAGATTTAAGAAGCTGTTTTGCCCTGAGCCTCGACAGCTTCTCGACAGCTTCTCGACAGATCCTCGATACCTCTATCTGTCGAGAATTAAAGAAAACAGATTTTCAGTTCTGTTTCAAGTCTAATCCGTGAATGTGTCTTTGGGGCTTCTTTTCTCCTAACCCTAGACATATAAAAGGATTGTTTTAAGGGCCGTCAAGTGGATGCAAGTTGCACAAGTATTGAGCAATCCTTATTCATGCAATTTGTGATCAAAAAGACAAAGTTCATGCCCTAGTTCATCCTTTGTGAAGAAGATTGCTATGTGATGTGCACCGTAGGGTTTTGTAACCAAGCATCTTCCTGATATTCATCGTGTGGATGATTTGAAGAACTTTGCAGCCAACAACTCTATCTCTAGTTGGTGTTTGAAGTTGCGTACTGGGATCCACGCATCTGGTTAGTCACGTACTTGGGAGCCGTGCATTGAAAGGAGAAACTGTCACTATAGAACAAGTCCAATTGGGTATTGGGGTAAGGGTTCAACTATAGGTTGGTAAGGTACTTGGGATTCCTTGCTTGTAACCGCTTGTTGTGATAATAGTGGAGTTTCGGGAGTGGTGACCTTAAATCACCTGGTGGGGTTTTTGCCGTCAGGTTTTCCCCATTCGTAAACAAATTACCGTGTCATTTATTTTTCGTTGCATAACTTAGTTTTGGTGATTTGTTTGTGCTGCCACGTGATATTGCATGTTAATTTGATTAATTAATAACTAGGCTAATTAATCAATCTAATTTATCACAAGGGGTCAACGCATTTGTGGTCTGTTAATAGGCTTATTTGATCTATAATCTATTGGTAATTTTTGGTATTTTGCTATCTTGAAATTGAATAATTGAGCTAGTGGTCTATTTACATGTATGTATGTTTGTTCTTTCTTTCCGATTTTCAGTGTTTTTGGTCATTGAGAGTTTTTATTTGCTTGCAAATTGGGGTGGCCTGTTTGTGTACATTGTAGTGTCACCAGTTGTGAATTTCTCTATTCGTTCATTTAGTTCGATTTGAATTTCTATTATAAATTTTTATGATTTTATGTTCAATTCAAATTTCATATTATGAATTAAGAGTCCATGTCAACTTTCCTTGTCTTGGCTAGAGATACAGTTGATTCCAAGTGCATTAAAATTTGTAAAAGTTTGCTTCAATAATTATTCTTCTAAAACATTATTTTAACAAACTGTTATAGATTCAATGAATTTGGTATTCATGCTCTGCAATTTTTATAATCATGATTGTAATAGATTCCCCTTCCATAGGGGCATAGCTAGGAATAATTACTTGGAGAAGTGGGGTTATAGTAGAGATATACTAAATATAATAAAGTTTTAATTAATAAAGTTTTACCTCAAACATAATATTTTCTCTTCCTATCTTTAATTTCTCAGAGGCTTATTAAATACAATATTTTTGTTTCACAGGACTATGATCCATCCCGAGATTATAATTCTTGTTTCCCACAAAAGGGAATTCCACATTGGTTCAACATTCAGAATGATGAGACCCACATGAGATAATGTCTGACTCGAAAATGGTATAATAACACTATTTGGATGGGAGTTGCTCTATGTGCTCTTTTTTCAGTTGCAAAGGATGTAGCTAATGTCAATGACATTATGGATTCAAAAACTTCTTTCAAACTTATTTGTCAATTGAAAGCAAGTAACGGGCCTAATGATCTGAGTGTGAAACCTCACCATATCTATTGGCCAACTAAAGAAGATCTCATGATGTCACTGCAAGGTGGATCCATTTGGCTATCCTATATACCGTGTGGATCGTTTCCTGATTGGCTATATGATTGTACCTGCATTAAGGTTTCATTCAAGACAAATTTCCATGGCTTGAAGGTGCAGAAGTGTGGCCTTCGTCTCTTGTACCAGCATTCCGAGGTAAATTTCAAGAAAATAATCAGGGACTGCATGAAGTCCACGTCTGATTCTTCGAGTTTCCTTAATTAAATGAAGATTAAGAATAGAAATAGAAAAATGAGGTCTTGGATTGAGAGTCAACTTGGCGAAATTTACCCCCATCATAGGGATCAACGCTGCCAAAGCAACCTACTGGTAATTAATAACTATGATTATTTGCTGTCTTAAACATAATTTTTCATCTCCCTCTATTTAAACGCAATATTTCTGTTTCACAGGGGTTTGATCGATGCCTTTTCTATGATCCCCATTTTCCTCCAAGTGAAATTTTGGAGTGGTTCAGTGATTGGAACGATGAGCACTGGGTGAAAATCCCTCTACCTCCAAATTTGTACAATGATAGTACTTGGATGGGACTGGTTCTATGCGCTTCTTTTTCTGTCGATGTGAATCAGACTGCTCACATTGACATCATGAATTCTGAATACAATTGCCTGATGTTTCAACTTGTAACAAATATTGGTATTGCAAGCTCTTTCAATGGCTATCAACTGACTAAAGAAAATCTCAAAATGTTAAAGCAAGGTACCAGATTTATTTGGCTGTCCTATATACCACGTGGGTTGCCTCGAAATTGTCCAAATCAATGCAGCTACATTAAGGCTTCAATTACAGCCCGGTGCCCAGGCTTGAAGGTGGAGCAAAGTGGCCTTCGTCTCGTGTACAATCATGACGAGGACGAGTTTAAGCAAACAATAGGTGACAGCATGAAATCCTCGTCTGATGATTCAGATCTCATACCTCAATTGACAACAGATAACGGAAATAGAGATAAACAAAAGCTTGATGAAGAAGGAACATCTAGTAAAACCTCCAGCTCTAGGGAGGAGTCTAATTTTGAAAGTCTGAGGGGATCCATTGATCCTAAAGACAAGGGCAAGGGAGTTCTAGAAGAATAGTCACTCTCAATTCCTTCTGAACTTTCAAGTAACTGGTAAGTCATCCCCCTCTAATTTTCTATTCTAGTTTATACAAAAGAACTAGTAATCTTTACTACACAGATAAATCAGATGGAAAATATTTTTTTGTCATGATATAGGACTTTGATAGGGTGATGAGCTCCTTGGACTGACAATTATAGTGCAATTTATTTATTTTTATTGTTTATGTGATTATAATGGCTTAACTTGGACTTACCTCAACACTATTTTTTTTTAAATAAATCGTATTTTAAACAATATGGAATAGCAGTAATATTAAACTGATCATACTCTTTTAAAAATTTTCAATTTAAATCTTATATTTTTTCAAAACGTTTCGAATAAAACCTTTCATTAATTTCCCTGACATTAGTGACAAAATTGATGTTGTTTTAAATTTGTTCAACAAAATTATGTCATTTTCTATCAACGACATTACCTCGTATCATACATGATTTTTCTCCATTGAATTTTACAATCGGCCAAAATTTCAAAAGTGGCATATCTTTTTCAGTGTATATCTTTTTTTTTTCTCGAGTATTGAAATGAGAAAGAGTGGAGAATTAAATCCCTCTTCTCTATTGTAAATATGGAATTATCAAAAGAAAATATTGGGTATGAAGGTTCAAAAAAATCTAGGTGGTTGAGCCAGTTGTGGGTTTAATAGAATTTCATTTCACTCTTTGTACATGTGTAAGCTCCCTTAATTTTTATTATTATCATTTTTGGCTGAATGCGTAAGCTATGCATCCCTTCTCTCATCTTTATATGTGTTTTTTTTTTTTCTCCTTTCTCTACCTTAGTAGCTTTGTGTAGCTGAGGATAGGGATACCATTTTCTTGGAGGACCTCAACAATGAAGTTGACTCATGGAGGACGAGGTGGAGCTTTCTTCTAGCTCTTGTAGGCAACAACGACGAGATTGATCACCTCAATTCCTCGATAATATGACATCTAATCAAGGTCTTTGGCGAGACAAGGCAATAAGCTCCTAGTCCTAGGTTTCTCGATTATGTAAATTTATTTCAGTAGATGTGTAAAATTGGTAGTAGATTTGTGTTTTTCAGTTGATGTAAATTTGTGTAAATTTTTGCTTTTTTTATGAGATTTATAAATTTAGATGTCTTTTTTTGGTTAAGAGTAAATTTTTTGGAGAAGTGAAGGTAAGCTTACTAGATACATTGATGTTAACTAGACATGTGAATATCATAAAAATCATCAATTTCATCTTCATGTTGTCGAGACTGAAGTGCTCTTCAAAAGGCAAGTTAAATAAAATATTTATTTTATAATAAAAGTTATTTATAACATTTTGTGTATCATTAAAAAGAATATAAAATTTGAAAATTATTCTTTTAGTTCTTAACAAACTTTCTCAAACTTATTTTTTCTGCCTACAATCCAAAACACTGAAAAAAGTAACTAAAAAACATTAATAAAACTTAACTATGATTAATTAGACCAATTAGGAAAACAATTTGTTGTTTATAGTCTACTAAGGTTATTTTCTTTACAGAAATTGTTATTTTGTATACCCAAAACATATTATCAAATAAACAATTATTAGCAAAATCTAAGAATTAAATTTCCATATATGCATTGTTATAAAATAATAATAATTAAAGCAAAATTGTAAAAGATAAAATTTGTCTCTCATCTAATAATTTTTGTTTGGCCAACCTTTGCTTTTCTCTAAATAAATGATATTATAGAGTACTTCTAATACAATTATTAAAAGTACTTTGTCCACCACAAAGGATTAAAAGATAAACAAAAATTATTAAAATCTCATAGTTTAACATCTAATCCCCCTTCCCCTATATATATATATGTGTGTGTGTGTGTGTGTGTGTGTGTGTGTGTGTTTCTCAAAAAAAAGATACTCAGTATTGTTGAGTTGTCCTACATCGGTAAGGCGTGATATTGAGAAAGGGTTTATCACTTGCTCCGCGACACTAACTGCCGCATACAGTTTTGGTGTTAGCGTATGAGTGTATTCCCTTATCTCATCCCCCTTCCCCTATATATATATATATATATGTGTGTGTGTGTGTGTGTGTGTGTATGTGTTTCTCAAAAAAAAGATACTCACTATTGTTGAGTTGTCCCACATCGGTAAGGTGTGATATTGAGAAAGGGTTTATCACTTGCTCCGCGACACTAACTGCCGCATGCAGTTTTGGTGTTGGCGTGTGAGTGTATTCTCTTATCTCATCCCCCTTCCCCTATATATATATATATGTGTGTGTGTGTGTGTGTGTGTTTCTAAAAAAAAAGATACTCAGTATTGTTGAGTTGTCCTACATCGGTAAGGTGTGATATTGAGAAAGGGTTTATCACTTGCTCCGCAACACTAACTGCCACATGCAGTTTTGGTGTTGGCGTGTGAGTGTATTCCCTTATCTCATCCCCCTTCCCCTATATATATATGTGTGTGTGTGTGTGTGTGTGTTTCTCAAAAAAAAGATACTCAGTATTGTTGAGTTGTCCCACATCGGTAAGGTGTGATATTGAGAAAGGGTTTATCACTTGCTCCGCGACACTAACTGCCGCATGCAGTTTTGGTGTTGGCGTGTGAGTGTATTCTCTTATCTCATCCCCCTTCCCCTATATATATATATATATATATATATATATATACGTGTGTGTGTGTGTGTGTGTGTGTGTGTGTGTGTGTGTGTGTGTGTATGTGTTTCTCAAAAAAAGATACTCAGTATTGTTGAATTGTCCCACATCGGTAAAGTGTGATATTGAGAAAGGGTTTATCACTTGCTCCGCGACACTAACTGCCGTATGCAGTTTTGGTGTTGGTGTGTGAGTGTAGTCCCTTATCTCATCCCCCTTCTCCTATATATATATATGTGTGTGTGTGTATGCGTTTTTCAAAAAAAAAAGATACTCAATATTGTTGAGTTGTCCCACATCGGTAAGGTATGATATTGAGAAAAGGGTTTATCACTTGCTCCGCAACACTAACTGCCGCATGCAGTTTTGGTGTTGGCGTGTGAGTGTATTCCCTTATCTCATCTCCCTTCCCCTATATATATATGTGTGTGTGTGTGTGTGTGTGTGTGTGTTTCTCAAAAAAAAAAAAAATTAAGCATTATAAAAATCATGCTATCAAATTACAATAACTACCAAATTAAATTATCCAAATCATGCTATGTGGTAGAATAATATTATATTTAATCCTTTATAACGCAATAGGATAACATTTAGCAATTAAAGAGAAAAAAAAAAGCCACAATAATTAAAACAAACAAAACTGAATCATATGAACCTAAAGTAGATTAAAGAATATAAAAAATTACTAACCTAAAGTGAAGATGCAAGAAAAATAAAAAATAAAAATCCACCCAAAATTTTTTTGTGAGAGAGAGAGAGCGAGCGAGAGAGAGAGAGAGAGAGAATTTTTTTTTCTTTTTTTTTTTTTTTTGTAAGGGAAAATTAAACATAGAATGAAAGAAAAAGTGACAAATTTATAGTAAGAGTGTGTGAATAAGAAGAAACAAAAATAACAGAAGATGAAGGGAAAGATGAAGAATGATATTAATGTAGAGGGTAGTGGGGAGATGAGAAGGTGAGGGAAGAAGAAAGGTTGGAGAAATAGTGGGGAGATGAAAAGGTAAGGGAGGGAAAAGAGTTGGAGAAGTGTAAATATGAAATAAAAAAATATTAAAAATAATTATAAGAAAATAGAAAGAAAAAAGATAATGATGTGGACGCTAACGTGGCTCAACGTGAGTACATCAGCATTAAACGCTGCGCTTTAGCTTTTAATAATATATAGATAGTGATGTGATGGTCTTTGAGTAATCAAAAAATGAATGAGTTTGGTTTGGATGGGTCTTTACCTAGGACGGTGAGGGATGATTGTAGGTGCTTGGTCCTCACCTCTCAGTGAAGAGTGTGGTGGTCAACATGAAATTCTGTATTAAAAAAAAAAAAAAAAAGAACCAAATTGAAGAATACTATTAGTGACCCAATTTTACCCTATTGTGATGATAAAATTCCAAATTCATATAAAAGATAAAAGGCAAAAATGCAAAATAGACCCTCTAACTTTCCCATTTTTTCATTTCAGTCCTCTAACTTTCAATTTTTGTCAATTTAAGGTTCCGTTACAGTTTCGTTAATACTGCCGTTAGAACCACTAAAACTCTGCTACAACTCAACAACATTAGATATATATTAGCCCCAGGTTGGCAAATCACCAACCGTCCATCAGCTTTCATTAATTATTCTGGCACATTTCGCGTTGACTTTTCTCTTCACGAACTTGCTCGTCTTCTTCATCATCTTCTTCAATTTCTTTCGCTCTGACTGGTCTGCATCTCCTTCGCTTGTCCTCGGTCTGAGTCGACATGTCAGCAGCTACTTTTCCGGCGGACTAGCTGGAAGACAACTCGGCCTTGTAGACCTTGTACTCGTGGAGATCGATCAAGCTCCATGACTGGTTCCTTCGCCACGTTATCATCGCCAAAAAATTTGAATCCTTGTTGGACTTGTTCGTATCCAGCGGTGGTGGCCTCAGAGATCTCGACGAAGATGAAGACGTCGAAGGCGTAATCGTTTCGTGAAGCTTAGGGCTAAGATTGAATTCGTGAAACTCCAAGCCTTTGAGAATGTATTCTTGGCTGTGAGTTGGGTATATGAAATCCTTCACTGATAAATTGTGCCAAACGAAGCCGTTTTTGTAGCTCCTGAATCAGAAAACAAAATCATATATGAAACTGAAAGTAGCAAAGTAATTAGATCAAAGGGCTTAGATAGCGAGTGAGTGCTACCATTTCAATGACCAGGAATACAAGTTTGCCATTTCCGGAGTTTTAGTGGTTCTAACGGCAGTATTAACGGAACTCTAACGGAGTCTTGAATTGACAAATATTAAAAGTTAGAGGACTAAATTGACAAAATTGAAAGTTAGAGAACTGAAATAAAAAAAAATAAAAAAAGAGGAAAGTTAGAGGGTTAGTTTTGCATTTTTGCCAAGATAAAATTATCCAAATGACCCATCACCCAAATTTCACAGAAATTAATGAATAAGCACCAAATTAAATGAAAAATAGAGAGTGACCAAATCCAAATTACACAAAACTCAGAGAGAAAAACACAATGATAAAGGACAATTGGGAACGAATCCTAGTACAACCATAACAACAAAATCAAACATTGTGAAAACCCCATTACTCAAATTTCTCAAAACTCAATGAAGAGGCACCAAAGTGAAGAAAAACACCAAGAAAAACCTGAATTGGGAATGAATCTTTGTACAACCATATCCGTGAAGCCTTTAACCTCCACAACACCGATTCATGTTCCACGCACTGTTTGGGGCTCTCCTAGGTAGTAGATCGAGAAGTTGAGTTCTAGGTTTTAGAGAGAGAGATCGGATAAATATGAAGTGTTTGGCTCGGGTTTAGAGAGAGAAAGGATGAGAGATTGGGAACCACCATCGTGGTGGTGACAGTTGGGCTTCATGATGGAGCTAGGAGGCTGTGCCTTTAGATCGAAGAGAAGGTAAGGGGTGGGAGAGAGTATAGAGAGAGAGAACTCTGAGGGTTTGAGGGGTTTTTTTTTTTTTTTTTTTTTTTTAATCTAATAGCTTGTTTGGATGGATGGGGGAGTAGAGAAGAGTAGAGTAGAGGAAGAGAGAGTAGGTTAAATTATCTTGTTTGAATGTTTTTTTAAGGGATGAGGGAGAGAGATTTGGAGGGATTTTAACTACTTCTAACCTCTCATTTTTAATTTCCCCAAATTAGAAAGATTTGGAGGGAGAGTAAAGCATAAAAGTGTTTGATCAAATAAATTACCAAATTTATCCTTACCATATTAACAAAATTACAAACTATGAAAAGGTTAAATATTTCTCTCCCCTTACTTAATTTTAAAAACATCCAAACAATGTGTCTACTCTTCTTCCTGTAACTCTCTCTGCCTGATAAAACGCGGCTACAAACACTAAAAATGCAGCTTCAGAACAGTCCTATAGCTACATTTTATAAAACGTGGCTATAGGTTCATAATTTTTAGGCACCTGCTCTATGGCATCTATAGCCGCGTTTTTATAAACGCGGCTATAATGAGCGTCTTTTGTAAAAATGAATATAGATTCTACAACCATGACAAAGTGCTAAGATATTTAAACTAAGTTATTTCTAAATTCTAGTGCCATTGATTCAAAAAGTCATGTTACAGTACAAGGCTTTTATCAAAAGCCCAAGGGCTATTCATTTGTACAATCTTTTTATCGAGGGGGTCCTAGAAATAGAATATGAACACATTCTTTTCCAAATCTCTAGCTTGTACAGACATAGCAAGCTTCCATCTATTTATCATGGCAATCTTGAATGCCACCTAATTAAAAGAGAGTGGGACTCTAAGACCCCACCTCAGGAGATGTTAGGTTACCAAGGAAGTACATGGTCATTTATTAATGTTCTGGAAAAATGTAAACAAAGTAAAAATAACCAAAAAGGACAAGAAAAATGTCTCATAGTATTTTTTTTTTTTTAAGGAAAAAAACTATTTTGCTATATCAAAAATGTTTTGTTTGGACTTTGGATTAGATGATTTTAAAAAATCAAAGGATTTTGAAGAATGACTGTTAGTATAAATCACTTTTTATAAATTTAACAACACATTTTATCCAAAAAAAAAAAAAAAAACAATATTTGTATATGATGAAGTGAATTTTGGAGATTTACTCACACAAAAACACATGATATTAGTTAATTCATTGCTACATTTTAATAAAGCTCAAATCTTTCTATAAATTTTTATCAATTGAAATAATTAAAATTTCATTCTCTATTCAAATTATATTTTAATCTAAATTTAAAAATCTAAAATTTTCTAATTTATTTAAACCAACCACATGAATTGAATATTACATTACAAAAGTTAGGACTAGAATGACAGATCAAAAATCTTTTAATTCAATGACATTGTCTGATCTCGAATTTATTTGTCCAAATTATTGTAACAGTTTTTTTTTTTTAAAGTAAAAAAAAAAAAAAAAGGAAGAGGGGCTTGAGCCTAGAGGACATGACCAGTTAAAACAACACTAAACGCACCCTATTCAAGGCCCACTTGCTGCAGGAACGGGCTGCGCCATTCTCTTCTCTAGAGGCCCAACTAAAACTGCACCGAGAGAATCTCTGGTAATAACTGTAGCAACTATACATTGAAGGATGGACTAATGGGAAAATCAATTTTCTTTCTTTTTCAGTAGCAAAGGAACTTAAGGAAGGTAATAAACAGAGGCATAAAAGAATGGTTCAGAAAATGTTTTCTTAATATATAGTTAATACCAGCAATCTGCTACTTAATAACCCATATTAGAAATGTGCAATTCATTACTTTCTATGATCAGAAACAAAAAAAAAAAAAAAAACTACAATGAAAATATTTTGAATGCAGGTTGTTTTCTGGACAAAACTTTTGCTTCCACGCAACATTCACGTACAGGTCTGAGCAGCGCAACGTGAAGATTACTGCATTCATTCTTCCGTGGTTGATTCTCTGCTTGTGCTTGAGATGTAATACCTTGAACTTGATCTTCAGAAGAGTGTTTTCTATGAGATTCGTGTCAAACTCACCTGCAAAATATGGAAACAGGAAATGGAAAAACAGATAAACACCCAATCTTTTCTTGTTCACAGTCAATAATGGTGGTCTCGTATTGAGAAATACAATGAAGTTAGATAAAATCTGACGTTAAAAGCTTTACTATCTTTACAAGGGTTCCTCTTCATCTTGAATTTCTTGTGGCATCTGGATCTACATAAACCAAATATATCTGCAGAAAGTTCTTGTGTGTGTGGGCACTTTATTCTTGAATTTACAGGATTTTTGTTTTTTTCCTTATTGCTTATTCGATAACGATTTTAGCCGAAATCTATGATGTTAAAAGCTTACTCAAACGGAAAATTGAGAGAGTGTAATCTCTGTATATTGATGAGAGAATTTCATTTACACAAGGTTCTGCTATTTATACTAAGAACAGAGAGATTATATTAAGGACTGAAACTAATCTACTTCTAAAATAGCCGTTAGAAATCAAAAACAGAAATAAGTCAACAACTAACTGATTTACACTTTAATCTAATCACCTAATGACGCGTGGATCACAAACGTATAAGTCACGTGCTTGTCTCGTAATCTGCTAATAAACTCACTTGTAGATCTGTCGTTTTGAAGCTTGCACGACCTGTAGTTTATGCAGCAATTGAGGCAAGCTGCATCTGGAGCTCTTCCTCTTAACATATGAAACACCTTGGTTGCATGAGTTGATTTCCATTTGTTATTCTTAAAAATTACCGAGATTTACAAAATTGCCATTGGAAGTTATGCAATTTTATGCACTTAAAGTTACTTTTGAGATGGGCTTATTTGATCTATAATCTATTGGTATTTTGCTATCTTGAAATTGAATAATTGAGCTAGTGGTCTATTTACATGTATGTTGTGTTCTTCCTTTCCGATTTTCAGTGTTTTTGGTCATTGGGAGCTTTTATTTGCTTGCAAATTGGGGTGGCCTGTTTGTGTACATTGTAGTGTCACCAGGCCGGTACAAACATTTTGAAGGCCTAATATGAAATTTTCAAATATGGCATTTATTTTGTCACTTAAATAATATTTAATTAACATTTTATATAATATATTTTTTAAATCCATTCTTTTTACTTTTTAATATGATTTTTTTATGAAAAAATCCTAAAGTTATAACAAATTTTACTACAAACTGATGTTATAACGGATGTGAATAAAGACATGAGACTTACAAAAATACTAGAGATATTATAAAATTTACAACATGAAAATTACAAAAATATATCTCCAAACACAAAAATTCGTTCAAAAATGCATTTTATAGTTTGTTAAAGTCTGCCTATCATATTCATTGTCGCATCAAATTATGAAAATTGCGGTAAAATTTAAAGTATTTTTAACATTTTCTTATTTAAATTACTTGTAATTAGTAACACTTCTATTTGTAAGACCTATTTATTTAAATTTGACTTATTTCTATCTCTACCATTATTTAAGGTCTATTTGGGAACAACTTATTTAGTTAAAATTGAAAACTGTTTACTGAAAGTGTAGAAAAAAAAGAAGTTAAAAGCTAGTTAAATAGTACAATGAGACCTATGAATAATACCAAAAAGTGCAATAAGGCCTATGAATAGTACAAAAAAGAAGCTAAAATTCTAAAATAAATTGAAACTTTAATCAGCTCCTAGACACAAACAAACACTTAATTCTTTGGGCCTTCTTAATAGTGGAAAAAAAAAATTGTAAACTAAATTTTTTCTAATACCTCCCAAGAATATTTATATTTTTTAAAAACAATTTTTGCCCACCAAATTTAGGGTCTTTCTCTAGTTGGGGGCCCTAGGCAATGGCATAATTGGCCTAGGCCTAGGGCTGGCCCTGAGTGTCACCAGCTGTAAATTTCTCTTTACATCCTGTTTGATTTGAATTTCTATTATATTTTTTTTATTTTTTTGGTTTTATGTTCAATTCAAGTTTCATATTATGAATTAGGAGTAGTCCATGTCAACTTGTCCTTGTCTTGGCTAGAGATACATGCAGTTGATTCCATCACTAAAATTTGTAGAAGTTTGCGTCAATAATTATTCTTCTAAAAAATTATTTTAACATGTTGTTATAGATTCAATGAGCTTGGTATTCATGCTTTGCAATTATTAAAGTCATGATTGTGATAGGTTCGCCTTCCCAATCTCACGCACGCAGTGACACCAATACTTTTTTTTTTTTTGTATAAAAATAGGAGTGTTTATAGTTGTATTAAACCCCCGAACAGGGCGCCGTGTCATACATATTCGTAAACACGTGTGAGAGTCACCTCATTTCTGAGTACACCCCTCACTAAGGATGTCCACCAATAGAAGGCCGTTGGCAAGACTCGAACCCAAACCTGACAAGTAAGGAAGCAAAGTCTTGACCAACTCAGCCAACCCCAGTGACACCAATACTTGCACAAAGAGCATTATTAGATATGGCTAACTATGACAAAAAACTACATTATTGTTTAATTGAATTAATTTTAATTTCAACTTTAATCAAACTTTCATTACTAGCTAACCATGCATCAAGTGGTTATATAGCACGTAGCAAACTATTATATTAGACTTACTGAGCAAAATATATATACACAATATATATTTTAGTTGCACCATGAAAGTATAAATAACAGAAAATCAATAATTAGATAAAAGTAGTAATCCTAATTTCTGTTACTATATGAGCACTAGGATACATGTGTATGCTTCTGACAATTAACAACCTCTGTATTTTGTCCAACCCACATATAAATTTCATTTCATCTCTTTCGTCGTTTGCACATTAATTTCGCCCACTTGTTACCCAACGAGTTTGATAATAAAACAAATGGTTTAATATCTTCTTGCCTTGTTTGAATTTGAATTCTCAGCACCAAATATAGATGATGCTTGAGCCAAAATCAAATCAAATTGTCTAGGATCTTCTCTGGTTCATTCAATTATTGTGTAGTCTTCTACCTTTCTTGGATTTTATGCAGAGTTGATGAAAAAAGTGTCTGGAAAAGAAAATCAAGCATAGGAGCGATAGTGTCAGTTGTAAAAACAATGCATATATTTTGTGGTAAGGGAATTTCTTTTTCTTTACCTGAGGAACTTCAGGTCATAAAAAAATTGAACATAAAGCAAACTGCCCAAGCACCCAACCATTTCACCAGCACCACCAAGCTTCCTGCAGCCCCCTTCACATAAATTGGGGAAATTTGTGATAGAACAGGTTTCACATAAGCTCAATGAATATGAAAGAAGCCATATCTGACAATAATCTTGATGTAAGTATTGATGACATTGCGCTAGATTGGAAAGGGGAATTAACCTATTACAACCATGAACATAAAAATTGCAAAATTATGAATGCCAAGATCATTGAATATATAACAGCACGTTAATTCCTTGTTTTAGGAGAATAATTATCAATCAAAACTTTTACAAATTTTTTATACACATGCAGTGTCGATCTATAAAATCTCTAGCGAAGATGGGATCAAAAGTTGACATGGGACTGCAAATTCCAGTGGGGGAATTCCCAATTAAATAAGTTTATATGAAATTTTCCCTTTGAAATTCTTAAATCATAGTATGAAATTGGGATTAAACATTGTAGGGACATAAGTTAAACTGGACCTTGGTTGCGCCAAGGGAACCAGCCCAAAGGGCCTAAAATAATAAATTTATAGAGAATGAGCTTCGAATCTAGGTCTGCAAATGTTGAGTAACGTGAATTTGAAGCTAGATCACCAATGCATGCATAACTCTATTACGTAGCTGAAAACTCTTTTTACATATAGATGCCAAGGACAATTGCTGGGTTTGTTCTTACAATTCTCTCTTGTATGTGTATTCTGTGTCGTCCCCCCTCTCTTCCTCTACCTTTTGCCTTTTATATTGCTTTCTTCTTCTCCTCCTCCTTCCACGTGTGGATCAGATGCTCCATTTAGATACTTGTCCCATCACCCCCTTTTCCAAAGTCCTTGGCAGTAGTTATAAGGTTGAGTTCTAATATTCAGGCGTCACTTCCCCATTAATGCGGCCAGATAAGTAGTTGCAGAATCTTCAATGCGGTGATAGCAGCTTTACCCTAGATATTTTACATCCCCTTTCCTTATCTTTTACTTTCACTTCCTTTGCCTTGATGCTCAAGATCTTCTGCAATGATGCCTTTGAACTGCCAGATCACTCTTCCCATCCTCAGTCACAGGTAGCCGAGGACATTCCCCTCCTCGGACATCATGCCCTAGAATGTTTTATTCAAGTATGACTTTCTCCTTCTTTTACATCACTTCGTGGGTGAGTCTTCCGGCGTCCTCGAACCAACTGTATTGTTTAGTTAGGTTTTCAACCTTACAAGTACTCTTGGGCTGACCCAACACGTATCTTTGGCCCATTGACCCTACAATAACTTCTCGAGATCCTCATTTCTACTTCCCTGGGAGGAATGAGGATTTCGAATACATCCTGAACGACATGCTTCTAGCGTTTTGGTATGCAGCACACGCACTAATTAAATGTTGGCGGCTCCTTGTTCCCCACGCTCAACCACGCGGTGTCCATCCAACGGGCGAGCGTCGCATAGGGGTATAGGCGGGAAATTTCCCGCTTTATGACTTTCATTGATATAAATATTGCCGATTTAAAAGTTTCCTGCTTACACTAGAGTTTGTACAACGAATCTAGCTTTCTTTGCTCTCTACATGCGTCTTTATACCTTTCAAGATCTAAGCCGAGGTGACCTTGTCACTCTAAAGTAAGTTCTCCTAACCTTTTGCTTTCATTACTGTTATTCTTTCTTTCTTGTTATTCTGCATTCCTTCATTCCTCGGCCATCTACACCTCTTAACTCTCTCACCGTATCCACCATCACCTCTTAGAATATGGGTAGATTTGCACCCCTAGTGGACAGTCCTGAGAGAATATAGCAATTTAAAGTGAAATACGGAATCCCACAGAGGGTGTCCATTAAATATTGTGAGGAGGAAGAGTGGCACTCTAAGAGGGAAACCGGTGAGGTAGTCATCCCCATGATAGCTTTCATAGAGGGAGGGATGAGAATCCCAATGAGACTGGTCACTAGGGATTATCTTAGAGCGGTTAGATTATCCCCTACCTAATGCACCCCGAACATGTTTAGGATTTTAGATGCTGTAGATGCCCTAAATGAAAAGATGGGATTAGGACTCACCCATCACAACTCAAATTGGGTTTACAACCTCCACCACTTGAAGCGGCAAGGGTATTATCTAAAGTCTAGGTATGCAGAGGTGAGACTAATCCAGTACCTCCCCCACTCCAACAAAGGTTTAAATAAAGATTTCTTAATAATATCTGGGGATTGGCACGACGGTCTTCCCTGCCCGACGAGGGAGGGGCAACCAGGTGAATATCTCCGCAATATTAGTTCTAATTTTTTTTTTTTTGTTTTACTACTATTTTTGTGTGTTTTTTTTTTTTTTTTTTTTGCCTTTACCTTATTCTTTCCTTAAATAATTGTGCAGATCCTCGTGCAACTGCTCATCACGCTTATCTTGTTGACTTCCCTCGTTTGGACAAGATTCTAAAAGCTAAGGTGTTTGCTCATTCAGACAGTCAACTTTGAGCGGCACATCTAATCCTCGGCCACGACCCAATTTCACAAGCTTTTTAGGCACCAAAGTGTGTGATCAAGTCAAAAGATCCTCGGTTGTCCCGAATTAGTGTTGCAGTCGAAGGTTTCTCCTTCCCCAAGGTGCCCCCATTCCACAAGGCACTCTCATCACCGAACCAGTGTAACTCGTACTAGAAGGCATTTCACTCGCCACATCTTCGGCGCAACCCACATTGTGTGTAGGATCCTCTTCTCAGCCACTCATAAAAGAAGAAGAGGAGATTATTAAAGAATCAGATTCTGAAGGGGAGTTCGAGGTTTTTGATCGATTTCCTTCACCTGAAGAACAAGCCGCTGTCCTCAGCACGCCTTCATTAACTTCACAAGAGACCACCCAACAGCTCGAAATTATGGGCATTCAACGCAAGCCCTGACAAAGCCTTAAGGATGTGCTGGAGGCTCAGGTAGGAGTCCAGGAACCTCCAAAAGCGTCTCAGGCAAGAGCCAAAGATAGAGGTGCCGAGAAAGTCCCTCCACTCAAACTTCCTCTCCCTCTACCAGTCCAATCCCAATGCTAAGGGGAAGGGCGTAGTTGAAAGGGGGAGAGATCCTCCTGTCAAGGATATAGAGCTCGAAAAAGGAGGAAAACAAGCTCGCCATATACAAACAAGGTAGGATAGACGGGCTGAGTCTCTGGCAGTCACGCACGCACCCATCTGGGCTCCCCAAATGACTGTGGACAACCAAGCAGTCACTGCTGATGCATCCATTAAGAGTTTCGATGAGGGTACAGCTACGTGCATAGCAGATGCACTGGAACAAGCCATACTGCTGCTTGAGGACATGGGGGAGCTTAGAAGGATGAGAGATCAAAATGTCTTCATGACACTGAAGAAGGAGCTTGCTATGGTAAGGATGTAAGTTAAACGCTTTCCCCCTTTTTCTATGTTACTCGTTTCTCTCCCTTCTTTAACAAAAATTTGGATTTCGCATTATTATTTTGTCGTATTTTACCTCCAAGCCGTTCAATTTGCTCACAGGGCAGAGGAAATTGCTTCCAGTTCTTATAAGTCCCTCAGGGCTGGGGAAGTGAGGCTCGATCATGCCCAGAGAATCCTCGAGCTGAAGGAGAAGAAATTGCAAGAGGTCACGGTCAGCTTGAGCAAAGCCGAAAGTGAGAAGTCTGGCTTGGAGGCCCAATTGAAGACTATGGAACGACAGGCCGAGAATCAAAGATTGCAGCTTAGGCACGCTGATGAGAATTTTTCTGCAGCAAAGAAGCTGATCGAAGGCCTCAAGCAAGATTTGAAAAAATCCGAGGAGGCTAAGCAAGAAGCCATTAAGGCCAAGAAAGAGGCTATTGCCAAGGTGCAAGAGGCTGAGAAGGCGGTTGACCAGGCTGAATAGAGTGGTTATGAGGTGGGGATGACAAAAACCACCGAAATTTTCAAAGCCCAGGTGCCGGAGGTATGTAGGGACTACTGCCTCCAAGTATGGAAAGAAGCACTTTCCCAAGCTGGGGTTGATGCTTCTTCTCCTCTTTGGAAAGCAGAAAATGCCTATGTACCCCTGGCCATCAGAGTCTCCAAGTATTTGTCTCACATTCTCTTCGAAAAAAGGTGATTGTTCTCTCTCTCTCTCTCTCAATTATTAATTCTTTCTTGCAATTGTAAATTTAGATTAATGAATTTTTTTGTGTATCTACTTTTGGATGATACACTTTAGTGGTGTGTTTTTTGAGTTATTTATCACATGTACTCTCTATCTTATAGTTTTGGTTTGAGTTAATTTTTAAATATTTAAGAAGTGAAATGATTATGTATTTGGATGTCTCTATAAATTATTTGAGTAATATCAATTGTAAATTTGTAATGAGGTTTGATTATCATGATAATCTTCTTAAGAGAATGAGAAATTCAAATAATTAATTTTGGAACTTAAAAATTTTAGTTGCAGGAACCATAGCACACTATACAAAAGCTTGAATAAAATAGATCACTTGAAAAAAAAAATGGTATTTCTATCTTTCATCTCAAAAAATATAATAGACTAATATCAATCGAATGCACCTAAGTTTTTAAATAATAAAAAAAAAACTGAAAATAATAGAATGATATATTTGTAGAGATGGGGAGATGAAAAATAATTTTAGGAATAATATCTCCAATATGTTTTATAGAATAAATCATATATTATAAAATGTTATAAAATAGTTGTATATTCCCATCCATTGCATGGGTCTGGGACTAGTAAAATATAAAACCCTACACGTCAAATCCAACTCTACACATAAACACACTTTGAGCAGCCTATATCTAGACTCTAAGTTTTGATCATGATTTGCCAATATTACACATTGAAGTTCCAATACATTTAGATCCTAAATTCTTAGAACCTAACAAGGAGATAAAGAGGTAGCGAGGGAGGGGAAATGCTAGAGGAAGTGTAACAGTAGATGTAGACTAATAGATAGAAAAAGAGTTTTTGTTTTTGAGAATAGGAAGAATAAAAGTTTAAAAAGAGAAAAAAAAAAAAAAAAAGGTTGAAAATAAGTAAATAGCGTAGCACAATGATAGAGTGGAAAATTTATTGCATACATTAATATATATATATATATATATATATATTTAATGGAAAAAAAAATAATGATATGGCCGTTGATATGGTTCAACAGAAGCGCATCAATAATAAATGCTACGTTTTTACTTTTTAGATATATAGAAATAAAGCGAGGAGATCACTCTTGTACATTGACACAAGCTACTTTCTCTAATAGACACACAAGGCAATTCACTTGGACAAACACCAACTCACTTGATGGACACCACTTCACTATACACACTTCACTTTTGTAAAGACACCTGTATATATATTCTAACAAAGGCTTGCTGCCGATGCTACACACACAAGTGAGAACCCCTTGGGTCCTATTTATAGTTGCTGGTAAGTCAGTTAAACAACCGACATTAAATGTCTTAGTCCATTCCTTTACTGATAGTAAAATTCGTTTCGCGAATGCTTCTAGCTTCTTTTTTCTTCTGTCTGTACAATTCCGGCTCTATAGGCTTCTTGGTTCTAGCTTCCTATTTATTTCTTGCCCCAGACACCTAGAACAATACTGAAAATTGTGGCTGAACTTTTCTTTTACAAAGAGATCTCTAGAGAAATATCTAATGCATACAAAATTCCGGGGGGGAGAGAGAGATTGATAGAGAAACTCTAGAAATTTAAAGAGAGGCAGTGCTTGATTTTTAACATGATCTTGGGCATGCAACTCAAGCAACTTCTATATTGACAATGAATGCAAAACAAATAACATGCATTTAATGTTGGCTACAAAATTCAAGCCAACCATCTATTCTGACAATGCTATGTAGGCTTGAAAATTCAAGCCACATTCTGACTTGATATCAATTTTCAAAATGATATGAAAATTACGGTACTCATAATACAAAAAATTTGTTTGGTGTCATGTTTTTAATAACATATTTTTTCAAAAGTGGAAAGACAATTGAGTGTTTGGTATGAGCATGTTTTTTAAGAAAATAATGTGTGTTTTATGTGTTGTCAACATCATTTGAGTCTCACTATGAACACTCTAATTGACAAATGTGACTGAAACACTCTTTATTAAACTCTCTTACCAAACATATATATATATATATATATATATATATATATATATATTGTTTTGGGCTTACAGTTTCAAACACTAAATTTGAATTCTCTAACCAAACCAGGAAGTCTTCAGTTTTGCAATATTTAATAAGTTAAATCTCATCACTTCCACAACCTCTCTAATAAAGTGATGTGTAATACATGTATGCTTTGTTCGATTAGAGTAGATGCGAGAGAAAAAAGAGAGAAGACTGAAGATTGAAAAAAGGGAGAGAACATTTTTTAACAAGAGGAGATGGACATGGAATAAACAATTTTTTTTATTATATTTTTTTTGCTACAGTAGCTGCCAAAGATGGCAATTTACTGTAGCTAGTTTGTAAATATTTTTAACTATAGCACCACCAATGTAGCATGAACACCACCAATGTAGCACGTTTTTAGTGTTTGAGTGCTTAAATAGTATTTTAGTACAACCAATGTGAATGCTCTAGAGACATAGCTTAGCTCTAACCAATTAGATGACCCATCGCTCATCTGGTTTAACACATTTAAGTTCTATTCATTTTTTCTTCTCACAAAAAAAGTTCCATTCATTTTCAGTGTAGTCTATTTGTTCACATCACATACATCCAATCCACGTCACTAAGTCTGCCAAAAATGTTGTCATTTTGGAAAGTGAAAAATACTATAACTTATGGTATGATTGGATAGAATTATATGGAGGGTCTAAATTGAAAATAATTAAAATTTAACGGTCTAAATAAAGCTAGCATTGTTTATAAGTAAATTAGACTTGCATACAATTTTTTTTTTTTTTTTTTTTGAAGTTGGAAGACCTCGAACTTGTATTAAAGAAATTAAATCGGCCATGATTGGCTAAAAGAACAACATTGAGATGTGGAAAAACATCTTCCATTCACACCGATAAACCTCTAGCATGTCTAACTAGTAGGTGAATATATTGTATTGAAAATATGCCCAAAGTTAAAAGTGTAATTTATAATTTAGCCTAAAACAAAATGTAACTTTATTTAATTGATTTAAAAAAAAAAATCATTCTTGACTTACATATCTATATGTTTTCCAGAAAAATTGCGAAGATGGGGAAATTCTCCACAGCTATTCTGCTGAGTGTGAAATCCCACAGTGGTTTTACCATCAAACTAAAGAGAATTCAGTGGAATTACGGCACAATCAAAAGATTTGCAATGATCCTGATTTAATGGGGTTGGCACTATGTGGTCTTTTTGTCTTTACCAAGCATCCAACTGCTGTTCGTAAGAACTTTGATTCGGGAACTTTTAATCTCTTCCGATTCGAATGTTTTTGGAGACCAGCTTTTGTCCCCCGCGTTTAGTGTGCAGTTTGCCTATAGGTGAAGACAACAAACTAGTTTCGTTAACACATCGTGCATTCATTTGGGTATTGTTCATTCCATATACGATGCATTCACATTATTGGAGTCAAAACGCTAGGGTTGATTTCAAGTTTCAAAGCTGTGCGCTAGATTTCTATGTGGAAAGCTGTTCGATCAATTTAAAATACCGGCACAACATGGAAGAGTTAACACGTATAATGGCACGATGTTCTGCCCCGCTTGATAGGTTCCTAACTGACTACTCTCGTTATCCCGAATTTATAAACTATATGTGGGACAACTTTCCAGAGATATTCATTGAAGCTACGAGCTCTAGTGAGTACCTACACCCTCAAAGATTATTCATTTCTCAAGGGGAGACTAGTGGAACCGCACATTATTCTTATGAGGATGACCCATACCCTGATAACCAGTTCCGGGTAAGAATTCCTAAGTCTGGAAAACTTTTCATTTGGTCTTGTATCCTTAAGAAAATTATGTTTGGGAAAATTACATAAAAGGTCCAATGTTTATGCCATATGTCATATAAGATCATATGTTTTTAATTTTGTCAATTAGAGCCCCAAATTTATAAAACTGCTTTAATTTGAAGCTTATTACCATCTCCATTATTTATGTTCCTTATTTTAGGTAGTAATGGAGGAAAAAAAAAAGTGAGAAGCCATTGGTTAAAGTTTGCGTTTTATAGAAGTAGGTTCATTAATTGATTTGGCAGCCAATGAACACTGAGGGTAGAGAAAGAAAGCTCCATTAAGAGAGAGAAAAATTCACATAAAGTGAGAAAGTGATTGCCCAAAAACTGAAGCCAATTACCTAGGTGAAACATAAAAGTTTTACTAATGGTTTCGCGTTTTTCTCGACTTCATTACTTTTTGGGATAATGGAAATGAATAGTGGAGATTGATAGGGTTTCAAATTGAAACTGTTTCATAAGTTATTGAATTTTTTTGATACCATTAGAAACTTTTCTAAAGAAGAGCCATTTGAACCCGCAAAACTAGTTGTTAGGTAATCTAGGAGTATTCACCCTTGATGGGTTGAGCAGTTTATGTTTATGCCCAAGAGCATTCCTAAGTTTGGGATTTTGATTCTCTAAATTAAAAACTTGTGACCGAATTTGAATTTGAAATAAACACTTAACATTTTTATATTGTTTCCCCTTGTGTTTTTAAACTTGAACAAAAAGTGTGTTTCCAAATTGTAACTCACGAGATTCTATTTTAAAAATACTTTTTTAAAAGCAAAATTACGTTTTTGCACTGTTGTTTTCATAACAACATTTATTTTTTAAATAGAATATATCAAATACTTCATTGCATTTTTAAGATTGTGTTTTCAAAATTCACATTTTAAAATAGCTGACTAAATAAACTTTTAGAGTCCACTTAGCGTTGTGATTTCTTTGGGGGGGGGGGGGGGGTGTGAGGGAGAGCAATTTTGAATGAAAATGAAAATGAAAAACAAATGGCATTTTGTTTTTAAGCACATCATGTTTTTAAAACCAGAGAAAATGTGCATTTTCAAATTGTTGCTCATGGGGTTACCCTTTCAAATTAAAATTGCTAGAAAACAGTGTTTTGGCACTTCAATTTTTCACAATAATATTGTCACAAATTTTACCAAACAATTTTCAAAATCATGTTTTCAAAAACGTAACTTTTAAAATTGCGATTTTGTTGTTTTCAAACAGCTGATCTAATTGCTAGAAGTATTGTAAAAAAAAAGTAGAAACTATTTGCTAGATTGCACTTAGACACACTTGTTAATTGCTTATTTGCTAGAAATACCATAAGAAACAAGAGAAATTATTTTTGTGTGAGAAGCCCGCCAAAAAAGGTTCAAAGCTCTAAAACTAGGCTTTCTTTTTTGGGGTGCTTGCAAAGCGCACTTTTAGAGTATTGGTAGCAGATTTCCTAAAATAGAATGGGGTGAATATTGGTAATCAAAACTAAAAACATCCAAAAATCAACCCACACCAGCTTACGTACACATTTTCTTCCCAAGATGGGTTTTAGCTTTAGTTGCTTCCAATCTTTAGGGAGTAATATTCATTCCTCAAATATTTATTTATTGTTTTTGTGTTTTGGTAATTGTTATAAAGTTGTTTTGATAAGTGAGATGAATAATAAAAGAATGAAAGAAGAAATAATATTTAAATAAATCAGGAAAAATAGGTCTTATCCTAAAATTGGGAGAAATTTGAACTAACTTGCTATCACTGCTCTTACTAAATAGCTAATGTGCTTTGATTTTTTTTTTTTTTTTTTTTCAGTACTTTCATCCGTCCACTCTGTATAATTTTTGCTTCCCCACAAGAAGAACTCTAAAGTGGTTTAACCATCAAAGTCGTGGGTACTCAATCTCAATTGACATTACCTCAAATTTGTATGATGACAGCAATTGGATGGGGTTAGCACTGTATGCTTCATTTTCTGTTGATAGGGACACCATTTTTGAAAATATGGTTTCAATTTCTCCACCTCACTTCCTATATTGTCAATTCGAGTTGAGTAGCACTAGTCTGGATCAAATCCATTCTTGCCGCATCGATTATGAAGAAAAAAATTGGGTATATAATCCATGTGGACTCAGTTGGATATCCTACATACCAAGTGAGGCATTTAAGGATATGTTGAATCAGTGCGACCATATGAAGGCTTCATTTGTAAGTGATTTGCCAGGTGTGATAGTGCAAAAATGTGGGCTTCGTCTTTTGCACAAGCATGATAAGTTACAATTTGAGCGAGAACTACAATATTGCTACACCTTGATTTCTCAATATCAGGATTTCAATCGATTGCTTTTGAAACAAGAACCTGTGCATTATGATGTTGACATGATTTCAGAAAGAACTGAAACTACTGGAATGATTGCTAGAACTATTGAAGTTCCCATTGAGCAGCTGGTAAGAAATTTTGAGTATTTTCTTAGGAACACAATTATTTTCAAGGTCCTTTATACAGCTGTTTAGTGTCATGTTGTGATTGATGCTAATAAAAGCAATGTCAGTGATAGACCTATGTGAAAGTAATACTACTTTAATCACAATATGTTACGTCAACAATTGTAGAAAAGATTGTGAAAATTACTATGCCCTTAACATTACTATTTACATTGCTTGAAATGCAGGATGAACACTCCCTTTAATTTTCTACCCTGGTCTGTGACTCAAGTGCATACCTTATTAATATCATTATTATTTTTTTAATATCAGGACTTGGATGGATGCTTTGAATATTTTGGATGTTTCCCTCTGGTAGACGTTTTCCCTTCCTTCAGCAGTCGAAGTAATGAGCCGTCAGTGACAATCTATGTACCCAAATATTTCGACAATGACATTGATTGGATGGAGCTAGTTTTATGTGCTAATTTTTCAATCCAGGAGCATCAAACTGCGATACTTGAAAATCCTAACTCAACAATTTCTCACCACCTTATTTGCCTTTTAGAAACTGATGTAGCCGGTCCGGAGCATTTACTCATCCATCGCACTAAATACTAATAATGAAGAATTCATATGGCTAGATACGGAAGGACAATTTCTTTGGTTGTCCTGTATTTCACGTGAGTTGTTACCGGATGAGTTCAATCAATGTGGTTGCATCAAAGCTTCAATTGTTAGCGATTGGCCAGGTGTGATGGTGCAAAAATGTGGGCTTAGGTTCTTTCATGTGAATGATGACTGGCTTTTGGAGATGAGATATTGTTGTCAGGGGGAATATATATGTCAAAATATCGTCAATCAAGTGACAGCAGGTAAGTTGAAAATGAAGCATGACCATGATGATGAGACAGGACCTAGAAGAACTAGTAGCTCCAATGAAAACCAAATTCACCATGATATTACAAGGTGTATTGATAAAGGGGAAACAAGTGAAGCTAAGGATCAGCACTGCCAAAGCAACCTGCTGGTAATTAATAAACTACCATTTAATTTAGAAGCTTAGCAAATTGGAAATGGTTAACTAAATCATTTAATCATTATTCTAATACTTCTATTTAGGTGTAGTTCAAGTTCTCCCTTGATAAATGAGGCCAAAACGTAAGATTTTTTAACTTTTTAAATAAAAGGTAGAGTGGGGACATATATCAAACTTAGATTATTTACTCTAATACCATGAAAATGCTCAATTTTACGATTATTTATATTTCTTGGATATAATAGTGCACAATTTTAAATTATTTTGCATTGAATACAGATTTAGATTTGTCATATTAAATTTGATTTATAAAATGAATCAAATTCAAATGGAGAGAGATCATATCATGATAAAGATAAACCAATGTTATGAATACTGTTTCGGACTCCGTTTCGGTTTGCCCATTGAAATGGAATATTTCGATACCGACCTATTTCGGTGTACTGTTTCAGGGTGTTTTGGAGTTACGTTATTTTATAATAAAAAATATATATATTATTAATAAAAAAAAAACCTATATAAATTATTAAGGGTTTTAAAGATGTTATAAGTACATATTTCAACTAATATGTAATCTTTAAGCCCAAATAATAATAATAATAATAAGTATTAGTTCAATCAATTATAAAATATAACAAGAGTAATAATATGAAGAAAAAAAAGTTGATGTTAATATTAGTGATTGGAACAGTGGAAGAGGGTTAAGGCTGGAACATTCATTTTTATTGTTAGGCACATGGGGCTTACAAAAACAAAACAAAGAAAAAATTCAAATTTTAAAACACAAGTGACAAAATAGAGGAGTATGTGGGCTGGCAAAAATAAAACAAATAAAAAATTTAAAACAAAGGATATAGCATTTAAGGAAGAGTAAGGAGGCTGACAAATGGTCACATACATTACTTGTACAACACACAAACCAAAAAAAAAAGGAAAGGCAAAAAGAAGAAAGTAGGATTTTTTACAAGAAGAACGGTCCGTAACCAAGAAGAAGAAGAAGAAGAAGAAGAAGGTAGGATTTTTTTTTTTTTTTTTTTTTTAAGCCAAAATCTAAACCTGGCCGAAATTTGTATTTCGGCCGAAATTGGCCGGAATGGCTGGAATACCCCGAAATAGACCGAAATTTGACCTAAGGTGGAATAGGGGTATTAT
Source organism: Castanopsis chinensis (assembly GCA_032878915.1). NCBI lineage: Eukaryota > Viridiplantae > Streptophyta > Magnoliopsida > Fagales > Fagaceae > Castanopsis > Castanopsis chinensis. The sequence continues at coordinate 81,754 of JAVQMG010000029.1, read as the reverse complement.
GGTACCGATTTGCATGCCGGTACGAAATATTCCGGCCGTTCTGGCTAGAACAAAACGGAATCAAATAACAGTGCGATAAACTACAATTTTTGTCTCAAAAGTTTAAGATGTTAGCAAAAAATTTAATTTAATCATTTAACCATTATTCTAACAACACACAATATTTTTGTTTTACAGGACTTTGATCATCGCCTTGTCCATAATTTTTGTTTCGATAAATCTGAAGATCTAGGTTGGTTCAGCAATCAGAGTGATTTGCCCTCGTTGCAGTCAATTTAATTAGAAATTCGTGCAGTGATAATACTTGGACAGGATTTGCTCTATGTGCCTTTTTTGAATTGAACGAGGATCAGAATTCCATCCTAGACATTCTTGATTCAGAAACTTCCTACAACCTTATTTATCATTTCGAAAGATAGTGTGAAGCCTCGCCATATCTATTGTCCAACTAAGAAAGATCTCATGCTGTCACAAACAGGTAGATTCTTTTGGTTGTCCTATATACCACGCGGGTCGCTTCCAGATTGGCTAAATCATTGCATTCTTGCTAAGTTTTCATTTGCAACTAACTGCCCTGGCTTGGCAGCGCAGAAGTGTGGTCTTCTTCCCATGTACAAGCACACTGGGCATAGCCATGGTTTCACGTACAAGCTCTGTGAGAGAGAGTTCAAGAAGGAAATATTAACGTACCTCGTGAAATCCTTGTCTGATAATTGGATTATCTTCTGGAACTTGACGATTGATAATACAAACAAGAAAAGGCAAAAACACGATAATGAAGCAAGACCAAGTACAGGTGGCAGCTCTAATGAGGACTCTCACCCTGAAAGACGGACGGAACATGTTGATCCCATGCTTAAAGACAAGGGGAAGAGGGTTCTAGAATAATTTCTCTTATTGTTTCCATCTCAGTGGACTCAGTTGAAATGGAGAAAGTCCATTTTGTGATTAAGATTTTCAAATTTTCTTTTCTGAATCTGATCATGTATTTATATTATTTTTTTACAAACAAGGGTATCCAGATCTATTAATATTCTTTTGTGCATCTGCAGTCCCCCGTCCCACACACTGGATTATTATAGAGAGAAATTCCTTGAAGGTGGCCCCAAGATGTTGACAAGAGGTTTTTTTGAACTCAGTACCTCATTGATATCATGAGGACTTTTGAACCACTTAACTAACCCAGCCCCATGAGGTTATCCTAGTTAATTCCTAATGGATCTATATGCTTTCCTAGGAGATATATCCTAGTTTTCCACTCCAGAGTAAAACTTGAGCCACAATTTCAATACTGTTCTATAGAAGATGTCTTGGGCAAGAAACATGGAAGAAATTAGAAACTAGAAGCCTATAAAACAGGAACTATACGGACCGAAGGTAAAAGACACTAGAAGCTTGGTAGCATTTTACTGTTACTTAAAAGAGTTGTGTAGAAATATCGAAGTCGGTGGCTTAACCAACTTCAAACTAGTATATATAGGAGGAAGCTAGGCAGGGTGCCCATTGTGTGTGAGAAACAAAACATCAATTCCCAGTGTGAGTGTCCAAGTGTCTATATAAAAGTGAGTGTGCTTAGTCAAGTGCATAGGTGTTCATTGAGTGAGAAGTGAGTGCAAGTGAAATATTAATTTGAAGTGTGTTTAGGACCTTGAGGTACTAGTGTGTTATTATTAATTTGAAATAAATTTTTGTTTGTTCTCTACTCTTCCATATTGTGCTTTTGTTCAACAGGGCCTGATGAGTCGAGCAATTCCTCTAACCCAATTCTTCCCCTTCTCTTTTTTTTCAATATTCCTCCACCACACTAATGTGACACGACTCGTAATTTAGCGAAGCCTCGAGTCCAAGACAACTTATAGATTACAGGGACATAGCTCAGCTCTAACTAATCAGAAGGCCCATCACTCATCTAGTTTAACACCTTTTTAACTTCCATTTGTTTTCAATGTGGTGTATTTGTCCATATCCATCCAATCTGCACAACTAAGTATACCAAAAATGTGGTCGTTTTTAGAGAAATTTACTATATACTCCAGAAATATATTCTCTTCCTCTCACATGGGGATAAACCCCATGGTGAGTGGGGTCCATCCCTATATGAGAGGGAATGAGTATACTCTAGGATTACCTAATAATTATCCCGTTTTAAGTGTCTTGATTCCAATAAATAGAACTTATTTATCTCGGTGCTATTTTTTTTTTTTTAGTGAGCTTATCCACACGCATCCAATCAACTACACAAGATTGATTATGATATTTGAAAATAAATAGAGGGAAATACAAGAAGCTAAAATAAATGTCAAATATGGTATGGCACAGCCAAATAAATATCAAATTGGATTAAAAAAAAGGCCTAAAAATGGCAAAGGAATAAGCATAAAATAGAGTTCCAATAACAAAATAACCACTCTACCTATGCATCATTGGACAAACTGAATACCATGTCCTGGATATAGAGGAACAGAACCAAACACTTCTCTATCCTCATAATATTTTCAGGTGAACAATAAATCCAAGTTCCTGGGAAAAAAATGTCATGAAGAAGAAATTAACCACAAACAATGAGAGTAACATAACAATCTCCACCTAAGCCATAATTATTGAGGGAGGACCTCCCAATCCAAGAAAGCCCCTTAGTACACACTTAGTGCTCAAGGCCACCGATATTATCAGAATCAAGATCCTACATAGGATTAGTGGAGAGACTTTGTGGATTGGATCAAGATTAATTATAAATTTATAATAACATAACATATATGTTATGTTATTAGCACAACTTTTACACCCCACAGGACTGCATCTCCGCTAGCTAAAGAAATTTTTTTTTTTTTTTTTTTTTTTTTACAGAACAAATTATCCAAAAGTTCATTAGTTATCAACCAAGTACCAGAACTATCAAATATAAGCAAAGGAAAATGTTTTCCAAAGTTCCAAATTCCAACACCATAATAAGTTAATAAATAAAATGTAATAAACTAAAGCTAATAAGTTAAATAGTTTAACTTAATTACATAGCTACTTCAAAGGTAAAAATAAAAAGTGAAAATATACTATTGGCCGCTAAAATTTGGGTCAAGTTCTACTTTAGTTCCTGAAATTTGAATATTTAACGGCATGCACGAAAGCAGTCATGAAGCTTTAGCCACCAAAGTATGATTGTAATGCAAAAGACAACATGCAGTTAACATGAGTAGAAGCAGGAAATTAAGCATTTCTACTGTATAGTTTTGACTGAGAAAATCTAATCAAATTTACTGATCTTGCTTTCTTGACTGCCCTTGTTCTAACACTGTAGCCAAATACAGTGGGATTTGAAGAGGCAATTAATTTAGACATGTAGTCTAGGTTTATGAAATAAATGCCACATATCTAAAAACTAAAATGCATGAGGCCCAACACTTACAGAGACTAATGGCTTTACTAGGTTGGAATGAATTTGCCAATAAAGCTCTAGTTCTAGGTAGAGGGTGAAATCATGGGTTCATGACCAATTAGGTGTATTACAATAAACTGGAACCCAGGTGTATCCATTTAGATTCTTGGTCTTTTAAGGTTTCTCTGTCGCTAAGAGAGATGGTTTCTGTCTCCTATTAGGCTGTAGAATTGGAGTCCCTTCGTGTAAGGCTTCTTCTCCCCTCGTGTGATAACGTCACGCGTAGGGCTAGTGGTTTTTTTCTCTTTTTCTGGGGATCTGGGAAACAGTCTATTCTTTTCTTTTACTCATCTTCCTTCTCTATTTCTCTTTTTTCTTCAAGATTCACGATATGGATGACCTCACGAAACATTGGAACTGCCTCTCCCTTTCTGAAAGAGAAAGCGACGACATTTGTCTTCAAAAGGACCGCTGTTCTACAGAACATCTCATAGATGCTTTTTTCCTTACTCGTAGGGCTCTCAACATGGAAGCGGTGGCGAGGACTTTCAAACCGTTGTGGCGAGTGGATAACGGGTTCACGGTCAGCAACGAAGGGGCACATAGGGTTTTGTTCAGCTTTGAAAGTAGGGACGATGTGGACCGTATTTTAGCTGGGGAACCTTGGAGTTTTGATAAATCTTTGGTGGTCCTCCAACGGTATAACAGGCTTACGCCCCTTGAGGACCTGGCCTTTGATAAGGCATCTTTCTGGGTCCAAGTCCACAATATCCCAATAGGGTATAGGACAAAATCAATAGCAGAAGACATTTGCAGTTCAATAGGGGCAGTGGATCATTCAACAAATGCTTCAGAGTGTGAGTGTGGGAGTTTTGTACGAGTCCGAGTCACATTGGACGTTTATCAACCTCTTTGTAGGGGTCGAATAATTAAAGTTGAGGGTGGAGAGAAGATATGGGTCAACTTCAGATATGAGCGCCTCCCTAACATTTGCTATTGGTGTGGTTGTTTTGACCATAGCGACAAGGATTGCGATGCTTGGATCGAAAGTAGAGGTACTCTGCAGACCACGACTCAGTAATTTGGTTCTTGGTTACGTGCAAATCAAAGTGGTCCATCTAAGAAGGGTGTAGTTCGCGTCTCGGGATTCTATGAGGGCAGAGCAAAGAATACTTCTACACGGCAGCGCCGGGAAAGGGGTCAATTCCATACGCAGGCTAAGTCGTCGGAAACGCCAAAACAACCTGAGAAGGAAAACTCCGAGATGGAGACAGATTTGGCGAACATTACCAATTCTGGAGTAGGGAACGTTACGGCTAAACATGGTAAGGAAGATTCTCCCAACATGGCTCATAATATCGTGGGCGACTATTTCTCACAGAAAATCCGGGAGATTGACAAAGATCTTGGGATTAATGATGAGCCCACTATTCTCGCACAGACTGAGAATACCATTCCAAATAAGGACACGTCCCCACTGTTTGACTTGGAGAATTTAAAAAAAGATCTAGAAGAAAACCAAAGTCCACTTCAGCCCCTTCACCACTTGAGCCCACTCCAAGGTAGTTGTGGTCCACCCCTCCAGGACATATCAAATATTCCTCCGAAGCTAGCTCCTAATTTTTCAACGCTACAAGCCAAGTGGAAGCGCTTTCCTCGCGTAGCAGATAAAAATCCTGCTAGTAATAATGACAACCCTGCTACTAACATGGAAACGATTAGCTCAAAACGCCCCATCACCATGCTTACTAATCAGAGTGAGCTACCAAGTAAAAAAGCTCTGGTTTCTTACACTGATAAAGAAAATTTCCCAGTATTGGCAGAGGCTAGTTCCCAGCCCCGCCAGGCGCAATGAGTTGCATCATTTGGAATTGCAGGGGGCTTGGGAACCAACTAGCAGTTCAAGAGCTTGTGGAATTGACACAGGCAAAAGCTCCCGTTGTTGTGTTCTTAGCTGAAACACTGGCAGACGAAGCTAGGCTAGACTATGTGAAGGGAAGGATTCGGTTTGATCATAAATTCTTTGTTCCGAGGATCACCAGAGGAGGTGGGTTAGTACTTTACTGGAAAAATGATATTGAAGTGGAGGTAGTGTCTTCTTCTCTGAACCATATTGATGCAATCATTAATAAAAATTCTAATTTAGCTTGGCGGTTCACTGGATTCTACGGTGAGCCTGAAACACACAAGCGACACGAGTCCTGGGATCTTTTACGTCGGCTGCATGGGCAGAGTTCCTTACCATGGTTATGCGCCGGTGATTTTAACGAGATAACAAAACAATCAGAGAAGTTAGGTGGAAGATTACGACCTCGGGCTCAAATGCAGTTGTTTAGAGATGTGTTGGACGAGTGTAATTTTATGGATTTGGGTTTTAAAGGTTTTCCATTCACGTGGAGTAAACATTACCGCACTGGAGTTTCCATTTGGGAGAGGCTAGACAGGGCAGTAGCTACGGCTGAATGGTTCTCAAATTTTCTCGGTACGAAGGTACATCATTTAGACAGCACTACTTCAGACCATAAATTGTTATGGATTGAACAAGCTGGTTTGGAGTTTCATCCGAAGAAGAATCTGTTCCGTTTTGAAGAGATGTGGTTGGCTGATAAGGGATGTGGACAAATTGTTGAAAGGGTTTGGCAATCAAGCTATGATGAAGATGCTAATCGACGAGTGCTTAAGAAAATTGAAAATTGTGGTACAGAGCTTACCCAATGGAGCCGCGAATGCTTCGGAAGTGTTAGAAAAGAGCTTGAAAAAAAGAGAAAAGAGCTAGCTGGGGCAGAGAAGTTGGCGTTACAAACAGGGGGGTCTTCTCGGCTTATGAAAATTCACAATGAGATCAACGTTCTCATGGGTAAAGAGGAGCTGATGTGGAGATAGACGTCAAGGTCATTATACTTAAGGGATGGAGATAGAAACACACGTTTCTTTCACTTAAAGGCCACCCAAAGGAAGAGACGTAACCATATAGCTGGCATCCGAAATGTAGCTGATGAGTGGTGCACGGATCCAAGTCAGATTGCAAACACCTTTTTGGACTATTATAATCAGCTCTTCATTTCCTCGAACCTGATTGCGATGACTGCTGAGATGGACTCCATTCCTAGAGTGGTGACCGAAGATATGAATGGGATTCTTACTAAGGATTTCCAAGCATGGGAAGTTGACAATGCTTTGAAACAAATGGCACCTTTAAAAGCTCCGGGTCCAGATGGTATGCCCCCATTGTTCTATCAGAATTTTTGGGATTTGATGAGAGGCGACGTAAGTAAGTCTATCTTACTTTTCTTGAATTTAGGTTCCCTCCCCAGCCTTATCAACCATACTTTTGTGACGTTAATCCCAAAAACAAAAAACCCGGAGAGGGTAACGGAGTTCAGACCAATTTCTCTTTGTAATGTGCTATATAAAATTTTCTCTAAGGTGCTTGCTAATAGGTTGAAGAAGGTGCTGCCCTACATTATTTCCGAACATCAAAGTGCTTTTATTAAAGGCCGCCTCATTACGGATAATATCCTTGTGGCTTATGAGACCTTACACTATATGAAGAATCACAACACTGGGAAATCAGGTTATATGGCGCTCAAACTAGACATGAGTAAAGCTTATGACCGCGTTGAGTGGTCCTTCTTAAGAGATGTCATGGTACAAATGGGCTTCCAAGAACGGTGGATTGCTTTAATCATGGAATGTGTTACTTCAGTTACTTATTCCCTACTTGTTAATGGTGAATCATGTGGCAATATAAAACCTAGTAGGGGGATTCGTCAAGGCGATCCATTATCACCCTATCTTTTCTTATTGTGTTCGGAGGGCCTCCATAGAATGATCCACAAGGCTGCTAGCGAGGGTGATATTCAAGGGGTATCTATTTGTCGAAATGGGCCAAAATTAACTCACTTATTTTTTGCAGACGATAGTCTCTTGTTTTGCAAGGCCACAACACATGATTGCCAAAAAGTATTGGAAATTTTATCTTCTTATGAAAGAGTTTCAGGGCAAAAATTAAACCGAGATAAAACGGCACTCTTTTTCAGTAAGTCTACTCCTATTGACATGCAACAAAAAATCATGGATGATTTGGGAGTCACTACATTGAAAAATTATGAAGAATACCTTGGTTTGCCATCAATGGTAGGGAGAAACAAGAGGGCAAGTTTTGAGCATTTGAAGCAGAGAATTTGGAAGCGCTTACAAGGATGGGAAGGTAAATCTTTATCACAAGCTGATAGAGAAGTTTTAATTAAATCTGTTATCCAGGCCATACCCACATATACTATGAGTTGCTTTAAACTCCCAGTCACTTTATGCCATGAGATCGAAACTCTTATTCGGAAATTTTGGTGGGGCCAAAGGGGAGATAGACGAAAAATCCATTGGATAAAATGGGATGATCTATGTCAACATAAACATCAAGGGGGTATGGGATTTAAGGATCTCACAACCTTCAATGAGGCTATGTTGGCAAAATTGGCTTGGCGACTCCTCCATGATGAGAATTCTCTTTTCCATAGAGTTTTCAAAGCAAGATTTTTCCCTAGAGGAACGATCTTAGAGGCGAAAGACTCCTCCTCAGGCTCTTATGCATGGAAAAGTATTCTTGTAGGTAGACATGTGATAGCTAAGGGGGCTCAGTGGAGAGTAGGTGATGGGAAACAGATTAAGATATGGGGAGACAGCTGGCTTCCAACAAAATACAAAGGAAAAATTTCCACCCCAGTGATATTTGGCCAAGACCATTCATGTGTTGAGGTGTTGATAGACCCAGTCCAACGAAGATGGCGTACTGAAGTAATTGACCACGTGTTTGAGAAGGCAGAAGCTGATATTATTAAAAGTATTCCCTTGAGCTCTACCAGTCAGCCCGATGCAGTCATCTGGCCGTTCACTCCATCAGGCCGTTATTCAGTCCAGTCGGGGTATAGGTTCTTACAAGACAACCCAGCCTCGGTTCAAAGCCCAGGACATGATTCGGCTTTTTGGAAAAATTTATGGAGAATGGAGGTGCCCAGCAAAGTTAAAAATTTTGTGTGGAGATCTTGCAAAGAAGCACTACCAACGAAGAAGAACTTGCTCAGAAGAAGGGTCACTACATCTGCCCTGTGTGAAAACTGTAATGTGTTGGAAGAGGATTGTGCACATGCTATTTTTTATTACCCTAACGTGCAGGTGGCTTGGAGCTCGGACCCACTTTGGAGCTGGCCTTCGACTTTACAGGGATGTAATGTACAACAAATTTTCCAGAAAGCTTTCGAGGAGAAGAAGGATGCTGAACTTTTAGCCTTTGCGGGATGGTCCATTTGGAATCGTAGGAATCAAGTCAGATTCAAGGAAGCTGCGTGCCCATTGAACTACATTCTTCCATTGTCAAAGGAAAGGAAGTTGGAGTTCTAGAACCTCCATCCGGTAGCAAGGACGGTACTGCACAGGAACCATACGAGATGGAAGCCGCCAGAGACAGGGGTCTACAAGGTTAACTATGATGGTGCGATCTTCACGGAACAAGGATTAGCTGGTATAGGAGCAGTTATCCGAAACTCAACAGGAGCGGTCATGGCCTCTCTATCCCAGCAGGTCCCCCTTCCAACGACGGTGGCCCAAGTGGAAGCTATGGCAGCCAGAAAAGCAGTCGAGTTGGCTCTAAAGACGGGATTCACCAATGTTATCATTGAAGGCGACTCAGACACTATTTACAAGGAACTTTCAGGCATGGATCCATCCTTAGCTCTACATGGACATGTGATTCAAGACATTAGATGTTTAGCTTCTCTGTTTGTTAAGCATAGTTTTTCACACGTACGCCGCCAAGGAAATAATGTAGCTCATGCTCTTGTAAGATGGGCAATTAATTCGCCCAATTTAATCGTCTGGATGGAAGATGTACCACTAGACATTCAGTGTGTTGTTCAAGCTGATTTAGCCCTTATTGATTAATGAAATAATTTGCAGGATTCTCAAAAAAAAAAAAAGGAGTATTACAATAATTAAAAAAAAAATAATTGAATTTGGAGAATTCAATAGAGAGAGAGATCATACCCAAAACGACGTCGGAGGTTCAATCAATCTTTTTCCGCAAAAATGACGTTATTTGAATTACCCAAATGATGATGCTTTCATTTTTCCTTTTGGAAACGCCGCCGTTTTAAAGGCCCATTTTTTCTCAGCCCAAGCAACCGATCCTGATTAAGCCCATTGATAGGCGATAGATAGCTCTCAATCTCCCACTTAAACAGTTAAACATTACTGGGTCTATTATCCTTCTCTACAGGGGAACTTTATCTTTACATCCTTTCCACCACTAACCTGCGCTTATGATGGTTTTCCTCAAAATCTTACCCACTATTTGAACAACAATGTCCATATCATAAGATTCTTAAGATATGGGTGGGGCTTTGAAGTACAATATTGTAGAAGCAGGAAATTCAGCACTTCTTTCAGGGGTTTATATCACCAATTGGGGCTATGCTGATTCATCTCATGGGATGAGGTTTAGTGGGGAGTTTTTTGCGCAGGGTAAATGACATCTTTTGTGTTAAAACCACAAGCTCAAACAAGAAATCTCAGATCAAGAAAGAAAATTGTAGAAAGTTCAAGAAAGTTTGAGAAACAGAGAGAGAAAGTTCAGAGTGAAGAAAGAAAATCTTATTGCTCTAAATGTATCAATTACAAAGACTACCTAATTTACATGTCAAGCTTGTATTTATACAAGCAATTTACAAATCAGAAATGCGCGGGAAAATTCTAACCAACTCCTAAAAGAATTCCTAATAAAGCTCCTCCAATAAAATTAAGCCAAGTGTCACTCCCTCTAACGACGTAACTGACTAGTTTCACACACGTGCAGTGCACATGCCACTTAACTACTCAATGCTTCAAGTAGCCTCTTCAGCAACACCTTAAGCCTCTCCTGATGTTTTATCTGTGCAATGCTTGTCTTCAATCCAGACTTGCTTTCTTCAATCCTGCTTTACCCTTCTTCAATTCATCTTCACCTTTAGTTTTAGGCTTCTTCTTAACATTTTGACCCTAATTATAACCTTAGAATTATCAAAACACACAATTGATCACCCAAATATTTAACTTTATTTCAATGTCTCTATTGTTTGTTTTAGCGTTAAGTATGACAAAATTTAACATTAAAACACCAATTTACAATACAAAACAAACAGTAAAGGAGTTCAGTCATACATTTTGATAGTTTAGGTTGGTTAACTATAATCGAAGTGATAATTTAGGAAAAAAATTGTAATTTTCCATTTATAATTTTTTTGGCAGAGGTTAGCTTAGTGTTAGGCCTGTAAAATATTTACTCAACATTTAGGGAATTTTCTAAAGATTCAAATTTTTAAATACTAAATACTATCTTTATTACTATTTTTCAGTTTAGTTTAATTTATTTTCATGCAACATTATTGCAGAAAGATCGAATGACTAAATGTGATCAGATTTAGGACGGAATTATTGCTTCCTTGTAACTATCAATGTAACGGTATCTATATAACTTTTTTTCCTCATCTTGAACTTTGAGCTATATAAATGGTATTGAAGGTTACAGATTATTTAGAGGAATGCATTATATTGGCTATTCAAATACAATCAACAGCTAAGAATCAAAATATTATGGCTTTTGAGTGGAGTTGTAGTGTGCTTTTGTATTAGAACCTTTTTCCTCCCTTATGTATGTGTTTGTTTCTGAAAAAAAAAAAAAAAAAAAACTAAGAATCAAGATTAAATAGGGTGGTGTGAGTATACTATGTGAGCAAGATATGATAGAATTTGTACAAAATTCAAGCCGATAAAATTTCCTAGACTTGATCATTTTCATGATACTGATACGAAATCTAATCACTCAAATTTTCTCAATTTTATGCTTTCAATATTGTACAAGATATCTTACTATTCTTCCCTAAACACCATATTTTTGTATTTCTTTTTCTCACTCATTGAACATTTGATCACCATTTATTTGTACATTTTACAGGGAGACTAGACACATGATATCATTAATATATAATTATATTTTTCTCAACTTACAAATCTGTCAATCTGATTAAGTTGTCTACGATTGTATGAGAGTTGTTCTATGCGATTATTTTTCAGTCAAAATACATGAAACTTCCATCTTCTAAAATCTCAATTCAATAATTTCTCACCACCTTATTTGCTTTTTGGAAATTGACATAGTTGGAGCAGCGATAGAACTTCATATCCATTCAAAAATGAAAGAATAACTCATTTTTTTTAGATATTGAAGTTGGATTCCATGTTGTTGGTTTTCAAATTGGTTTTATCAGTGTAGTTGCTTACTAGTTTCCTCCAAGATCTCAATATTCTCATCATAAAGAATTTGTCATTCTATTTTATAGTCAAAATACAAAAACACTATAAGAATGGAGTAGTAATTTGATCACACTATATGCATTTACAACTTTAAAAATTGTATGATAGAATGACTGATATAGATAAGCATATTTGATACGCTCCCAAGAATGAAAATATTGTTTTAATAAAATAGGAGTGCAATTATAATTATTATTAGTTCCATTTTTATTTTACATTTTTTTTCTCTTTCCTTCATACATATTGTTTGCCTAATTTTGAAAACTCATTGAAAACTTTGTTTTGGTATGCTGTTCTCGAAAATGTAGGGAGATAATTTTTCATATTAATATAATTGTAAATTATGGATAACCTTCTCTTTCTCCCATATGAATTTCTTAATAGATAAACTTCTCTATGAGAAAAAAATAAATAACAAATAAAAATTCATGTGCTCACAAATAAACAATTATATTTTGACTAAACCTTACCATAAAATTATTTTCACTATGTGTTGTTAATTTTTTTTTGTGTGTGTTTTGTTTCCTTTTTTATTTTATTTTGGTGAATAGAAAATTATATTAAATCATAAATTAGGTACAAAACAATCTAGGGGTAACTAACACCCAATGCGTCCACCCTATATATGTTTTGTTGTTTTTGTTTCAATAGTAGCTATAAAATTTACTCCATTAAGCAAGAATGTCAGATTCCAAATCAATTATTTTTAAATATAAATCATAGGGAAAAAACCCATATAAAGTACCAAAATTCTTGTTTCTTAGTGGCACTCAAAAAAAAAAAAAAAAATACACCAAAATTTAAATCCTTCCTGCCAACTTATTATTAGAAAAAAGATCATATAAAAAAAATACATTAAAATGAATGCATGTGCCTTATTAAACATGTGACAATAAATTAATATATTTTTTCATGAAAGGAAACATTATTATTTTTTGTTGAAAATAAAAAGAATAATAAAACTTATATTTTAGAATAAAAGAATTAACAAATAATTAAAAGTTTTTCTTAGGTGGAAGACTACATGAAATATATTTTATTTCGATATCAAGAATGCATCATATGGCAAAACATTAGGCTATTGTAGCTTAAAATTTGTGGGACAACATTATTAATTGGGATTTTAGGATAACACATACTTGACACCTTTTATTTTGAAGATTTATTATCTAACTTATGTTCTTTTTACAAACTTGGTGTTTACATGCATGTTATCAAGCCATTATGGAGCACAACACCACAATTTATTCTGTTTTGTTTTTTATATTTGTTGCACAATATGTACACACACACACACAAAACCTGTTTAGTGGTTGCCCAAAATTTTTATTAAAAATTAAATATTAATAAAATAAATTATTTTATTTTTGAATATAAACAATAATAAAAATTAAATAACTCATTAAAATATTTTCTTAGGCCGTAGGTTAAATGAATCAAAATATTAAAACCTTTAAGTTTGGTGGAATTTTTAATGAATGGTTCCTATTATTTTCCTTTCAAAAAAGAATGACACATGTTGCTAATTTATAATTACAAGATGGGCTAGAGGGTTAAATAAATGAATTCTTTAAAAATGCGCTATATGATAGAATCTTAGGCTCCAAAACATGAGGTTCCTTTTATGATAATGATTTTTTTTTTTTTTTTTTGGAGCAAATAATGATAATGATTTTGGGTTTATACAAAAGTATTCATATTAAAAAAAAAAAAAAAAAACTCATAATCTTTCATGCTTGGATAAGCCAGATGGGAAACTTTCTTTTAGATGACATAGGAGATTTTTTTTTTATTTTTATATTTGAAGGAAATAGTAATGCTTATTAGAACACACAAACAAGAAAATAGTATATAGAGTTTTTTAAACAGGTTTATAATAAATTATATAATCAAAATACCACTACAAAGAGGTCTAACATTTGTAGTAGTAGCTTGGGGTTATAAGAATTAAAACTCTAAGATGATGTAGGAGTTTGATTAAGAGAGACCATGATGAGTTCCTTGGTGTTAGAGATATATTAGACATATTAGACATATTAGCCCAATATAATAGGGTCAAGCCCAGTCCTGCTTGCACTAGTAATCTAGGGTTTAGTCGCCTATATATACACATGTTAGGGTTTATTTTAACACAGGTTATTATACTACACTCTTATACAATAAAGATGTAACTCTTAAGGGATTCCTCCGTGGATGTAGGCTGACAAGGCTGAACCATGTAACCCTCGTGTTCTTGATGTCCCTATTCTATGCTTCCCCTTCCGCATCCACTCTAGCATATACAACATGATATAACACATCGCGTCGTTGCTAATAATGATATATTTAACATGATATCATAGCCAAACTTCGTTTTTGGCACCAAACAAACATCTCTACACAGCAAAGAAGATTTTCATGTGCACACCACCATCTGAAGTCATATATGTTTGTCTGCTGGATCTAGACTTCACGGCATCTCGCAGCCATTGTGGCTCTGTGCTATGTCAAAATCCAACAACCAAGCAAACAGTGACTTAACTTTTCAAATCTGCGCAAATCGAAGCTTCGCCTGATGAAACCAACACCACAGATGTGCTCCACGACCTCCCGCGACCAAAGCCCAGAAATCCAGTTGCCCGAAGCCTTGCCACGCGCCTCCACTCGCCGCAGATGTCTCCAGTTACTCCTCCCACGCGCCGCCAAATACTCGGATACCAGACTGGATTATGGCACATGCGCCACTCTATTGACCTCGTAGCCCTCCAATCTACAAAACCAGAGAATTCTGGCAGCAGAACTGAAGATACGCGCCTACACTCGCCGCCTATGTTTCTGGCATCTCTTGCACATGCCGGTGGAGATCTCACACGCCGAAAACTACGTCAGCTTAATATGACGTCATTCGATGACGTCAACAAAAAAGCCACGTCAGCCTCAGAAACGTCATCAACCATGTCAACTAGCCACGTCAGCAATGTTGTTTCGTTAGCACCACGTCACCTAGCTGACCGTTGACTCAGACCGACCCGACTCGAACCACCCGGATTTGACCCGTGAGCACTAACTGTTGACTTTGACCAGGATTTGTTGACTTTGACTTTGACTTTGACTTTGACTTTGACTTTTGAGTTGACCATTGACTAAAGTCAAAATTTTCGAAATGGCCTATCTTGCTTAATTTTTTGCGTAGATTCTAATTTTGGACTCCGTTTCTTCATTTGAAGCTCCAAAATTGGTCAATTGGCATATTCTTCATTGTGGTTTCTTCAAGGGCATTCTTCAAGACATCTCCAAGGGATCTTCTCATGCTTATCCAACTTCAAGCCTTCATCGAGTTTCCGCCTTGAGTTTGAGGGCAGGTGTTAGAGATATATTAGACATATTAACCCAATGTAATAGGCCTAAGCCCAATCCTGCTTGTACTAGTAGTCTAGGGTTTAGTCGCTTATATATACACATGTTAGGGTTCATTGTAACACAGGTTATTGTACTACACTCTTATACAATAAATATGTAACTCTTAAGAGATTCCTCCGTGGATATAGGCTGACAAGACTGAATCACATAACCCTCGTGTTCTTGATGTCCCTGTTCTATGCTTCCCCTTCCGTATTCACTCTAACATATACAACACGGTATAACGCATCGCGTCGTTGCTAATAATGATATATTTAACACTTGGATTGCTTTTTTTTTTTTTTTTAATGTGATTACACCATGATAAGGAAATGTGCAGGGAAATGAATGAATAACAACAAAAATTATAACTTGAGTTTGGTCTTGCACATGGACTCAACTTTCTGAGGACTAATAAAAACAGATATATTACAACTGTTATTGACAGGCCACAAATGCGTTGACCCCTTGTGATAACTTAGATTAATTAATTAGCCCAATTTTTAATTAATCAAATTAACATGCAATATCACGTGGTAGCATAAACAAATCACCAAACTAAGTTATGCAGCGGAAAATAAATAACACGGTGATTTGTTCACGAATGGAGAAAACCCTTACGGCAAAAACCCTACCGGGTGATTTAAGGTCACCACTCCCGAAACTCCACTATTATCACAACAAGCAGTTACAAGTAAGGAATCCCAGTACCTCACCAACCTACAGTTGAATTCTTACCCCAATACCCAATTGGACTTGTTCTGTAGTGACAATTTCTCCAGTTTAATGCACGGCTCCCAGTACGTGACTAACCAACTTGATGCGCGGATCCCAGTACGCGGCTTACTCCTTTGCACGAATCCCAGTACGTGACTAACTTCACAGCAACCCTTTGATTGTTGTAGTTGATTTGCAGCAGCTTCACATAGAAACACCAATAAGATCTTCAATGTTGGTGCAAGAGACTTTGCTTGGTTACAAAACCCTAAGGCGTACAAGAAACGCAGCAAGAACTCTTTCTTCTGTAGGAGGAGGCTAGGGTTTCAAAAAGAAAACCTTATGAAGCTCTCTAGGGTTAGGTTTTTCTTTTTCCATCTCCTTTTAAATAGGAGCTTAATGGGCTCTCCTATTCCAAATAGGTTTACACAAACCTTGGGTTTTCCTAGTCCAATAAGAATTATACAAACCCATAAACAATTAGCCTTTTAGAGTAAAAATGTTGCTGGCTATAATCTGAAACCCGTAAGCTCGATCGATCGGGACATCTGTCGAGCTTTAATGAATCTCGACAGATCGAGCTTCTGTCGAGGAGGTATCGAGACCTGCAGTTTGCACTTTTTCTTGAGCAGTTCTTGAGTAATCTTCATGTCTTTAATTTAACCACTTGTAATGATTATCTTGAACCTACTTAGATTTACCCAAATACAAGTAAAGTGCGTTTTATCAAAGGATATGCCAACTACAAAATATGTCCCCAACAGTTATAAATGGTGGCATGGAACTTGAAGATGTTTAACACTATCACTTTCCCAGGCAACACGGCTGTTGAAGTTATATTCAAGCTCCCACCAGAAAAATCAGATAATAAATAGGGATTGGTTAGCAATTTACCAGCCATAAGCTCCACAGAAGTTGTAATGTTAAGCTTGTGACGTGCAGGCACATATCTTTGCTCAATTGGAGCTTCACCCACAACTTCCCCACGATAAGTAACATAAGATGTGGTGTTTTTGTACTTGAAGCTTCCATAGTTTGGGTTCTCAATTGCAATAACAGTGCCTAATGACAATGTGACATTAGGTGTTAAGGCTGAGAAGTCAATGTTTTTTATGCCTTCAGGGTAGAGGGAAATTTTGGGGTCTTTAGGCTTGAAGATGGTAAAGAACAAGGTTATGATAACAATGACAATAATAACAAAGAAAATCGCTGTTACAGCACAGCATAGTTTGTGACTTCTACGGGAAGGTTTGCCATTTGCCATGTTCTCTGATTAACAATAGGCTTTAAGAGATTCTTCCCAAGAGGAATTCTATATATTAAGATACTACTAACATATTATTTTATGTAAAGTGAATGGCAAATATAATGAGAAAAATCCCAAAATAGTACAAACACAACCCGAGCCTCAAAGTTCTTTTAATTCACACCATCACAGTGAAATTCAACGGAACTATGATCAAAACAAGAAAGAAAGAAAAGGGTTGATAAACATGCATGTGGGGTGGTTCGATTTGTCAAAAAGTATTCAAAATCAAGGTCGTTCACTTTCGGTGGAGCCGATATTTATTAGCAGAAATTCTGACCAAACAGTGGCCCTGGTGACTTACTTCGGTTTATGAGCCACACAACATCGATCACTAGCTCAGACAAGGTCGTTGACGCCAAGTCCACACTCGTTTGAATTTTGGTTTGAACAATCCAGGAAAAAGGGGGCGAGTCCATGTTTTTGTTTTTCAAAAGGGCCGGTGTG
This sequence comes from Castanopsis chinensis, assembly GCA_032878915.1. NCBI lineage: Eukaryota > Viridiplantae > Streptophyta > Magnoliopsida > Fagales > Fagaceae > Castanopsis > Castanopsis chinensis. The sequence continues at coordinate 64,190 of JAVQMG010000029.1, read as the reverse complement.
GATAAGACTACTTTTAGAAAAAAGTGTTGCCAGTGGATGAAAGTGTGGTGGTGTGGGCTGGTTTCAGTGCAAACTACAAAGAAAAAGAGAGACAGAGATATTTAGAGAGGAGATAATTCAAATCAGTGTGGTTTTAATAAAGAACAATTGTAACTGCTTCTATGGATCAAAATAATTTCTAATTTCCTATTCCAGGTTATAATTGCAAGGTATAATCTACAACCTAATTGAAAACAAACTTATGTTAATGCTCTATTTGTTTTAGCATTAATGTTTTTTGGAAAATGGTTAATTTTCCAATAAGGATTTTCTGAAAAAACTATTTTATTTTCTGGTGTTTGATAACGACCTTGATAATGTTTCCATGTATAATTTAAAACATGTGTATTATGTAAACCAATTAATGTCATTAATATAAATAAAAAACCAAGAATTAATTTGGTTTTCATCCTAAAATTTTGACAATTGAAACAATCAAAATTAGTTGTCAAATTTTCATGATCCTCTACCACTCATCTTGCTCACATATTTATGGACAGTAACGTGTACACACACACATATATGAACCGTACATACATATAGAGTCAGCTCTATACTAAAAGCAAATGTTTGGGTTGCCTAAGGCTCCAAATAGAAAAAAGACCCCCAAATTTTAACCAATACTGTTATTTTTTTTTTTCATTATAATAGTATTAATTAAACCCAAATATTAGTCAATAAATAAAATGGAGTAATATTTTTTATCAAATGAGAGAGAGAGAGAGAGAGAGAGAGAGAGAGAGAGAGAAAAATGCTATGTCTACAACACTTTCACAATAAATCTTAAAATGGTAGGTTATTGCAGGCTATTATTAATGAATTCAAATTAGAACTAGTAGCAATTTAACACCTAGGATTTATTGTAAAAATATTATGAATGTAGCACTTCTCAAATAATAATAATAAAAAATAAAAGCAATACACAAAAAAATTCACTATATTTTTCACAAGTTGAGTTGGCAAATTTTTACTAGTTCTTTTCTAAGTCCATCATTAACATCATTTTTTTACTTACTATTGTCAATCTACTACATCAACAAGTGTGAAAAATTTTGTCAATTTTTTGTGTATAGACTTTGTAAGAAAAAAAATCTATGTAGTTCATATTAATTAATAGTAATTTTTACATCTAAAACAAGACAATAAAGTTTAAGTAATATTTAAATTTTTTTAAATCATATTTAAATATATAAGAGATCTCAATTTCAGTTTTTGCCTTAGGCCCCCAAATACATTAAGCCGCCCCTGCATACGTAGTGTATAAGAATTTATCATGATATCTCATCTAGGGAACAATTTTTTTTTGTTATCTTCTTCTTATTCGTATATAGAAACATTACATAAAAATATTATAAACAATATGATTTATGTTTTACTATCCTAAGAAGGATCCTATCTTTGATGTCTTAAATGGTAAATATTCATTCAATAATTTTGTTTCCTTTTTTAAAATTTATTAAAAAAAAAAAGAGTGTTGTTGCTTATGCCAAGAATTTCTATATGTTTTTCCTATTAAAAAAAAAAAAAAAAAAACACTTTAATGACCATGTGGACACACATGAAGAACACTCTAACAAATGAAGAGTATATACATCAATGAATAATTCTCCCAACAAATAAATTTAGAACAGGCACATAGCATGGGTGAAAAATAGTTAAAATTTTGTTTTGCACATTTGAACTATAATTTCATACCTATGAATTTTCTTATTAGCATAAAATTTTGTCTTAAAGATATATTTTAAAAAATCAATATTGACAGAAAAAAATTTGAGGATTCACTCCTGTGATGAGACTAGTCACATATTAAAAACAAAAACAACAACAACAACAACAACAACAACAACAACAAAAGAAGAAGAAGAAGAAGAAGAAGAAGAAGAGAGAGGAAATGAATGCACTTAAGTTAAGGCGGTTGATTTTGACATTTTAACTGTACATATATGAACCATTCAGTCCCCCAGCCATTCAAATCGAAGCATCAGTTTTGGTCAGATGGGCTACTTCTTCCTCCTCTTCACTTTGACCTTCTTTTCCACTTTTAAAGGACATTCAAACCTCTATTATTCACCAAATAAAAGAACTTGATTTGGACTAGTTGACTAGGTTAGACATAAAGACCGTTCTCTAGAAAATTCATCAAAAGCTTATATAGTTATATGCGTGTCCCACGAGTGGCACACATATTCAAAGAAGTGAAAAATGGCAGAGACCCCCTGAATTGTAATACTGTGACGGAGAAAGTGAACGTTAAGATTGGGTTTAAATTCTTGACTACAAATGCGTGATATGTTATATGTCGTTTTACTTATGTCTTTGGTGATAAACGCAAAGCTACAGGTCGTTTAACTGAACTTTGTTAAATAGCCATTAAGGCTGCTAGTTTGTTGCTGTTGTTCAGTTTTACTTTGGCGCTAACCTCTGTTTTCTAAGTATATCCACTTTAATGATGTGGTTTATGAATTGCTTCGCTGCATAAAGACAAGGGCGAGCGAGTTCCAGAATAACCTCTCCTTTCATTAGTCTGCTGCTCTTCTTTGAATGCTCTTTTTAAAGATATCCTGTGCAATTGGTTATGCTTTTGAAAACATTTTGTAATAAATTTTGAAGAAAAATTTATAAAATTAAAAAATTAACCACAGCATATAACAACAATTGATGAAAAAACCTTAATTGAATAAACTTAAAAGTTAAAGAATTGAAATGAACAAAAACAAAGTTAGAGGACTAATATGAAATCTGAGTCAGTTCTGCATTTTACCTTACTTATTATATTATTTTGGGAATCAACTTCAATTATATAATATGTCATTAGAGATATTTTGCAAGAAATCATGTTATACTTATGACCTATGTTTAGTAATTATTAATATATGTTATAATATTTTGAGAATTAACTTCAATTATATGACATCTCATTAGAAAGAGATAAGATGCAAATTAGTAATGTGAGGGCTAAAGGTCCAAAGCAAATTCGCAGGCTTGGGCTTATTCCGAGGGTGTTTACTTGTCCGAGGAGGATTAATGGTAGTAGCAGTAACGTACTTGAAAGCCCACGAGCAAATTGCTGCAAGAGAAGTTAATGGAAATGGTTTGAGGAGAGGCAACTCCTTGGCTCAACAAGGTGAAAGTCAGATAGCACGCCTGTGGGATAGGAATAATATTCCAGGAGGACCCATGGATAAAAATGTGTTCCACGAGGGCATAGGGAGGAAAATTAAAGGAGAAATATCTTAGAAAAAGCTGCTACTACCGCATTAAAGACTCTGCACCAACCACTCTGGCCGCATTAATGAGGAAGTGACATCTGAAATAATGGTGGTCAGCCTTATAACTAGTGTGAGAAGACTTCAAGAGGGCAGTGGATGGGACAAGTACCTGCATTGGTGATCTGATCCATACGTGGACGATGGATATAAAAATGAGAAGAATATAAAAGACAGGGGAGGGCATTCAAGAAGGGGGCATGAGAAAAGCCAATGGGAAAAAGAAAGAGAAGGATAATGTACCAATCTCCTTCAAGTGTAATCTATTTTTAGAACAAAGAAAAGCAATACACATCGTCATCGATATACGTCCGAGGAGAATTTCTGCTACATAAATAGCTCGTTTCATGTGAATTTGGAATTTGGCCCATCATTTTTGTTATCCAATATCCATAAAATCTAGGTTTCAAGCCCACTCTCTACAAATTTCATTATATTAAGCTTTTTCGGCCTGTTCCCTTCGCACCGTTGGGTTTGGGTGCAAATTGTGACTTTACAAGTAAAATTAATATAGTAATGAATATGAGCTTATTATGCAAGTAAATTGAACAATATTTATTCATTTTCACTAAATTAAATATTCAATTTTTGTGTGTTACAGTTAGCTCAACATGTGTTCTCTTAAAATTAGTATTTTGATTTGATAATAAAGAGCAATTATCACGGCAAACATCATTAATTGAAATTCTATGGTCACTATATTCTTAACTACATGTTATTAAACTTCGTTTGTAGAATGTTATATTCCAAACAAATTGTTTTTTATATAATTCTTTTAAAAATAACCATGAAAATTTAATGTGAGTTCAAGTTACATCTTTTTTACACCATAGGATTCTAAAAGATCTAACCATTAGAAAAATAACTCTAAATATTTATCGTTTTCCACCTCATTTACAAAATAAATAGCATTATTTTTCTCTCCTTGTTAATTGCTTTCCATCTACAATTTTATTGCAATTTTACAAATTAACAAGGAAATCACTTCTCTTTCTCTGGTATCCTTGTTAAAAAAATAAAAAAGCAAAAACTTGTTGCCCACACTTCTATCACGAAAAAGCAACTGAAACTGCACTACTTAAAAATAAATAAACACCAAGGCAACTGCGACACTAATTGTTCATAGGCTTTCAACAGCAACAGAGAACTTCCCCAAGGCCACATCCCCTATCCCACATTATATCAATTGGGTTCAGCTTTAAAATTATCAATTACAGTCCAAGAAAAAATTTATGTATGGATGGTTAGATCTATAATTAGAATTTCCCCATGCCAAACGTTACCGATGCTCTGTAACATATCTTGGATAAAAATGACTCCATAAAGTGGTACAATAAATTTTCTGTGGTTCACGTTTTGGAGAGTGAAGGAATTAGTGATCTCACTTTTATAAATCTCATCAAGTTCCTAACATTCATGTTCTTGAGGATTTTCAAGTTTTTCCATTATTTGTCATCTCATTATCTCTTTTGTCAATGCCAGAATCACTCCCATCTTGAGAATCTTCTTTTTTATTTCCTGGACCCTCTTCAATAGACTTCTCAATAGCATAACCTCCATTTTTTAAGACCATCTTGCTATATTTTTTCTAGCTTCTACATATGTTCTCCCTCCTTATAATATCTCCGGCTTTATTTTCAGTTTTGTCTTCAGCTCTTGCTGTAAAGTATAATCCCAGCCTCTCTGGAATTGTTGAATTTAAATTTACTTTGAACTTCACTTCTTGTCAAATTTTCATTGCGTCTGTAGTTAGTGGTTTCCTGTAGATGATCTTGTCCTTCCATTCAAATGAATTATAGCTTCGAAGATACTGAATCTTACGGGACAATTCCATGATGGTATTTGCTTTTGAAATCAGTTTTTTTTTTTCTTTATTTTATTCTCAATTTTTCATCCTCTAGAAAACTTAAACCAAAAAAAGAATCATAACAAAAATAATACTAGAGGTGAACACAGCAGTGTCATTCTCTGCTAGTAGTATGAAAATGGTGAATTGGCAGTTTACTCGGCACATACAGAGTCCTCTTTTTTTTTTTTTTTATGTTGCACAACATGATAGTACTGTCAATGTTCACTTTCTTCAAGTCCTATCTCATAACATGAGCTGCAATGTAAGGCATATTATAAAGAGAGAAAAAAATTGCAGAGAGAGAGAGACTGCTGAAAGAAAGTTATATGTCGTTCTTGGACTTGTGCTGTTATACGGCATGCCGTTGAGAGATTGGTTTTAACCGTTTAAGTTCTTTGGCTGTACTGCGTGATATGTTATATGTCGTTTTACTCAAGTTTTTAATGATAAAAGCAATGCTACATGTCGTTGAGCAGTTAGTTTCCCTCTTCTCATTTCATCTCTATCTGAAACTTCTATGCATTTATATTCCTGTTCTTTGTTTTTTCCTTTTAAGTTCATTGCTCTGACCAAAAAACACTACGTTATTAATTAATTGAATTTCTTTTAATTTCCACTTTCAATCAAATTGTTTTATGTCCCTATCCCATTTCCTGTCAAATTTTTCTGGACATGAGATTATATGTACTTTATCCCATTTCCACCAAAATTCCAAACACATTAAAAAGTACCATACCCCATTTCCAAAGCCTGCTTGTCCATAATGCTTGATTATGATTGATTTTAAAAAGGAAAATTCATAAGATCCAAAACAAACAAACAAACAAAAAAATGCCAAGCAAACATTTATAGGAGGTAAAATGCACTAGGACATTCTTAACTTCTTCTATTTTTCCCCAATTAATTTAGTACATAAACTTTGATAGTATAACAAATGGACTCCTTATGTTAAAAATTCAACAATTTGCTAATGGAAACCAATGTGGTAGCCCATAATTTTAATAAACTCATGCCAAATTTTTTATATTGATCTAAAATAGCAACATAGCCCGATAATATTATTTAAAAACAAGTAAAAAAAGCATTTGGCCTTAGATCAAAGCCCAAAATTTTAGTAAAAAAATTCAATTTAAACCATATGTGGGTATTACAATATATATGAGACACACACACACATATATCATAGGATTCATAAGCATTTCTGATATGTTTTGCAATACAAAACTTTTTTTTGTATCATGGTATCGCATACATACGATGCTGAAAACTACCAAAGATTCTCTGTTCTCTTTCTTTTAGTCTTTCTCTTACTTCCGCATTGTCTCTCTGCATTATTTTATTTTCTTCTTTCTATTTTCACACCAACTTGAAGATTTTTAAATAGGCATTTGAAACTCTCTCCTAAACATACATTAAACTTTAATATTGACCAAAAAAAAAAGGAGCATCCGTGTAGATTGTGTGATTAGACTAGTCATGTATGAAAAGGAAAAAGGAAATGAGAGCACTTATGTTAGGTGGTTGATTTTGATATTTGACCATACAAAGCATTAGTTTAGTAAGATGGGCTATTTATTCACCAATTGCACTAGTTGGCTAGGTTGGAAATAAAGACTAAGTTGTGTAGAAAATTCACCAAAAGTTAATATGCGTGTCCCACAAAGTGGCATACGTATTCAAAGAAGGGGAAAATGTCAAGAGATCCCCTTAACTGTAATACTGTGATGGAGAGAGTTAAAATTGGGAAACGGTATAAATTCTTGACTATAAATGTGTGATATGTTATATGTCGTTGTACTTATGTCTTTAATGATAAAAGAAAAGCTACAGGTCGTTTAACTGAAGTTTGTTAAATAACCGTTAAGGCTATTAGTTTGTTGCTGTTCAGTTTTTACTTTGGCCCCAACCTCTATTTCCTATTATATAATTAGTTCTGTAAGCTTGTAGATGTAGTTAAGCAGAATCATTTGCTCAATATGAAAGTTTCCCATTTTGAGCACTTTGACTTCTTTGTTTTTTCAAGTTATAGACTTTTAGAAGGGAAGCAAGGCATAAATGATAAACCATAGGAATATGCTAAGGCTACTAAATTTAGTAGCATGTGTGTAACACGTGTGTGGCTGGGTATGTTCAATCCACTCTTGATATGTTTGTTAAATATTATATTAAGTTCCAATCTTGATTAAGGTCAAAGTCTGTTGTTGTCCATATTCAATGTATCTAGTTTCTAGTCCTAATTGGAGTACAAGCAATCCAAGAAATTGGGTTTATTGTAGTTCAAGTATTTTTAGTATAGGATTTATTTAGCCTAACAACTAACAAGGACTTTTCGCTATGGATTTTCTGCTTTGTCTCTCTACATTATTTTATTTTCTTCTTCAAATATTCACATATTATGAAAACCTTTTCTAAAAGTTTAGTTCATTTAATTATGATTATTAGCTGATAAATGCTTAAAAGTGAGTTTAGAATGGGTAAGAATATTTAGCATCTCCACATGATGTCCATTATTTCATGGTAACGAAGATCTCAAGGGAAACACCATAATAGGGTGTAGCAACATGAATGATTTGAGGACAAACAAATAAATAATTACAAGGAACCATCTTTTAAAAAAAAAAATCCAAACGATAGATTAGTGGAAACTTACAGCCTAGAAAATAAGGTAATATCTTACTTTTCAATAAAAAAAAAAAAAGGAAAAAGAATATTGGTAATGACTATATACGTTAAATAATTATTCTAATAAAAAGAAAAATTAAAATTCAATATAGTGTATATTCTATACTTTAAAAGACTACCTTTCTATTAGCTGAAAAGATAAAAAAAATTTTCCCCAAAGCAGAGTCTATCTCTGAACACACACAAAAAATAAAAAAGACCATCGGCAACAACAATAATTACACAATATTCCTAAATTTGTCTACCTCCTCATATGTATAGGCATTAAAAAAATTGGGGCAAATTACAGACACTGCCTCTGTGGCATACCCTTAAAACATAGAGCTTCTCTATGTTTTATTTTGCAACTCTTACCTTCTTCGTGGTTTGCTTTATAAGGAATTTATCACCCTTACAATTTGTTTTATGAAGTATTTTCACTAACTTTAACAAAATTTGATGAAGTTGCAATTGCCAGGAACATCCATCGGGAAAACAACACCCATCGCGGAAGAAGTAAAGAATAAAATTGTTCTACCATAAAGTTTATGCCTTGAGAAATGCACTAATCCCATGCAAACAATTTAGACCCCAAATTTTACGGCTAATGTCAATTTTTATACTAATTTAAAATTAAACCCAGTTGTTTACATAATTTGTCAATTAACATTAGCATGCATGGATAAACATAAAATATTCTTGTAGTGTGCTTTCTTCATCTAGCCATTGCTAGTTACTCGTCGTAATTAATATGCTATAACTTAGTACACAGCCTAAGGCCAAATTGTTATAATGTACAGTAAATTAACTTTGATGGCGGTGATATTTATTATATCATATTTGAGAAGTATTTTTCTCATTTTGGGACTGATGAATTTAAATATCTAATTTTGGCACCTCTTGTGTGATTTGATTTATATTATACAAATCACACACGCATCCACGCATACTTTTTAAAGCAAGCAGTCTTGTTCAATTGGAAGCATCCTCCTCCTAACTTGTTGAAGACTATTGACACAAATCCCATTCTATAAATACCTATTTGGGTAACGAGTATTTCATTCCCACTTTTATCTGAAATCAGGAAAAGAAGCAAAGTACAAAGCATTCAAGGAGAAAGAATAATATTATTAAAAATGGCTGCTGAAGCTCCCGCAATTCCTCTTCTTACTCCTTACAAACTGGGCAGGTTCAATCTTTCCCATAGGTGTACACTACACAATATACCTTTCAAAATTATTATTATTATTATTATTATTATTATTATTATTATTATCTGAATTGTCAAAATGTGTGATGGGTTCTGGTATTTCTTTTCCCTTCTTGGGTTGAAATCATGTTATGGGTTTTTTTTATTTTGTTTGACTTTCATTTGCCAAAAAAGAAAAGGTTTTTGTGAGAAATCACAGTTGGGAGAATGAATTTATCTGCCATAATGTATCATTGTTATCGTTATACTAGGAAGCACCAGCAAGGATATAAGTACGATGATACAACAATTTCTAAAAAATTAGAATAGGCAGGAATATGTATTTTAATTAATTATTAAATATAATAATAATAATAATATTAATAATAATAATAATATTATTATTATTATTATTATTATTATTATTATTATTATTATTATGTTGTTGTTGTTGTTGTTGTTGTTGTTGAACATTTATTTTTCATATTAACGTTAAGCATACATCAATTTTAATAACAATAATGGATAATACGATAACAAAATCAAAAAACCAAAATATAACCCAGCCGTGTCCTGTCATATTTGTATTAAACATGATTTTCAAACTCGGACCGTTCATTGAACCGTAAAAAGGAGAGGTTCGAGGTTCGAGGTTTTTGAGGTCGAACCAAGGTTGAACCGGGGTCAAACCGTGATGACGTCATAATTAATTTAATAATTATTTTAAATATATATAAATATATTAAATTAGTAAAATATAGAAAAATTAACTAAAATAGTCCAATTAAAACTATAAATCCATATTTTAACTATGTCTAATATATTCATCTTAAGCCCAAATATGAAATATCTATCTAATAATAATAATAATAACCATTTAAGAAAAAAATAAAAGCATCAATTTGTACCAGCAAGTGACAAAAGAATTGTTATGTTATATCCACAACATTTTTTGCAATATTTTCATAAGAATCACGTCAAAATCTTATATAGAAAGTTCTTATTAGTTATAATTTGAACCCTACACTGAAATTATTTTTTTACTTACCAATATATTTTTTTACTCACATCAAAATTTATTGTGAATATATTATAGTAGCATTTTTTAGTGAGCATTTCTTAAAATTAAAGACCCACACATATGAATCCAAAAAACAGACAATACCACGTGATTACATAAAAAAAAAAAAAAAACTAAAGCATAAAGAAGAAAGAACACCACACATTTTCATACAGACCTATTTATTAGTCATTGACTTCCCAACCACTCATTTACTTCACACTTAATCACACTCACTTTTTCCCATCAGAGCATTTACTTTCAACTACTCCCATTTACATTTTTCCATCAGTCCATCTCATTGCACTTTCCCAGCAGAGAAAAGAGAAGAGAGACGGACTGAGAGAGAAGAGAGACGAACTGTGAGAGAGAGAGAGAGCATCTGAAGCGCCGGTGAAGTCGCGGTCGCCGATGGAGATTGAGGTCGCCAAAGCTGGCAGAGGTCGGAGGACATCAAGGTCGCCGAAGCCGGTGGAGATCGGAGGAGATCGAGGTCGCCGAAGCTGGTGGAGATCGGAGGAGATCGAGGTCGTCGAAGCTGGGTCAGATCGGCTTGTTCTTCCTTTTTTTTTTTTTTTTTCTTTTTTTTCATATTTCTTGTTCTGATTCAATTTTATTGTAAGAATTGGATTTTGGTTTGTGTTTGGATTATGTGAGATGTTTTTTTAAGAGTGAAGCAAAGAGATTGAAACAAAGATCAGACATTTTCTGGGTCAGATCCTCTGTTTTGTGATTTCTTTTTACATTTTCTGTTTGGGTATTCTTTTTTCCGATCAGAAATATGAGATCCGTGAGAACCGCCAGGACCACTCACGGTTCTCGAAACCGTGAGGTTCGACCGCGGTTCGCACGGCTCTGTGCATTTTTCCCATTGAGCGGTTCTTGATGCTAAAAGAACTGCAAAGATGAGCGGTTCGAGGGTTTTCCGGTCGGACCGTACAGTCCGGTCCGGGTTTCAAAACAATGGTATAAAAACAAAAAAGGTTGGGATATGCATGTAGTCGTGTTCCAGAGGTGTCTGTGTGTCCAATATGTGTTGGACATTGGCATACAGTAGCTCAAATGAAATGTCTATGCTTTCTAGTCATTATATACATAGGTTGTTTTGTTTTCAAAGGTTTCTAGAAATCCTAGTTAATTATCATAATGTAAACACTCTTGCGCTATTTGATCATTTTCTTATCAATTCCCATCTATGTTTGTTTCATGTTTAACCAAGAAATGACACATTTTACTAATAATTCTCTATATTAATCTACAAAAACTCTGAGACTTAACTAATTTTGTGTTGAAAAATTTAGACCCCAGTTGATAGAATTAACAAGTTTTAAGCCTAAGTTGTTAATTAGATTTATTATGAATAAACTTGTTAAAAAAACAAACATCAATATCATGTCACAAATAATATGCAGCGGAAAAATAAATAAGACAAGATATGATGACCTAGGAAAACCAATGAAACCAACCAGTTTCACAGTAAAAAACCTGGGGAGAAACTTTCCTGAAAAGCAATTCACTATAATAAAGAGAAGTTTCAGATCTAGTACAAAATCTTTGTCCCTAGACTTTACAATCCCCGTAGATGAACTCACAGCAGAAACCTTCTACCGGTTCAGAACTTTTGAACTCTTCAATATATGAACGCCACCCTTTGATGCACGGATCCCAATACGTGACTCACTCCTTTGCACGAATCCCAGTACGTAACTCACTCACCAACTTGAGAAAGAAGAATATTGGCTGCAAAGTTCATCGGTTCATCAACAATGAAGATCAAGAAGCACTTGGTTACAAAGCCCTAAGGCACAAAAGATGCAGTAGCTTCTTTCAGAGAGAATAAGGCTCCGGTCACTTTGCATATGTTCTCCTTCTATTCTCTCATATGATGGCCTCTAAAATAAGCCTTATATACGTCTAGGGTTGTGAGAAAAGAAACCCTAAACAAATACATAAACTTGGCCCAAAAATCAGATTTGAAAATTTTGATTTCCGTAACCTCGATAGATACCTCGATAGATAGCAGGTGTCGAGCCTCATTAAACCTCGATAGATAGCTATCTGTCGAGCAAATGTTGAGCAGCTGTCCATAGGTGTCCAGCAAGTGTCCGCAAGTGTCCAACAGGTGTCCAACTTTAGTGAACACTTTTTGTTCACTTGTTTCTTGGTCCAATATTCATGGCTTTAATACTAGACTTGAAGAACATGTTCTTTGAAGTATTAAACACATCCTAGATCTACCCAAATACAAGTAAAGTGCGTTTTGTCAAAGGATTAGCCAACTACATAAAATATGTCCTTAACAATCTCCCCCTTTGGCAATCCGTGACAAAACCACAACAAACAAATGAACATATGAGAGAAGTCATAAATCACTCAACTCATACTCACTTGTTGAATACAATAAAATCTACCCTAACACAAACTCTTGAAAAACTTTGCAAGAAGAGAGTTCATGGCATAGAAGACTTTGACAACCTGTATTTCTGAAACACTTTAAACAAAATACATCAAGGCATGGCATCTTTGTGTGAAGTAGAAATAATAGATTGCATACAAATAAAGAAACATGTGTATAAAGAAAGAAAAAAAACAACACATGTAGAGATAGGTGAAGAAAACATACATCATCATATATATACCACTTGATAAATACCATGTTGTATGTAAAAATGGTCACAAGACCTAGGTACATGAACAAGGAGGTAAACACTCCCCATAACAAGATGAAACACAACTCCCCCTTTCAAGGGCATGTATTTCTCCCCCTAACTTGTAGAATCTTAAAGAAAGAAACCACAAATTCTCCAATTTCTCCCCCTTTTTGTCACGATTGACAGAGGGTACAGGAAGCTATAAAGTTTTACCCGAGAAACATAAAGATGATCAAGGGAGCATAAAGAATCCATAAAAATGCATGAATGTAATGAAACAATATGCTATGGATGACAAGATAAGAGAAACATGCAAAACATGTGAAAAATAATGCATGCAGAGAATCTCGATCGATCGAGAGGTATCGAGGAGCTATCGAGTAGACCTCGATGGATCGAATAGCTATCGAGGAGACAGAAACTTTCTCGATCGATCCACCTCGCTATCGAGAGGTGTCGAGATTGCGATAAAAAATCAACTGAAGATCTCGACAGATAAGCCAGGTATCGAGAGGTGTCGAGATGACTTCAAGAAGAGAAAAACACAGATGTGAATGCAAACAAGCATGCCACTTAGCCAAAGATCCAAACAACATATTAACCTCTCAAAAACATCTTTTAACAAGAAAAATGTCATGCATTTTGATCCAAAACACACACACACACATTAAACAAGTCTAACCAATTTTATATTTCAAAAACAAGTTAAGATAGTTTAGTGAGCATATATCAACGCATGTAAATTAACCTCTCAAAAACATCTCTCAACAAGAAAAATGTCATGCATTTTGATCCAAAACACACACACACACACACACACACACACACACTAAACAAGTCTAACCAATTTTATATTTCAAAAACAAGTTAAGATAGTTTAGTGAGCATACATCAACACATGTAAACCTTGTGATGGCTAAATCACATTGTACCTGCACATGTATCAAAAGTAGCAAATAATATTGCGTGTTGTGTGTGAAAAACATCGCAAGGTTGCATAAGTGTCTCAAAGTTATGACGATTTAAGATATGAGAAAATCACTTTAACTCACACACAATCATAACTGTTTGATAGGGACTATCACCTTTGAGGTACATCCTATAACTCCCACATATCTTAGAAAACACGCTTGCAATCATATTTTAAAGCATTTTGTTCTTTTTGATTTTATTTCTTTGCATATTTTCTTTTATTAAGCAAACCATGCATAGGTATATAAAAGAAAGAAAAGAAATACCCAATTATGTTAAGCTTTTTGACATTGCACTTTTGCTATGCCAAAGCATACGGATATCATTTCATGATTAACGAGTAACAGTGGTGAGATGGTTATTTATGCCTTTCTCTTAGGATTTTCTAGTCCTGCCTATTAAAAAGAGTGATACGAGTGTTAAGTACAAGAGATCGCTTAACCTTACTCATCACAAACAAAGAGCTACAAAGCTCACTTGCTTAGTTGTGCATACGGATGCTCATCTAAGTTACAAGAGATACAAAGTTTAGAAAACTCTGTTTCAATGGCCATTTTAAGGTTCACAAAAACCAATGTACACATACACTGTTTTTGTATTTTTCAATTTTTATTTATTTTGAAAATAAAACAAAATAAAAACTAAACAACCAAACAAAAACAGACAAAAAATCATGAAAGCATGAAAGAAGGATGCATATGCATGAGAACATGACAGAAGGATGCAGATGCATGATAACATAATTCCAAGAGTAGATAAGAAATCAAGCAAAGAAAGTCCTACTTTAGATAGAAAGAATTAAAGCAAAGGACAAACAGAAAAAACAATTAAGTCTTAGGCTCCTTTCTCACCCACACAGCACGAGACTTTGGCCGTGAAGATGAAAAGGCACGTGTCTTAGTATGACTACTAAAGGACATAGAAGAATTAAAATTCTTCTGAAATTGAGTTAAAAAACTCAAGATTTTTAATAACTCTCCAAATAAAGGTGTAGGTCCTTGAGAGGAAACCTGTGACCGTTTAAACAATTGCTTATGAGGATACAACTTAAAGCAATTAGGACGAATGTGTCCAAAAATACCATAATGGTGACAAACATGAGGTCTAACAAAGGATTTAGAATTAGCCAAAACAATTTTGGATTTCATACCTTTATTACCTTTCTCAAATTAAGGCACAATAACAGTCCTTAATCCAGAAGCAGTGGAAAATGAGGGGCTAAAGGAAACAGCATATCCTAAGCTAGTCTTATCAGAACTAGGCTTTTGAGCACTCAAGACCTCATCAGAAGAATCTTCGCTATCACTAGCACTCTCCATAGTCACCTTCTCGGTTGAAGCAGCAAAGGCCATAACGTGACTACATTCATCCACATACTTATCAGAAGAGTCATTTTTAGTGTCACTTCAAGTAGCAACCAACCCTTTATCTTCTGACTTCTTGGCCTTTTCCCTCATAAGGTAGTTTGGGCACTTTATCCTCATATGACCAAAACCCTTGCACTCATGGTATTGGATGAGGGGCTCCTCATTCTTCCATTTCCTAGAGGATTTAGATTTCCTAGGAGGTTTGCTCTTTTCATTTTTTCTCAATTGAAGAAGCTTGATAATCTCATCAGTTATGAAGGTTAGATCATCATCATCATCATCTTCAAAGTCCTCAATCTCTTCCTCTATACCCTTAAGAGCCAAGTTTTTACTCTTTCCATATTTTTCCATTGAGCCTAATCCCATCTCATAGGTTTGAAGGTTCCCTACAAGCTCAATCAAAGGAATTTGATCAATGTCCCTTGCTTCTTCAATGGTAGTGATTTTGGCATGAAATCTTTCAGGTAAGGACCTAAGGATTTTCTTAACAATTTTGGATTCTGCTATAGATTCTCTAAGGTTGAAGGCAGAATTGACAATATCCTTGAGTTTAGCATAGAACTCATCAAAGCTCTCATCCTCTTCCATCCTTATTTATTCAAAGCTACTAGTAAGTCTTTGAAGCTTCACAGTCTTCACTGCCTTGGTACCTTCATATGTGGTCTCAAGAATGGTCCATGCTTCCTTGGCAACTTCCATGGATGATATCTTCTTGAATTCCTCATTGGTCACCCCACAAAACAAGACATTCAAGGTCCTACTGTTGAAATTTGCTGCTGTGATTATTGCATCATCATAATCCATAAATGCTTTCTTTGGCTTAATCCAGCCAATTTCAACAGCTTACCATACCTGTTCACCTAGAGCCTGCAAAAACACTTTCATACGAACTTTCCAGTATGCATAATTAGTACCATCAAATAAAGGAGGAATAAAAAGATATTGTCCACGATCCATGAAAACGGGGGTCAAGGATCACACTCAGGAAATTAATCCAATCAGAGTGTACCCGCTCTGATACCACTTGTTGGGAAATTTAGATCCCAGTTGATAGAATTAACAAGTTTTAAGTTGAAGTTGTTAATTAGATTTATTATGAATAAACTTGTTAAAACAAACAAACATCAATATCATGTCACAAATAATATGCAGCGAAAAAATAAATAAGATAAGATATGATGACCCAGGAAAACCAATGAAACCAACCAATTTCAAAGTAAAAAACCTGGGGGGGAAACCTTTCCAAAAAGCAATTCACTATAGTAAAGAGAAGTTTCAAATCTAGTACAAAACCTTTGTCTCTAGATTCTACAATCCCCGTAGATGAACTCATAGCAAAAACCTTCCACCGCTTCAGAACCTCTGAACTCTTCAATATATGAACGCCACCCTTTGATGCACGAATCCTAGTACGTGACTCACTCCTTTGCAGGAATCCCAGTACGTGACTTACTCCTTTGCAGGAATCCTAGTACGTGACTCACTCACCAACTTAAGAAAGAAGAATGTTGGCTGCAAAGTTCTTCACTTCATCAACAATGAAGATCAAGAAGCACTTGGTTACAAAACCCTAAGGCACAAAAGACGTAGTAGCTTCTTTCAGAAAGAATAAGGCTTCAGCCACCTTTTGCATATGTTCTCCTTCTATTCTCTCATATGATGGCCTCTAAAATATGCCTTATATATGTCTAGGGTTGTGAGAAAAGAAGCCCTACACAAATACATAAACCTAGCCCAAAAATCAGATCTGAAAATTCTGATTTCCGTTACCTCGATAGATACCTCGATAGATAGCAAGTGTCGAGCCTCATTAAACCTCGATAGATAGCTATCTATCAAGCAGCTATTGAGCAGGTGTCCGCAGGTGTCCAGCAGGTGTCCAGCTTTAGTGAACACTTTTTCTTCACTTGTTTCTTGGTCCAATCTTCATGGCTTTATGGCTTTAATACTAGACTTAAACAACATGTTCTTTGAAGTATTAAACACATCCTAGATCTACCCAAATACAAGTAAAGTGCGTTTTGTCAAAGGATTAGCCAACTACATAAAATATGTCCTTAACATTTTGCAAATGTTAAGATTTATGAATTTAGTTAGAATTGTATTTGCTGTCTTGCTAAGCTACTCATTTCATGAGTTGTCAGTGATGATTTTTTCCTTTGTACGATTTTTAGACCCCTTAAAACACAAGTTGTTTAACCTAGTTATTTAGCCAAGCAATTAACTTAGATAAATTATTCAAATCTAGGTAAACACAAGTAAATCATATCATGCAAAGTTGTACAGAAAAGTAAATAACACACTAAATGATAACCCAAGAAAACCAAACCAGTAAAAAATCTGAGGATGATTTAACCTACCTATCCTCAAGGTAAAACAAGATCCATTATGAAAGAATTGAAGTTTACACAATAGCGACTTAGACCACTAACATCCTATTGCTATCTCGAGTAGGAAACTTACTATCATGACCATGTGGTAGCTCCGAGTCTACAGACTACTTCTTTCTCAGATCCATAGCATTCACAAGTACACCACTTGTATATCTTTAAGCTCTTTATGTAGCAACTGAAATGATCACCAATCTCTTGACATCGATCTCAATCTTGATAACTCTAAGTATGTATGAAGGCAAACACCTCTAGATCTCATAAGAGATTCACACACACAACATAAGTAACAACACTAAAATGTGGCTAGGATTTTCCTATTTATATGAAACATGAAACATAAAACATAAAAACTTACACGTCAAATGGGCTTGGGCTGAGTTGGAAAATTTTGCAGAAAAACAATTTGCACAAGTTTCGATCAATTGAATCTAATTTTCGATCGATCGAGTCTTGCAGAAAGTGAACAGTAATTTTCTACAATTACTCGATTCCAACTTTACATTAAATATACTTTGAGTAGCCTAAATCTAGACTCTAAGTTTTAATCATAGTTTGCCAACATTACATATTGAAGTTCTAATACATTTAGATTTTAAATCCTTAGAACCTAACAACCTTGGTCTCAAAAGGGACAATCACACTGTCATTTGGTTTGTCCAAAATTTGTAAATCATCTCTATTGTGTAAATTGGTTTTGGATTTGTAGATTAAGGTATCTGATAGCCATGGCAGTCAGGATTCAGTAGTTGTAGCTTCATCATGAAAGTGCTTACCTTTATTTACACTTGTTATGATTATATAATATATAAATCTGTAGTTATAAAATCATTTCTCAACAAATTATGGTCGGACTTTTTTTGGGCTGGGGACGGGGGATGAGATCCTTCCATTTTTTGGTGTTATGTTAATACCTATGACTACACATTTTGTATGATGAAAAGTAATCTAGTTTTGTTCCCTCCTCTATATCCCACCATAGTACTAAAGTCATTCTTGAAAGCTCCATGTTTTCATTTGATGATCTGGGATCTACATGTGATTAAAAGAATTAATCACCTTATTCTGTACATAAAAATTAATCAAAGTAATTAGTCCAACTTTTTACTTTTTCATCATTCATCTGTGATATCCCCTCCATTAACATGGTTCATTTTGTTTCTTACTTTTCTTTTCTGGAATTTTCTTGAAGTAAAACATGGCCATGCAAGTATATTGCATGAGCCACGCAAATAGAAAATATACAGTACTCATTGGATTGTACTCAAGAGTGTTTGTACTAGACAACTGAGAAGTCCAACTTCCTTTTGGATTTGGATTTGCCCAAAAAAAAAAAAAAAGATTTTCTAGATAATTTTCACCTTCATTTATGATAGTGATTCTTCTCTTACAAAAGCAATGACTTTAATAGCAGAGGTCAACTGCTGCATTCAGTTTCAGTTTGGTCAGCTTGTACAGGGTTGGACCTGGAGTGGAAGTAACCTGACCAATTTAACTTGTTGTAAAACAAGACTAGGCGAGGTTTGGATACTGTAAGAGTTGAATGTCTTGAAGCAGTCACTTTTGAAAGATCCTATAGGTCCTTCAACTATGACAATATCTCCATCATTTATAAGAGCATCAGCACTAGAGTGGGCATATGGCAAATGTAAGCCATTTTGCCATTCAAGCCCATTTTGCCCACTCTAGCGAATGTTGTAAACTCTCAGGATTGCAAAAAAAATTGCAATTGAGCTACAGTGTGATTCTACATTTATAATCCACTGTAGCTCAATTGTAAAAAAAAGAATATTAATATTTTATCAATTCTCTCCACGGTCTCTCATCTCTCAAACTCTCACTCATTCGCTGAACTCTCTCACACCAAGCTTTTCTCTTCTCTCTCATCCCCTCTCTTTCTCGCCATCGCCGCCAATTCACCCACCCATCTCCAAATCCCTTTAATCTCAAGCTTTTCTCTCTCAATCGGTCTCTCATTTCTGGGTATTTTTTGTGGTTTCTAGCGGTGGAGATTGGCGAGTTGTGTGGGTTTTTGGCGGTAGTAGGTTTGTGACTGATGTGGGCGTGGGTCAGGTGGTCCAGCGGTGGTAGCGGCAGCGTGGATCGGTTGTAGGTTTCTTGTTTTGATTTTTGATTTTGATTTGGATCGAAGATCAATGAGTGATTTGGGTTTTTACCGGTGGAGATCGGCGAGTTGTGTGGGTTTCTAGCGGTGGTGGGTTTGTGACTAATGTGGGCGTGGGTCAGTGGTGTAGTGGCAGCGTAAGTCGGTGGTGGGTTTTTGGTTTTGATTTTTAATTTTGATTTTGATTTAGAATGATGGTTTCTGGTTTGTGAATGATTTTTGGTTCCTAGTTTCTGGATTTTGCTATGGATTTTGCTCAGCAGAAGCGGGTGGTGTGACTGAGAAGCTAGACGGTGGTGGTGGTGTGACTGAGAAGGTTGACAAAGGAAGAGAAATAGAGATCAAAGAGAATTGAGAAATATTTTTATACTATTATTTTTATATTATTTTAATGTGCAGTATGGTAAAATAAAAGTTTTGATGTTGGTGTATTGTAAAATGGTATTGTATAATTGATAAAGTGGCTTTTTGGATGGTAAAATAAGATAGAATTAAGATCTATCAATGTTGATGCTCTAACTAATTTTTTATGCACTTGAAAATTACTTAGTTTCAAATTCAGTGCCTATGGTTTTTTATTTTATTTTATTTTAAATTCTTGTACCTTTCTTTTTAACATATGTCTATATCATAAACTTATATTGTCCCAACACCTACAAAGCTACAACAAAGAGCACTTAGTTTAGGCTTTTCTTATTTCTTTTTTTTTAGAAGATGGACAATTAATTTAGGACTGTTTTCAAACATAAAACTAAACAGTTCTAATGAGAGCAATTTTGAAAGTAACAAGTATATTTTTTTTTGGTAGCATGGACTTGAGGTTCCCCTCCCCCACTCCAGTACTGCATTTTGTGAAACATATCCTTAATACACGACAATATGGTTGTAATTTAACGATGAATAAAATCTTAAGGAAAAGAATTTGTGGATCATATCAAACATTTTCTGTCTCTCTCTCTCTGTCTCTGTTATTCTTTCTCAATTACGTATTTATTTTTTTTACTCACAAGGTAAAGAATTATAATATATGTGGAGTTTCTCTGATTTGGTGTTTTTCTTGAACTTCTCAAACCTTAATTATTGTTTTATATTTTAGTAATCCACAGTAGAAGTTGTGAAGCCGTCCTTATTTGGAATCATTTGTTACTTGCCTTTTGTATTTCTTTGTATCTATTATTACATATAGAAAGGGGCTTAATCATATTATTCTTCCTGACTTTGCTACAGCCTATAAATATTTGATTCTTATAGGGTACTACTTTTTTAAGTTGGAAAGATTACTTACTTGATTTACTTAATTTATCATTTAATTTGTATTTTCAGAGTTGTTATGGCACCATTGACCAGAGTGAGATCTTATGGCTATGTTCCTCAGCCACATGCTATCTTATATTATTCTCAAAGAGCCTCCAAAGGTGGTCTACTGATAGCTGAAGCCACTGGAGTTTCTGACACTGCTCAAGGGTAATGTTACATATAATAGTTTGCCAATTTCTTACCATGTTTCACAGTGAATGACAATTTCCATTTTGCGGGTTCCCTTTCTTGCCTTGAAAATTTTATGACTTCTTAGGTTTCTTTGCTATTGTAAAGGTATTCAAACACACCCGGTATATGGATAAAAGAGCAAGTTGAAGCTTGGAATCCAATCGTAGATGCTGTTCATGACAAAGGTGGAATTTTCTTTTGTCAAATTTGGCATGTGGGGAGGGTTTCAAATCAAGGTTTGTCTTTGACTAAGACCACCTTTATATCTTCTTTTCTAATTTTACAAAAACTCTATGCTAAATAAGTTATTATTTGCAAACTAGTCGCGGACCCGCGCGTTGCGCGTGATATTTTTTTTTTTTTTTAAGATCGTGTTATTATTTTAAATATTTTTGAATGTATTACAACTTAAGCTGCATTATATATGTATGAACAATATATTGTAGGATTCATGATGATAGAAGGTATTGGTCTTGGAATTAGATGTGAAAAGGATACAACTATACTTGGCCTTGTAGTCAGTCCAGAGCTGATCAACCGTCTTCCTAAGTTAGTAAAATTTAATTAACTTAAAATTAGATAGAAAGGATTTTATAAATTTCAAGTTAGCATCATGCTAGGTAAAAACTTTAGAGGACTATGATTAAGTTCTTGCAAGTTTTTTTAAATAAATATTGATAATAATAAAAGATCTATTCCTTTGAAGATAGAGATTAGTATTATAAATAGGATGAGGAAATTTTATTGTATTATGTTTTTTGGAAACATATTTTCTACCAAACTCGGTTGGCTAATTTGTACATTTCCAAGTCAATTGAGCACATTTTGCATGTTACATGTAATTCTTCATTTCCATATGGGTAAGGGCATTCACAATCCCAATGACCCACTCCATTTAAATATCATTTAACGGTTATCTCAAAATTTAAATATCACGCGATTCTAAAGTATTTGAAAAAAATTTTATTTATAAAATTCCCCCAAGATAATCCATTATAATTTGGTAGAAACCAAAAAATAATATAAAAATTAGTCTAGCACACCAAAAGATAATATAATCTCAATTCTATAACAGCATTTTCATTAATTGAGAGTTGGGCATACTTTACGAAACATTCCAGCTGTTGAACTTGCAATTTAATAAATAATTTGTAATCAACTGGTAGAAAATATGAACAAACTACACGACCAAAAAAGAATATAAAAAATATTTTAGTATAGCCTTTTCATTTTATTTATAATTAAAAGTTACAAATATTTGAAGAAACGATCCAGCTTTTGAACTGAACAGCCTACACAACCAAAAGATTATATAAAATTATTCAAGCATACCAAAAGATAATATAAAAATATTTTAGCATAGCCTTTTCATTTTATTTATAATTGAGTGTTGGACATACTTGAAGAAACATTCCAGCTTTATTTACAATGGAATTTTCCAGCAAAGCAACTCATTCAATAATGTCCTTTTTTTGTTTTGGTTATGTTCTTTGGTTACACAAATTGTTCGGGCAACAGTGGAATTTCCCAACAAAGCAACTCATTAAACAATACACTGCAGAAAAGTAGAAGTAATATGTTCTGACTATGTGTAACTGTATCAAGCTCTGACCGCACGCATATTTGATTTTTTATCCAGATAGATTGCTACCTCTGCCTCCATAGTGGTAATAGCTCTGAATCTATCTATGACACTTGTGGACTAAGGAGGCACATGGCTGAAGTACTTCGGTTATTTATTGTGTGTTACAAAAGAGAATCCACAAAATCATATCCCAAAAGGCTTATGGGATACTATGGAAGGTGATGATGTGGCCCTTGCATCATAGCTTGTGGCAAGAGACAATGGTTTGGATGAAAGTTTACAGGTATAAATGTTGTATTGGGAAATTTTCTTCACCTACAATGTTGCCTGATTTTGCACTATATAATTGTCAAACTATTATGGCTTATCCCTGCCTAGAACTTCCCCACACGTTAACCAAACCAAATTGAACCAAATCAACAAATTAAGCTACAACCCAAATCAAGTTAATAAAACCAATATCAAGGTACTTAAAGCGGCTACACAATCAACTCTTAACAATAAACCGTAATTAGTTCCAAAAAAGCTAGCTACCAAAGCAGGAAAATGGTGTACAATAGATTTTTTACATGTACAAAATTACTTTAATGTATTTATAAATACATTATCATAAAAGTAAATATCTTTTGAGACATGGTTCAAGCATTACAATCAAGTCAAACATGCTAAGCACCCAGCAAATATGGGAATCGATGGAATCCACATCAATTAATTTTCTAATGCCTACAACCACCAAGCTCTCTAAACAACTTGGATATCCAACCAACCTTTTCACCTTTTGGAAAACTTCAATTAGTACCACCACACTGAAAATTTAGTTTTCATAATCAATGAAGTTGCTCATTAAATGAGACTGAAACTATGAGTGTAATTCAAAACTTACAAACCAATGTTGAGTGGCCTTGTTGTTTTCCTTGCAATTTCTAAAATAACTTGAATTATTTTTAACTGAGCTTCCTCTTCCTCCAATCACTTTTCAGGCATGTTGTTCTGTCATTCAGAGTTGGGTTTCCAAAAAGTTTGACTCTATGGTAATAAGCCTAGTCATTGCTTTTGGAGCACTTATTGCTTATTGTTTTCTTATCTCCAAGCCTAATGTTGTATTAAATTATGAAATTCCAAAAGAACTTCAAAATAAGAGCACCAGATGATGAAAGAAGATTTGTTTTTTTTTTTTGAAAAGATGCAGTGGATCACTTAAAACTTGATATGCTTCCCCTAATACCTATAAACATCATAAATAATGAATGAACTTGGACTTTTAAAAATAATCTCTTTGAGTGGTTTTAATATTGTGAACAATGTTATAAGAATGAAAAAAAAAAAAAATGAAGTGATAGATGACAGTGCAGGACACTATGCATCAAGCATATGAACTTTTAATTCTACTTTAAATAACATCTAAATTTGTAAGCAACTTTTGGAGTTCCATTGAAGCAAATTTATTATAAATTATCTAAGAAGGTAGTTGGTTGGCCAGTTGAATAAAAATCTAACAAAAGCATTGTTATGCTGAGTAAATGTTCAATTCCCCAATTCACTCTATAATAATATTAAATCAATCACAAGAACCAATCAATATAGGGGAAAATATAAGATCAATTAAGTAGAGGATAGAGTGGGAACCTGTGGGTAGATCACTTTTGGAAATATAAAACCACAAAAAAAATTCAGACAACAATGAGCAGCCCCTTTCTCATTAAAAAATAGTAATGAGCAATATACCAGTCAACACGAACTCAGCAATATACCAATCTTTGCTGAGTTACTGTTATCTATCAAGTCATAAAAGAAAAAAAAAACATTTGAGAGGATCAAATCATAAAAGGAAAAAAAAAACATTTGAGAGGAAATTAACATGGTCAAAATTACACAGGTTGTGAACATATTTATCACCTCCATATTTGTTCCTTCTTTTAATTAGTCATGGATAAAAGCAATCCGATTTCTTTTCTCCACCATGCTTTCCTCTTCCAGCTTCAATTTTTTACCAAAAACAGATGCACTTCACCTGCCATGTACAATACCCAACAATAAGTAGAAAGTTTTCATAGGATAAGACCCAAAATAAACAGACCCAAAAGAGGTAGAGCTCCAATTAAAAAACCCACTAACAAAAAATTCAACACCCTAAGAAAAAAGATTTAGAAAGTAAAAAGAAAAAAAAAATCAAGCAAAGGAACAAAGCACAAAAGAAATTGGGATTTAGAGATACCTTAACTCAATCATCCAGGTTCTGTCCATATTTATATACTGTGAGGAATATTTATATACTGTGAGGAGAGTAAAATAGGAAGGAAGGGAGACAAAGAGACTGGGGTAAGAAGGGAGAGAGGTTGACGTGAAATAAGTGTGAAACCGTAGAACAGAAGGTGGGGAGGCTGATGTGAAATAAGTGTGTAACCGTAGAACATAAGGTTGGGAAGGGGAAGGAACAAAATATGAAACGGTGAAACTGAAACAGAATGTGGGAGAGAGGAATGAAAGTTGTAACCGTGAAAACAGAGTTTCTGAAAGGGTTTTAGTTGAAAAAGGCTTTTGGGTTTAGGCTTTATGGTGGAATTAATTTTATAAGAAGTGGGCTTTAAGTGAAGATAGGGCTGGAAAATATTTTATAATTATTAGTATTTTAAAATTGTCAAAAACTATTTTAAAATCTATATAAAAGAGGATGAAAATGACATGGTTGCTGATGTGGCTCAACGTGAGCGCAGTAACATTAAATTCTACGCTTCAGCTTTTAGTATTATATAGATGAGTAGTTTTGGGTTTTCTGTTACATATTGTGATACCAAACTATTGATTGCTGTTGATCCCGAAGGAAGTATTGCATGTGAAACTATTTAGTAGAGAATCAAAATTAGATGGAAATTTTGATTGACTTCTAAAATAACCATGTGTGGGTGTTCTGGAATGCTATTCCCTGCATAATGAGTGCCACATATGAAGGGCATCACATTTGAAAAGTGATGATCATTGTTGGACTGATGGAGTAAGAGAAATTTATGTAATAATATAATTATTTTGAAAAAAAATATTGATCTATCATTGTGGTGTTATTTTTTGCATTATCCTCTGCTCTATATGTGGATTTGTTACCACAAGGGGGCTTTTATAATGATCATTGCCTCAGTGGAGGGGGCATCTTCTATTATAAGTTTGATATGTTAAATGTCATGGAACTGACAATCCAGAGTTCACTCTTCCAAGGTGACTTGGGACAGAGGAAATTCCTCAAATTGTCAATGATTTTAGACTTGCTGCAAGGAATGCTATTGAAGTTGGTAAGCTTTTTGGTGTTTTAATGATTTTGTAAGAGTACAAGAGAGTGAAGAAATGTAATTTGAGACAACAATTTAAGATCCATGTGGCTCATGGTTACCTTTGTTATTACATAGTCCCTATATTAAAAATGCCATCATTTGTCTTATACACAGGTTTTGGTAAAGTTGAGATCCATGGGGCTCATGGTTACCTAATTGACCAGTTTTTGAAGGATCAAGTGAGTGATTGAATGGATCAATATGGTGGATCCCTCAAAAATCATTATCGGTTTGCTCTGGAAATAGTTGAAGGTGTTGCTAATGAGATAGAAGCAGACAGGGTTAGAATAAGGCTATCTGCTTTTACAGACTATATGGAATCTAGAGACTCAAATCCAGAAGCTTTGGGCCTTTATATGGCTGAATCCTTAAGAAAATATGGGACTCTTTACTGCCACATGGTTGAACAAAGAATGAAGACAGCTAAAGAAAAGAGTGAAAGTCCCCATAGTCTTATGCCAATGAGAAGGCTTTTAAGGGTCACTTTTTTGTTGCTGGGGGTTATGATAGGGAAGATGGGAACAAAGCTATTGTTGAAAACCATACGAATCTTGTTGTTTATGGTCGTCTATTTTTAGACAATCTCGATTTCCCTAAGAGATTTAAGCTCAATGCTCCTCTCAACAAGTACAACAGAGACACATTCTACATCTCTGATTCTGCTCTTGGATACACTAATTATCCATTCCTTGAAGGACACTACTTAGGTTTCCAAAGGAGAGGAGGGAAAATGAATTGTCTAAAAACATTGCTCTTTGTAATTTTAAAGTGGTTATTGTCTTCTAGTGATTATATTGTTGGTGATGATCTGCATCTGTGCCTAACTAATCATAATTTTGAAGCAAAATTTGGCTATTACAAGCAATGATTCTTTACTTAAATTGTCAACCATGCGTACAGGTTTTTGCCTTCAGCTTTAGGCACAAAGGACTCAGCTACATATTTGGGGAATGCAGCCTAATCTTCTCTCTTTCATTCATAATATGACGACTAAATTTCAAGTTTGCAGTCAACCTGCTATTTATCTTTCTAAGTTCAAGACCGGTTGCAAACAAAATAAATGACATTAAGCACAAACGCAAACGGTGTTTTATCTGTTCACTTCCATTCTGTTCCTTAAATCTCCAGTTAATAGAGAAACATATTTCAATGGCCAAAGATTCATGTCTAACAGAAACATCACGGCATTACCATAATGTTTTTGTGCAATCAGTGGACAACAGGAAAATTGGAAATTCTCAGCCAAATAACCAAAGCATAACCTTCTCTTGTAAAATGGCATTATACAGGGTTTGTCTGATGAAAAATTACCTATTCAAATATTGACTTGACAATATGTATTAGAAATTCCTTTTTCCACTCGATTTATTGGCAACCATGTAGAATTCAAGAAAAGATATTCGTGATTGACAAATGGTATCATAAGGTGAGCTCCAATGTTTAAATTTGAAAAGAAAAGAATGTCAAGAGGATTATATCTACATTTAAGATAATATATACATAACACTAATCATGTGTATGCGTGCGCGTTTGTGTTGAATCTATCGCTGATATGATAACGTGGTTTAAGTAGGCAATAATGGGTTCTCCTTATTCTCTTTACTAGATGAAAAAATGAATATATTGTGCCAAGATCAATCAAAGCTACCACCAATGTAAGTAACATCTTCAGGAACCAGTACATTAAAATCACTGACAGACCATTCTGCAGTCACCCCTGCGCAGCTAACATATATCTCTGTACCAACATTGATTGAGGACCATACACACCTTGCTGGTTAAGTTCCTGGATCCTGTGCAATGTTAATATGGTTCCATTAGTGCCCTATAATTATATTGTCCATCTGGGACAAACTTAGCTGAACTAATCAAGTTAGACAAAACTAAAAAATTTCACTAATGTGAATTGGGGAAGAAATTGCTCTAATGGGTTCATGCCCTTCAGGATGCTGGGAGTGGGTCTAGATAAATGAAAAATCCAATGCAAAACCATGATATATTTCAATTGCATCCAATCTGAAGATTGAAAGCTGCATAGAGCTAGGGCTAGAATTTTTGGACAAAGTTGTAGCACCTTAAAGATAGCATATAGAAACTAACTATTTCAGGTAAGGAATTGCAATTAGTTGAATTGTCTATGCATAGAAGTTGATGATTAAAATTTCAAATTGCTCCTAGATGCATAGCACAGAAATATACATTTGAAAGTGCTCCTAGATGCATAGCACAGAAGCATACATTTACCATGACACATAAATTGGGCATGTAGCCAGATTTTGAGTCCGCATTTACAAAACATTCATTTGTGTGTGTGTGTGTGTGTGATTTTAACTAGGATTCTATAACCACTTTAATAATGGCTAAGGTAAAAAAAATAAAACAACATAATGACCTGGTAGAAGTAAAACCGACTAGCGAGAGAACCCACATCAAGCACCCCAGTCCTAGAGTCTCCAACATAAATTGTCGTTGCTGGATGTATTATCATTTCTCTTTATCTAGTCACATCTATCAGATTTCAAAACATCACCATCACATGGATTTCCATTGTTCTTCCAACAACTATCTATATCAAGAAGATAAAATTGAATGTTGGGCCCTCCATTTTTATCTTGAAGTTTGGAAATTCTAGCAACTGAAAAAACAAACCTCCAAAGACAAATTCATAAACCATAGAATATAAAGAACTAGTAAAACTGACCCTCAGTCAATTACAGCAAATCTTGAAATTTTGATCAACAAAAAGTAGAGAGAGCATCTAGCCCTGCCCATTTAGTTGGATTAAGGATTCATTGAGCATCTAAATTTTATCAATCTATATAATATTTAAAAGCTGAAGAGTAGCGTTAAATATTTATTGTTGCAATAATGGACCAAAATATACCAAAGGGGACCGAAATGGACCAATGAGGGCCAAATTGAACTAAAATGGACCTAATGGACCGGAATAGACTGAAATGAACCACATTGGACCAAAATAAACTAAATAGACCGAAATGGACCAAATGTATAAAAGTGAACCCAATGGATTGAAGTGGACTAAGCACCCTGTATAAGTGCTAATTTTTGGCCAATAGTATATATATGAACGCTATTTGGTATTGTTTTTAGTAAAACACCAGTTATTATATATAAAAATATTTATATTTCAGGCACCAACATATGAACAACATATTTTTAGTAGCTTTCGCATTTTTTATGAAAAGAAAATATTGACATGGCCGCTAATATAGGTCAACAAAAGTAAAGCAACAATAAATGCTATGCTTCAACATTTAGTGCTTGTTTGGATACAGCTTTTAATCCCCAGAGTCTCCATTTTGGCTTTTTTATTTTTTATTTATTTTTTTTTTTGAGAAGATCATTTCAAGTGATTATGCATTGTTCAGTGGGTCCTGTACACTGTTCATGGGACCCATAAACACTTTATTCAGGGAAAAAAACTTTAAAACTGAGTCTCACAGTACTATTCATACATTTAAGAATTATTTTGCTACAGTATTTTTAGTTTTTAGCAAAATAAGCGGTATCCAAACAGACCTTTAGTATCCATTTGAAATAATTTATTTAGTTGAAACTGAATAGTACAATGGGACCTATGAGCTGAATAGTATAATGTAGAAAAAATAAGCTGAATAGTACTGTACATATGGGACCTATGAATAATATTAAAAAGTGCAGTGAGATCTATGAATAGTAAAAGAAATAAGCTGAAAGTGGAGATAAGCTGAAAAATTCAGCTAATCCCAAACGCACACTTAGATATTATATAGATTTAAGTTCATTGTTTATTTCTTTCTAAAAAAAACATCTTTGTTTATTTGACACTACCGATAACCTTGTAGCTTAACTAATACTTTCTGGTGTTTCTAAAGAAGGAATCCAAGATTCAGATGAATCAAATCCTCCCTCCCCAACTATTGAATTATTAAAATAAAAAATAAAATGGCTAAAATAAAACCATATCATACAAGTAGATGCCCAATGTGGGATACAATTAATACCCACATAACATACACTCAATTAATTCAATATCAATTTTTGCATTACATAATCTATTAATTATATGATATCTTTCTTTGGCCAAAAATATTATTGCATCCCTAAAGTTTGTACAAAGTTAGACACATATGATAGAAAATTAACAAAAATAAACAAAATTAACGGAAAGTATAATGTTTTCAATAATTTAGGAATTAGTAAAAAAAGCTTTTAATAGTTTAAAGAAAAACAAAAAGTGAACTTGATGCAAACTTTGATAACGAGACAAATGCTCTTAGGTTCAGATTTTTTTTCTTTTCTGATGGGACGAAATTATGTTATGGGTATTTTTTTTTTTTGTTTGACTTTGATTTTCCAAAAAAAAAAAAAAGTTTGTGACAAATCCCAGTTGGGATAATGAATTTACCTGTCATTGTGTATCATTGTCATCCTTATATACAAAGGTTTCAAGAAAACCTTTTTTTTGAGAAGCTTCAAGAAAACCTAGTTTATAATAATACATGTCGTTTTCATAATGTAACACTTCACTCTTGGCTCTTGCCCTATTTTTGCATTTCTTTTCGGTTCACACATCTGTGCTTGTTTCGTGTTTGACCAAGAAATGTGCTATTCTGCTGATTTTGCTTATGTTAAGATTGGATGTACGTATTAGCTGACTTGCTGAACTACTCATATGTCCCTTGATCTCAAAAGGGACAATTACGCTATCATTTGGTCATCCAAAATTTTGTAATTCATCCATATCGATTAAGGTATCTGATAGTCAAAATTTTTGCTGACTAGCTAAATATTTAAAAAGTAAGTTGTGCATTCGTCTTCAATTTAACATCTTTATATTAAAGAGACAAAGAACATTGTTAAACAGAAATAATTAACTTATCAATAATAATTAATCTTATTTACTTTATATTTTTTATATTCTAGTTTTTTTTTTTTTTTTAACTAAGCAACCATAATTAATCTTAGCAGCAATAAATATGTTACAATATATTATGAAAGAATCATTTTGTTTCTTTTAGTTTTGTTAATACTAGGTGGGTATTATTTTGCATTTTCATGAATTTATTTTGTTCATACTTCAGCCCCTTTAAATGAAATCCTGGCTACATTACTTTTTACTCAGGAATCTATCGCTTAAAGCACTTCAATCAATGCCAAATAAGTTTTTTTTTTTTTTTTTTGTTAGTCTATACACTTAGATTAGAATAGAGTAAAATTTCTATTTTATATTAAAAAAATTTCAAATAAGTGATGACAAAGCCAAAAGTGTTTTCTAGATTTTTTGGCATGCTATTTAGTAGATGTTTTGAATTCTTTTGGGTAAACAACATGTTTGGCTCCTATTCTATATACCATATTTCAATTTGATCTCTAACATTTCAATTGTGTCAATTTGGTTCCTAACTTTTCAGTACAGTGTCAATTTATTTCCTACCGTTATCTTTTGTATGAAAATTGATAACATGTCTAATGGCCAAAATAAAAAATTAGCTTCTATTAATGTGAGAATAAATTAAAATTTTATTTTGCCGTTTGTCATGTCACAAATTTTCACCCAAGATATAATAGCAGGAACTAAATTAACATGAAACTAAAAAGTTAAGGACCAAATTGATACAATTGAAAGGTTAAAGATTAAATTAAAATATGGTGTAAAAAATAAGAACCAAATATGTACTTTAGCCCCCTCCCCCTTTTTTTTAGCCCTTTTGTTTTTGGCGCTCTACTGCTCCATAGTCCACACTATTATTAAATTATTCAAAGGAAAAAGGAAAGTGGAAAAGTGGACACATAAGTTAGACTCTTCGTAGAGACCCTTCTTTAGTCTAATGGCCCATTTGTCAATGTTATTCTAGTTGTTAGGTTCTAAGGATTTAGGATCTAAATGTATTAGAATTTCAATGTGTAATGTTGGCAAGCCATGATCAAAACTTAGAGTCTAGTTTTAGACTTGCTCAAAGTATGTTTATGTGTAAAGTTGGAATCGAGTGCACTGCAGAATTTACTGTGTAAATTTGCAAGGCTCGATCAATCGAAAATTAGACTCGATCTATCGAAGCTCGTGCAGATTGTTTTTCTGCAGAATTTTCCAACTCAGCCCAAGACAAATAATACAAATCTGACTGGTATACCCGTCCAGTTGGACAACAGTTCGTGAGGTTCGAAGTGCAAAATTGTTTTTCCGGTTTTTGAAACTGTGTTTGTCAATTGTCATCACTTATAACATGCTGGCTCACAAGATATGCATACAAAGCTCTTCCCTGGACTCTGGTGACCGGTAATCAAATGTTTATTATTATTATTATTATTATTATTATTATTATTATTATTATTATTATTATATGTTAGCCCAAGCCATCAGGATGCACCAATACTCCATTTTATTAAACCGGATACTTTTAAAAATAAGTACCCATTCTTGTTTTTCTTTTTCCTTTTGAAAAAAAGAATTCAAAAAGAAAAGTGTAGTCAAACTTGGAAGAATTTATATTTATATTTTTTATATCTTGGTTTTAATTTTGAGTGCTTGTCTAGTTATATTTTATTTAATCTTTTGAATGCTTGTCTAGAAATTATTATCCACTATTTGCTCTTAAATTGATATATGCTTAACAATATATGAAATATAAAAACTTAATGGTATTTGGTATATAAAAAATATAAATGAAATAGTTAATAAGCTCCCTGATGTATGGTACCCTAAGCTTTTTAATAAATACTATTTCATCCTCATACCGTATAACCAAGCCATGATACAGAAAGTAAAGCTCTCATAAATCTCTTTTAGCATTATTACCTGAAATTCTTTGCAATTTTTCCATTAATAGGTTAGTTAGCTAGTTTCCAGTACGGCTTCCACCAGTTCCGCAGGCCAAGCTTCTTCACCATCATCATTCACCTCGGTTCAAATGTTTTTTTTTTTTAAGTTTTAACAGCAATGACACCCATAATAATTTTATAGATCATCTATATTCTGAGTTGAAAGGCAATTTCATTAAGTCCTATAAGGTTGAAGACGGAATTGAGCGAGGAACATTCATCGCCCCAGAGCTCATGAAAGCAATAAAAGAATCCAAGTTTGCAATTGTCGTTCTTTCAAAAAACTATGCTTACTCAGGATGGTGCTTAAATGAACTTGCCCAGATTGTTGCATGCATGGAAGAGACAGGTCTAAAAGTTATACCCATCTTTTATCATGTGGAGCCCTCTAATTTAAGGCAGCAAAATGGAACTTTTGCTTTAGCCTTAGCTAAACATGAAGAGAACTCCAGAGTTAAGAGTGAAAAGATACAAACGTGGAACGATGCTTTGAAATGCGTGAGCCATATATATTGTTGGGTTTATTGTAGAAGATAGCACGTAAGTCTGCATTTTCTGCTTTGAATAGATGTGTGTTTGGTTTTTTACTTTTTGTCTCAGTTTATTTTTTATTTTATTTTTCTTTTGTAAATATAAAATTGAATTTTATCTTTTATTTTTTGAAATAACTTAGTTTTCAGGGTTTTGTCACACATTGAAAATGAAAGAAGTTATCAAAAATTATATCTTTTGATAAATTTTAAGCAAATAAGGTACGTACCTTAGACAATTACTTTCTTCAAATTATCCCTAATTATCACACTACAGTAATACTTGGCTGACTTACAAGTAACCGGTAAGTCATCCTCCTCTAATTTTCAATTTTTAGTTTATACAAAAGAACTATTAATCTTTACTGCACAGATAAATCAGATGGAAAATATTTTTTTGTCATGATATAGGACTTTGATAGGGTGATGAGTTCCTTGGACTAACAATTATAGTGTAATTTATTTATTTCTTATTGTTTATGTGATTATAATGGCTTAACTTGGACTTACCTGCACACTATTTTTTTTAATAAATCGTATTTTAAACAATATGGAATAGCAGTAATATTAAACTGACCATACTTTTTAAAAAAATGTCATTGAATCTGGAATAACATTATTTTAGCACAATTGATGCCGATACTCTTAGATCTTATAAAAATGTTATATTATTGGTCATTTTTAGGAGAAAATGCCTCATCTATGCTTCTTCATAAAGGTTTTGGTAATTTAAACTCTCAATTAAAGAACTTATTTATAAATTTGAAATTAAACTAGATTGTTATAATTTATTTAGAGAAAGACTAAACCAAATCTCTAATTATCAAATAAAGATAAATTTAATTCATGTCACATGCATAAAGGAATTTAGTAAATTAATGAAATATGCAATTAGTTGAGCCAATATATTTCGAACATATAATCACTAGCAAACTAGTGATGGCAAATCAGTTCAAATAGCATTTGAAAATATTGGGTTAAAAGAATAAAGCAAAAAGCAACTTAGACCAAGGTAATTCTTATATAGTCTCAGACTAGTGCTTTGGGCTCTTACCGCACTACGAAAAATTGGGCCTATATTGGCTTTTTTTTAGTGGTGTTTGTCAAAAATGCCACTATAGGTACCCTATAGGCACTATAGGCATATCAATAGTGGTGTTCAGGGAGTCCTACAATGGTGTTTTAAAACAATGGGTTTATAGCAGTGTTTCCAAGGGCCAATAGCAGTGTTTTTAAAATGCCACTATAGGTCCTAGTCTTACAAGGGCCTATAGTGGCGTTTGTCCAGGTCTAATAGGGGCCTATAGAGGAGGAAAAAGACCTATAGTGGCGTTTGTCAAACACCACTATAGTCCCTCATATATATATATATATATATATATATATATATATATATAAAAGAAATTCTGTTGAGTTTTTTTTTTTTTTTTTTTTTTTTAAAGGAGCTATGGTGACGTTCATATAATGCCACTATAGGTCCTTTTTTTAACTTTTTAAAATGAGCTATAGTGGCGTTTGTTAAACACTGCTATAGGTCCCTCATATATATATATATATATATATATATATATATATATATATATATGGGAACTTCTTAAAATTCGGTTGAGTTTTTTTTTTTTTTTTAAAATAATAAAGGAGCTATAGCGGTGTCTTATAAACACCACTATAGGTCCTTTTTCAACTTTTTAAAATGAGCTATAGTGGCATTTGTACAAACACCACTATAGGTTAAGAAACTAATTCCTAAAACATACAGGTTAGACCATTATACATCCTTGGTGTGATGGTCACTCTACAAGTATAAGTACTTGTAAGCTTTACTCCACAAGTATAATAGTGGCATATTCCTAGAATATTCAGTGGCATATTCTGGAATATTTCGTAAAAAAAAAAAAAAAAAAAAAAAAAACCAATCCAAATGGATTTAGCGTTCAGCAAAACAATGGCATATTTCAGAATATTGGAATAATATATATATATATATATATATATATTTAAATGTATATATTATTATATATTTATATTTAAATGAGAAATGTTACATCCACAACATTTTCACAACAAATCATAAATTGTTAATTGTTATTGGTTCAAATTTGAACTTAACACTAACTTTTTTTTTTCTCAACAATAACAACTAGTAACAACCTGCCACTTAAGATTTGTTGTAAAAAAAAAAAAAATTAAAACCTTAAAAAATTTCTGAACTAAACAAAAAAAAAAAAATTAAAATAATGGACCTATAGCAGCGTTTGCAAATGCCACTATAGGTCGAAAATGAAAATCAACCACTTCCCACACTTTTCCACCTACCCCCACTATCTTCATTCAAAATTCAAAACCCACTTACCCCCACCTATCCCCACTCACTTTATCAATCCCTTGTCCCCAAGTCTAGCTTCTTCAGGCTTCTTTTTTCTTTTCTTTTCTTTTCTTTTGGTCTTTCTTTTTCTCCCTTATCTCCACTCCTCCATCTTTTTTCTTTTCTCTTTATTTTTTTTCCTTCTTTCACTACACACCTGGATTTATTCTTTTCTCTTCCTCTCCATTTTGATTTTATTTCCCCTATTTTAATTGTGGTGGTGTTAATGTTAGTGGGTTTTGGATTTGAAGGTGGTGCTGCAACTAGTTAATTTTGTTCAAATTTGTAAATTGTGCTACTATTATGGGATTTACGTTAAAGAAAGAGTGCTATTGTGTTTGATGCCACTGGTTGTATAGTTGCAAGTAAGTATTTTTTTTTTTTAAATTAATGATTGTTTTGGTCTATTCCTTTTTTGATAATAGTTTTGGTCTATTCCTTGTTTCCTGTCAACTTTGCTTTGTGGGTCTCTGAGATTTTTGATTAATTTTTGTGAATTCTTCGGCTTTTTATTATTGATAGGTTTAGAGATCTCAAGTATGATAATATCTTTGTTAATAGAACCAAGAAAGTAGTGAAAAATTAAAAATCTATTTGATGATTTCTTTTTGCAGGTTGGTTTATGGCGGCTAAATGTGTTGGGGTGGAGTTGGTATTTTATTTTATTTTTTAATTTTTGGATGTGAGCATGTTGTGTTTGATTTTGAATTTTTTTAGGTAGGTTTGTGTTTCATTTTGAATTTGTTGGGCTAGCTATAGAGTTTGTATTTTGTTTTATTTATGTTTTTTTGTTTTGTTTTATATCTTTTAATTTAATTAAAATTTTAATTTTAACTTAATTACGATTCAATTAAAAAAAAATCTTTTGAATCAAATTTTTTTTTGTGTTGGTGGTTTTTGGCTATAGTGGCGTTCTAAAATGTTGCTATAGCCTTTTTTAAAACACCACTATAAGTCTATAGTGACAGTATAATAGTGGTGTTTGTAAACGCCATTATAGCAAATGCTGCTATAGCCCAAATGGGCCTATAGTGGCGTTCTTAGAACCTATAGTGAAACGCCACTATAGGCCCAATTTTTTGTAGTGTACAAAGGGATGGAGCCCATGGTGGGTCCCACATGTGGGGCTCACCCCCTTTATGAGAGCTCGAAGCATTGCTCCGGAACTATATAAGTTTTTTTCCCTCAAACCAAGGGGTTGTAGTGTGAATGACACCACCTAGTCTAATCTCTCCGTATCACATCAAACATTTAAATAAAAAAGCATATCTTGCGATTGCTTGAACCTAAAAACTTTCAAAGTCAATGTGAGTTTTGCATTAATTTGGGTAGGAGTAGTTTATATTAGGACATTTGTGGTTCATCTTGTTTTGAACATATGTCATTATTTTATGTAATTGGCTTATCCTTTGACAAAACGCACTTTACTTGTAATTGGGTAGATATAGAATGTGTTTAACGCTTTAAGAAACTGTGTTTCAAGATCAAGTGTTGAAGTCATCAAGTCTGTCCAAGAAACAAGCTAAAAGTGTAAGTTACTAAAACTCGACACCTAGTCTCGACACATGCATCTATCAAGCTTTAAGAAGCTGTTTCTGCCCCGAGACTTGACAGCTTCTCAACAGATCCTCGACACCTCTATCTATCAAGATTTATGGAAAACAGATTTTAAGTTCTGTTTTGATTTCAATCCGTGAATGTGTCTTTGGGACTTCTTTTCTCCTAACCCTAGACATATAAAATGATTGTTTTAAGGGCCGTCAAAGGAGGCACAAGTACACAAGTTGCACAAGCATTGAAAAATCCTTGTTCAAGCTATTTGTGATCCAAAAAAAAGTTCATGCCCTAGTTCATCTCTTGTGAAGAAGTTGCTGTGTAATGTGCACCGTAGGGTTTTGTAACAAAGCATCTTTTTGATCTTCATCGTGTGGATGAATTGAAGAACTTTGCAGCCAACAACTCTCTCTCTAGTTGGTAAATTGAAGCCCCATACTGGGATTCGCGCAATTGGTTAGTCACGTACTGGGAGCTGTGCATCAAAAAGAGAAATTGTCACTACAGAACAAGTCCAATTGGGTATTGGGGTAAGGGTTCAACTGCAGGTTGGTAAGGTACTGGGATTCCTTTACTTGTAACTGCTTGTTGTGATAATAGTAGAGTTTCGGAAGTGGCGACCTTAAATCATCCGGTGGGGTTTTTGCCGTCAAGTTTTCCCCATTCGTAAACAAATTACCGTATTATTTATTTTCAACTGTATACTTTAGATTATTGGTGATTTGTTTGTGCTGCCACGCAATTTGCATGTTAACTTGATTAATTAAAAATTTGGCTAATTAATCAATTTAATTCATCACAAGGGATCTATGCGTTTGTGGCCTATCAGTTTGTGCTTTTTTTCCCCCCTGCTAAATAAGCACTTTATTAAAATAAAGATAAGGGATTATAAAGTGGAGAGGGTCTGTCACCATCTTTGTCTAATGCCTGAGCCACCAAGCTAGAAGACCAAAGACTGGAATTGACTTTGTCCAATTGAACAAAACTGCCTATTGAGATAAAAGATGGGCAGGAGAATTACCCTACCTATGCACAAAATAAAAAGAACAAGATTCAAAGGTGTTAATAAGCTCCTTTGTATTTGCAAGAACCGTTGAAATGAGCTTACCCTGTTTTATCTAGAAACTAGTTAAGCCATGAATTAATCACATTATGAGAATCACATCTGCCATTAACTACAACAAATTTTTTTTTTAAAGGAAAGTAGTCCTCCACAATTAACCACCCAAAATAACTTTATGAAGGAATGATGTGAGAATAGAGAACATGGTAGTGAGGTACGATATATTGAAATTGGCTATAAGTATATTTATCTTTCTTGTTCTTGTTAAAATATTTCCTCATTTACTTAATCATCTAAGAATTGGTGGCAATTAGTAAAAAAAATACAGCACATAGTTGATTTTAATTAGCCAAATTACCAACGTGTTTAATAAGATCAATTATGCAGTGTATTTTGTTAGTTTTTATATCCTTGTTAAAACACCTATTAACCAGTTTTAAGCCCAATTTGTTAATAAGATTTGTAAGGACACAAAGTCGGCCTTAGGCCCAAATGCGTAGCTGGGCCGGCCCAAGTGGCCTTTACAATAGAATTTGTAGAGAATGGGCTTAAAGCCTTGACTGCTTGGGGCTTCAGGAGGTCATAGGGTGGGGACCAAGTCCACCTTTTGCAGGTAGCGGGCTGATGGGTGGACTATTTCTCTCGTCGGACGTGAGCCGAGGAGCTTCTGACCCTCTGTTCTTTGGGAAGGGAGAAGAGAGAGAGAGAGAGCCTTCCTTTTTCCTGGGAGAAAATCCGGATCCCCTTCTATTGGTTCCTCCTTCTCTATTTATACTCCCCATCCCTAGTTCCCATCTGTCATTTCCCTGAAAACGCTCCCCAATGCCCCTAAGGCTGTTCACCGCCCCCTCAGAAGTCATTTCTTCATTAATGCGGCCAGGCGGATAGGTGAAAGACCTTTAATGCGGTGGCAGCAGCTTTATGCAATGCACGTCTCTCTTGTCTCCCACCTCGGCATCCCGCTAGGGTTTAGGATGACTGGCTGAGCTCTAAGAGCCCTCCCCCGGGCGTTTTGCTACCCTGCTCTGTTCCTGAGGCTACGTCCGAGGAGACCTTCTCCTCGAACCCTCTCCGACAGGCTGGTGGTCTGGTCGGCTGGCCTTTGGACCCTAGTGTCAGGAGGCCCTGCTCGCGACTCGCTGCCCTTCTAGCGGAATCCACGTCCTCGGACCAGGCCCTGGGCCCACATGGCATTCCGACGTCTTTACCCCTCACAAGATTAATTATGTATAGCCTTTAATTAATGAAACAATTACCAATATTATTTAACAAATAAACACAGTAGAGAAGAACATTACGAAGCAATATGGTAGCCTAAGAAAATCAAATGAAATATAAATTCCAAAGTGATTTAACCTGGCAATCCAAGGGCACAGCCGTCGCATCTAGAAGTCTAGGGCATGAAACACAAGGATTGGGTCATCTTGGTTTGAAAATAGAGCTTGATCAGTTGGCTGGAATCGCAATTCAATAGAGCTTGATTGATCGAGTTTCAATGTCCAATACCATATTGGCATTCCTTTCTCTTTTTGCATCTGTTTCTTATCCATGCTAATCAACAAATGCAGCCAACTTATTCTTCAAATTCCATTAATGATATGCAAAATCCAAACAAAAAGGATTAGAAGTAAAAATAAAGTTAATGACAAAAATCATATAAATATTATTAAAAATTGCTTTAGCATTAGCATTAAACAATTCTAAAGATCTTTCCTTTGATCTTTTTTAAAAAAATTATACAATTCACTATTGTCACGTC
Organism: Castanopsis chinensis; assembly: GCA_032878915.1. Classification (NCBI taxonomy): domain Eukaryota; kingdom Viridiplantae; phylum Streptophyta; class Magnoliopsida; order Fagales; family Fagaceae; genus Castanopsis; species Castanopsis chinensis. The sequence continues at coordinate 24,132 of JAVQMG010000029.1, read as the reverse complement.
ATTTCTTCAAATAATTTTCTTTTTTTCCTTTCCCCTTTTACATGGCAGTTGCCAAGGCCATGACTAGACTAATGAGTTTTATTCCTTTTATTTCGTGTCATGTGGATGGTGGCATGACTAGACCATGGTATATACATAGAACACAGTTGATTTTAATTAGCCAATTACCAACTTGTTTAATAAGATCAATTACGCAATGTATTTTTTTCTCTTTTCCCTTTTGCAAGGAAGTTGCCATGACTAGACTGATGAGTTTCATTCCTTTTATTTCGTGTCGCGTGGGTGGTGGCATGACTAGACCAGGGTATATACATAGAGTACAGTTGACTTTAATTAGCCAATTACCGACTTGTTTAATAAGATGAATTACGCAATGTATTTTTTTTCTTTTTCCCTCTTTTGCAAGGAAGTTGCCATGACTAGACTGATGAGTTTCATTCCTTTTATTACGTGTCGTGTGGGTGGTGGCATGACTAGACCATGGAATATACATAGAACACAGTTGATTTTAATTAGCCAATTACCAAGTCGTTTAATAAGATGAATTACGCAATGTATTTTTTTTCTCTTTCCCCTTTTGCAAGGAAGTTGCCATGACTAGACTGATGAGTTTCATTCCTTTTATTTCATGTTGTGTGTGGGTGGTGAAATGACTACACCGTGGTATATACATAGAACACTGTTGATTTTAATTAGCCCATTACCAACTTGTTTAATAAGATCAATTACGCATTGTTTTTATTTTCTCTTTCCCCTTTTGCATGGAAGTTGCCATGACTAGATTGATGAGTTTCATTCCTTTTATTTTATGTTGTGTGGGAGGTGGCATGACTAGACCGTGGTATATACATAGGACACAGTTGATTTTAATTAGCCAACTACCAACTAGTTTAATAAGATGAATTATGCAATGTTTCCCCCCCCCCCCCTCTTCCCTCTTTTGCAAGGAAGTTGCCATGACTAGACTGATGAGTTTCATTCCTTTTATTTCATGTTGTGTGGGTGGTGGCATGACTAGACCATGGTATATACATAGAACATAGTTGTTTTTAATTAGCCAATTACCAACTTGTTTAATAAGATCAATTACGCAATGTATTTTTTCTCTTTCCCCTTTTGCAAGGAAGTTGCCATGACTAGATCCACTATGAAAGAATTGAAGTTTACACAATAGAGACTTAGACCATTAACATCCTATTTCTACCTCGAGTAGGAAACTTACTACCACGACCATGTGACAGCTCCGAGTCCATGAACTACTTCTTTCTTGGATTCACAACAAGTACAAGCACTCCCACTTGTGTATCTTTAAGCTCTTAATGCAGCAACTGAATGATCATCAAGCTCTTGACATAATCTTGATTCTTAATAACCCTAAGTATATGTGAAGGCAAGCACCTCTAAATCTCACAAGAGATTCACATACACAGCATAAATAACAATTGCAACAACCATAAAAACATGGCCAGGTTTTCCTTTTATACCTAGGGCAAAACATAAAACTCCTACACATCAAATGGGTTTGGACTGAGTTGGAAAATTCTGCACAAAAATAATCTGCACGAGTTTCGATTGATCGAGTCTAATTTTCAATCGATCGAGCTAGGCAAATTTAAAAAGTAAATCTTACAGTGCACTCGATTCCAACTTTACACATAAACATACTTTAATTAAGTCTACAAACAAGACTAAACGTTTTGATCATAGTTTGTCAATATTACAAAATGAAGTTGAACATAAAGTCTTAGAACCCAACAAACTTCCCCTTTGGCAATCTGTGACAAAACACAAACTAAACAAAGTGCTCAAAGTTACAAAAACAGCCCATTACAATTCGTGTATTTTTTTCTCTTTCCCCTTTCGCAAGGAAGTTGCCTTGAGTAGATTGATGAGTTTCATATTTCGTGTCGTATGGGTGGTGGCATGACAGAACTGTGGTATATACATAAACAAAGTTGATTTTAATTAGCCAATTATCAACCTGTTTAATAAGATGAATTACGCAATGTATTTTTTCTCTTTCCCTCTTTGCAAGGAAGTTGTCGTGACTAGACTAGTGAGTCTCATTCCTTTTATTTCGTGTCATGTGGGTGGTGGCATGACTGAACTGTGGTATATACATAGAACAAATTTGATTTTAATTAGCCAATTACCAACTCGTTTAATAAGATGAATTATGCAATGTATTTTTTTCTCTTTCCCTCTTTTGCAAGGAAGTTGCCATGACTAGACTGGTGAGTTTCAGTCCTTTTATTTCGTGTCATATGGGTGATGGCAGGACTAGACTGTGGTATATACATAGAACATAGTTGATTTTAATTAGCCAATTTCCAACTCATTTAATAAGATGAATTACGCAATGTAATTTTTTCTCTTTCCTTCTTTTGCAAGGAAGTTGCCATGACTAGATTGGTGAGTTTCAGTCTTTTTATTTCGTGTCGTGTGGGTGATGGCATGACTAGACCGTGGTATATACATAGAACACAGTTGATTTTAATTAGCCAATTATCATCTTGTGTTAATAAGATGAATTACGCAATGCATTTTTTTCTCTTTCCCTCTTTTGCAAGGAAGTTGCCATGACTAGACTGATGGGTCATCTTGGTTTGAAAATTGAGCTTGATCAGTTGGCTAGAATTGAGATTTAATGAAGCTCGATTGATCGAGTTGCAATGTCCAATACCATATTGGCATTCCCTTCTCTTTTTGCATCTGTTTCTTATCCACGTTAATCAAAAAATGAAACCAACTTATTCTTCAAATTCCATTAATGATATGCAAAATCCTAACAAAAAGGATTAGAAGTAAAAAATAAAGTTAGTGACAAAAATCATATAAATATTATTAAAAATTGCTTTAGCATTAGCCTAAAACAATTCTAAAGATCTTTCCTCTGATCCATTTAAAATAATTATACAATTCACCATTGTCACGTCATTTCTTCAAATAATTGTCTTTTTTTTTTTCCTTTCCCCTTTTACGTGGAAGTTGCCAATGCCATGACTAGACTGATGAGTTTCATTCCTTTTATTTCGTGCTGTGTGGATGATGGCATGACTAGACCATGGTATATGCATAAAACACAGTTGATTTTAATTAGCCAATTACCAACTTGTTTAGTAAGATCTGTACGGTTTTTAGACCCCTTAAACACAACCAGATTAACCTAGTTATTTAGCCAAATGATTAACTTAGGTAAATTATGTAGATCTAGGTTAACACAGATAAATCATATCATTAAAACAGTGCGAAAAATAAATAACACAATGATATGATAACCTAGGAAGACCAAATCAATAAAAAACTTAGGGAGAATTTAACCTAGCTATCCTCAAAGTAAAACAGATCCACTATGAAAGAATTGAAGTTTACACAATAGTGACTTAGACTATTAATATTCTATTTCTACCTCGAGTAGGAAACTTACGACCACGACCACGTGACAGCTTTGAATTCACGAACTACTTCTTTCTTGGATTCACAACAAGTACAAGCACTCCCGCTTGTGTATCTTTCAGCTCTTAATGTAGTAACTGAATGATCATCAAGCTCTTGACATAATTTTGATTCTTGATAACCCTAAGTATATGTGAAGGCAAACACTTCTAGATCTCACAAAAGATTCACATACACAGCATAAACAACAATTGCAACAACCATAAAAACGTGGCTAGGTTTTCCTTTTATACCTAGGGCAAAACATAAAACTCTACACATCAAACGGGCCTGGGTTGAGTTGGAAAATTCTGCACAAAAAAAATCTGCACAAGCTTCGATCGATCAAGTCTAATTTTCGATCGATCGAGCCTGACAGATTTAAAAAGTAAATCCTGTAGTGCACTCGATTCCAACTTTACACAAAAACATACTTTAAGCAAGTCTAAAAACAAGACTAAATGTTTTGATCATGGTTTGCTAACATTACAAAATGAAGTTCTAATACATTTGAACATAAAGTCTTAGAACCCAACAAACTTCCCCTTTGGCAATTTATGACCAAACACAAACTAAACAAAGTGTTCAAAGTTACAAAAACAGCCCATTACAATTCGTGTATTTTTTTCTCTTTCCCCTTTCGCAAGGAATTTGCCCTGACTAGACTGATGAGTTTCATTCCATTTATTTCTTGTTGTATGGGTGGTGGCATGACTAGACCGTGGTGTATACATAGAACAAAGTTGATTTTAATTAGCCAATTACCAACTCGTTTAATAAGATGAATTATGCAATGTATTTTTTTCTCTTTCCCTTTTTTGCAAGGAAGTTGCCATGACTAGATTGGTGAGTTTCAGTCCTTTTATTTCATGTCGTGTGGGTGACAGCATGAATAGACCATGGTATATACATGGAACAAAGTTGATTTTAATTAGCCATTTACCAACTCGTTTAATAAGATGAATTACGCAATGTATTTTTTTCTCTTTCCCTTTTTTGCAAGGAAGTTGCCTTGACTAGACTAGTGAGTTTTAGTCCTTTTATTTTGTGTTGTGTGTGTGATGGCATGACTAGACCGTGGTATATACATAGAACACAGTTGATTTTAATTAGCCAATTACCAACTCGTTTAATAAGATGAATTACACAATGCATATTTTTCTCTTTCCCTCTTTTGCAAGGAAGTTGCCATGACTTGACTGATGAGTTTCATTCCTTTTATTTCGTGTCGTGTGGGTGGTGGCATGACTAGACTGTGGTATATACATAGAACACAGTTGATTTTAATTAGCCAATTACCAACTTGTTTAATAAGATCAATTACGCAATGTGTTTTTTTCTCTTTCCCCTTTTGCAAAGAAGTTGCCATGACTAAACTGATGAGTTTCATTCCTTTTATTTCGTGTCGTGTGGGTGGTGGCATGACTAGACCATGGTATATACATAGCACTATTGATTTTAATTAGCCAATTACCATCTTGTTTAATAAGATGAACTACGCAATGTATTTTTTTTCTCTTTCCCTCTTTTGCAAGGAAGTTGTCGTGACTAGACTGGTGAGTTTCGTTCCTTTTATTTCGTGTTGTGTGGGTGGTGGCATGACTAGACCGTGGTATATACATAGAACAAATTTGATTTTAATTAGCCAATTACCAACTCGTTTAATAGGATGAATTACGCAATGTATATTTTTCTCTTTCCCTATTTTGCAAGGAAGTTGCCATGACTAGACTAGTGAGTTTCTATCCTTTTATTTCGTGTTGTGTGGGTGATGGCATGACTAGACCATGGTATATACATAGAACACAGTTGATTTTAATTAGCCAAGTACCAACTCATTTAATATGATGAGTTACGCAATGTATTTTTTTTCTCTTTCCCTCTTTTGCATGGAAGTTGCCATGACTAGACTGATGAGTTTCATTCCTTTTATTTCGTGTCATGTGGGTGGTGCAAACTGCAAAATGACCACATTGATTTGTACATGTGGGCCTTTGTGTGGAAAAAATAGGCACATTATGGCTTGAAGTTTTGGTAAATGACTCCAACGTTGTATTTAGCATTTTAACTAGTATTTATTTTTTTATAATTTTTTTTTCATTCATTTTTTTATTTGGCTTTTGTTTCTTTGGGCCGTTTGACTACAGTAGGATTTTCAAGGCACTAGCTTCGGGGTCAAATTCGAGGTATGATTTTAGAGGGGAAAAAAAAAAAAAAATTTGAGCTCTACCATTGTACCAAAAAGCTCAAGGTATCATTCTATTATTTTGAAAAGTAAGGGAAACATGAAATGGGTTAGATCTTGTTCTAGCTTCACAAAACCTTTTAATTAATAGAGGAACCTTGACTTCACAATAAATAATTCTAGAATTCACCAAAAAGAAGAACAAACCTCTCTAAATATGTTAATGATATTCTAAACTCTTAATTTCTGTTTTGCATATTAAATGTCTATTTAAAGGCAAGGTTTTCAGACCTAGACCGTTCATTGAACTGTAAAAGGGAGAGGTTCAAGATTTTTGAGGTCGATCCGAGGTCGAACCGAGGTTGAACTGTGATGTCATAATTAATTTAATAATTAATTAAAACCTAAATATAGATATTGAATTTATAAAACTAGCAAAATTGACTAATATATCTATATATGTGAGGGAAATTTAATGATTTTCAAGCATATATTTAATAATTAAATAAGAAAGTTAATAAAATAAAATAATAACCATGAAAACATTAAAATTTATGATTATTTTTTGAAGTAAAGTTGAATATCTTTGAAGGATTTTAATTATAATTTTTTTTGTATTCCTTTTAAGAGATGAATAACTTAATTAAGTAGAATAAAATTATGTTAAGTTGTTTTTATAAAAAAAATAAAAATAAAAAATTGCTAAGGGGTTGGACCGCACGGTTCTTGACCGGTTCTTGCAGTCCAACTCCGGTTTTAGGGGTTCATGGAATTGCCACGTATGCCCGGTTCTTTATGCTTAAAAAACCGATTTTTTATCCGGTTCTTGGTTTTCACGGTCAGACCTCCCGATCTTGTCCGGGTCTGAAAACCTTGTTTAAAGGTTCCAAAAAAGACTTAATTTTCAAGTAAAAATATTCCTTTACATATCCTAATTGATACAGTACCATATTAAGACTCTAATTTAACTAACAAACCCTTGAAGTCACATAGAATCAAGGAAATAAAATCCTATTTCCTAAAAAAACAAAAATTACCTAAAAAAACAAAAATTAACAGATGATATATAGTAAACCCTTTATCTTGTCCTATATTATACCCTTCTACATCTACTTGAATGAAATTTGAACTTAAGTTTTTTGTGGTTTTGAAACTTGCATCCTTAAGGTCTCATTGGCCTCCAATTGATTTTCAAAATCAATCAACAAAGGATTGAAGGCAAAATCAAAATTTGTTACTACCAAAAGTGAATAGGCTTAAATGTGTTGTCAATGAGATCTAAAGATTTGAGAGTTATGAGCTCACCTTCATATCTAACATCAATTTTGTTAGAATTATGGTTAAGTGATTATATTCGCCATTTCCTAACAGCTTAAACTTTTGGGACAATCAGTAACTACCTCCCATTTAAAAATGTTGAATTCCCACTTGTTAGGCCCCAACTTATTAGGGGGAAGTTTAAGCTCATAAGTGAGGGGGAGTGTTAGAATTATGGTTAAGTAATTAAATTCACTATTTCTTATAGCTTAAAATTTTGGGACAATCAATAATTTAACAAATTTAATCCTTCATAGTATTCAACTTATAAGTTTTGTCATTCTCCCCAATCAACTCCATATTTTCCTTTTGAGCCTCTTCAAGAACTTCTATAATATCACCTTCAATAGCATGGTTTTCAGATCCGGACTGTTCAAAGAACCTAAGAAGGGAGAGGTTCAAGGTTTTTAAAGTCGGACCAAGGTCCAATTGAGGTCGAACCGTAATGACGCCAAAATTAATTTAATATTAATTAAAATACAAATAAATGTATTAAATGTGAAAAATATGAAAATTTACCCTTAAAAAAATATATTAAGCAATTAAAACAACTTTCAAATGTATTTTCATTATTTTTATAAAGTGAATAGAAAATAATAAATATAAACAAGCTTTAAAAAATTGTATTTATTAATCTTTCAAATAAAAAATGCATTTAAACTAATATAAAATTATTTTTAACATAAATTTACAATTTTCTTATTCATATTTATTGATGGGAAAGAATAATTATTGAACAAAAAAAAGAATTAGAAATACTATTAAGTAAATAGTGATAAAATTAAATCCAAAACTATTAATCTTGTAAAATTAAAATAAATAAATCATAAGTTTCCAGAAGCACACAAGGAAGCCTATTAGTTCAGTGGTTAGCGTGTTGGACAAAGCTCCAAAACTCCTAGGTTGCTGGTTCTATTCCTGGAGCATACATTTTTCCCAATTAATTTCAGCACCCTCTTTCACTTGCTAAAAAATCCAGTCCGGATTTCACAACCTTGTTCAATAGACAATCTTTCTTCAAATTGTTTAATTTTTGTCAAAACTTGATCTTGTTTGACTTCTTTTATTGAAATTTCTTTTCATCAATAATATCTAAAATTATATCTTCAATGAACTGATATTGAGATTCTCACTATAATCCTCAACAAATAATGTTTTTTTTTTCTCCATGAACTTAAGTTGTGTAAAATAATATGTCATCATAATCACGGGAAAAGGAAAAAATTAACCATCAATACATTCATTCTTGGTGATGAGGAAATTTTACGTAAGGCTTACCTCTTTGCATTATGAAATATTATATATCAATCCACCAATTTGCTGCATCGTTCTCAATCTTGCTTGCTTGATACAACTTGTATCAACTATTGCTTGATACAAGTTGTGCCTTGATATCTTCGGAGATCTTTACATAAGCAAAATAATCTTTAGGATCTAAGATATCTAAGAAGTCTTATTAGCTATGATCACAGTCTTTGACACATATATCTAAAACCAAGATGATGAGCATGTTGCAAATCTCATGGAATCCACTAATCATGAGCATAAATCGCCACAGTGAGAAATTTCACTTCATGATCATCCTCAATAAGGTGGTTGCTTTGGTTATTGTGGTTTGTCATATCATGAATCATGATATTACAAGCTCTGATACCAATTGAAATAAAAAGAAAACGTGAAATGAGTTCGATCTCGTTATATTCCCATATATATCCTAATTGATATAGTATTGTATTAGGACTCTAATTTAACTAACAAGTCCTTAAAATACCTAGAATTACAGAAATAAAATCCTATATTCTATAATTAGGATAATAACATAAACATTAAAAAAGTAACACACGAATTAAACCTCATATCTTATCCTACATTGTATTTTAATAACGGTCTAGTTAGAGCATTTTTTTTTTTAAATATATTTCTTGAAAAAATACTTACGGCATTCATTAACTTTTTCACGTTTAATAATTAGGTTTTCTAAAAATAACAGGTCTAATTAAAAAAAAAAAAAAAAAATGGCAGCTCAGATTTGATCCTTCTAAACTTTGTTTTGGGGAGGGTGGGGAGCTTTCTTTAGAATTTATGAGCCCGTTTAGTACATGTATTTACAAAATAATTTTTAGTTTTTTTGAAAATACGCGTGGGTGTAAAAATGTGTCAAAAAATATGTAATGTTATTTAAAAATTGAAAACATGTATTTAAACACATGTACCATGCCCTATGATTTCAAAAGATTTTGGAAATAAAAAGTCGTGCCAAAAAATATGCCAAATTTTTGTTTGCTATCAACTTTTCTTCAAAGTTGACTCGCTGGGACTAGTAACAGAATTGTTCCATCACAATTATGATTTATGATTGGACACTTAAACCTCTGAAATTGGTCATTAATAAAGGTGATGGCCGTTATTTAAATTTTTTTAAAATTATGTTTGGTTAAAAAATGTATGAAAATATGTGTTGTGTTATTTAAATAACAGCTTTCGTTCTTTAAACACTGTTATTGAATAAGACCTGAACCTTCCAATTTTTGTTTGCTCATATATATTAAATTTTCTTTTGGATAAAGATGATAGCTTTAAGCCTACGGCAATCCTGTTCTTAATGTGTTCCAAGCAAATATTGTTGGAGACCCATGCTTGCATGTTCTAGAGAAATTTTCTACGTTCATTCGGTTTCTTTTTTCTTTCGTGCTGATCCTTTCCTCGTTTTTTTTTTTTTTTTAATATTTTTTTATGTGCCTATCCTCTCTTTTCTCAACAGTTTGTTATTTTTTGTTCATTTTATTTTTTTATAATAAGGCATATTTGGTTGTGTTGTTTAAACAACAGTTTCAGTTGTTTAAATAACACATGTATTTTCACAATATTTTTTTACCTACACGTATTTTCACAATATTTAATAATGTTACTAGAATAATATTACCAAACGGGCCCTTGATTGTTTGGCATCGTTGTTTAAACAACAATAACACTTTTTACACGTATTTTTATAACACTCAAACATGTATTTCCAAAATACTGAAACTAAACAACAATACTTAAACACTATTACCAAACAGGTTCTTGAACTTCTTGTCTTTTTTTCTTTTCTTTTTATTTTTTATTTTTTATTTTTATAATGAATGAAGTGCCATTCATATACAGTTTTTTAATTATAAAAATGTGCTACTTTTTTTTTTTTCATTGATATAATTATAAATTTATACCAATTTCAAATTTTAATTTCTTATTTTTCTTCTCAATCAAACAAATGAGTTTTTTTTTTTTCTTTTTTTCTTTTAATCTCTCCATTGTTCCATTCTCCCAACTAAACACATTTGAGATAAAAATAAATATTTTTTATTATTTTACTTTTCCACTCCTTCAACCAAACGAATCCTAAATTTGAAGAGTTATAATTTTTTTTTTTTAGATTTTAAACATTCCAAAATCATAATTTATGAAGGTTTCCATTTCTTGAATTAGTACATTCCTTGAGGTGGATGGAGATGTGAAAAGAAGAAAAACATAAGTTCTATTTAATCTTAGAAAAAGTTAACGAATATCTTAAGAGCATAAGCATGGGGTGTATAAACCCTTCAAATTGTTATTTTAGAACCACACACATCCAAAACCAACTTAATTCCAATGTGTATTGCTAAACAATTTTAATACTTTGCTACAGTAAGTTGTAAAACTTTTATGTGGTGTTTGGTACGAAAGAATCCACATTACTCTCGGCATCCAGATTTTTAAAAATCACATTCTTAGGAATGTAGTTATTCCTAGGAATGTAGTTATTCCTATGTTTGGTTTCATTGAAAATCTCTTAAGATTCCTAGGAATGTAAGATGATAATGTTTGGTTTATTCCTAGGAATCTTAAATGAATTATTTATTTTTTCTGTTCTATTTTTAGATTTGAATGTGAACTACCAAGTACTTAAAAAAAAAAAAAATCTTCCTCTAAATAAATAAGGAAAAACCAAATATAAACTATTAATTATGACAAATTCATTAAAATTATAGTCTAACATTTCAAAATGACATGTACAATACAAAAATAATTATTTAAATTCTCAAATACTTTTATTCTTAATAATAATTTTTAAAAGAGTTTAATCCACAATAATTTGTTTTATATTTTATCTTAATTACTTAAATGATAAGGAAAAAAGGGTTAAAATTGTCAATTTATAAAAAAAATACAATTTCTTTTAAGCTTGAGAATCTGGATTCTCACTTGTTTTAAAGGGAATCCACATTCCTACTGAGAGGGGTTTAAGAGGGGAATCTAGATTCCCTTGGCATCTGATTCCCTAGTGTAATTTGCAACCAAATATGAGAATCTTTAAACATTCATAAAAATCCTAAAACATTACCCTGTACCAAACTTACTATTGTTAGGTGTTAAACTTAAAATTATTATTTTATTCACTTTCTCTCTCTCTCTCACTCTCTCTTCTCTCTTCTTTCTTCCTCTCTCTCTCTGGCTCTTTCTTCCTCTCTCTCTCTGGCTCTTTCCTCTCTCTCTCTCTCTCTCTCTCTCTCTCTCTCTCTCTCATGATTTTGGGTGACAATGGATTGGCATTTTTGGGTCGATGGGTTGGGATTTCAGTGGTAATTGTTGAGCTTCAGCGATGATGCCTTGATCTGGGTTTCCTTGGTGATGGCTGAGTTTTGGTGTTTGTTGGTTATTGATTTTTGGTTTTCAATTTCAGTGGTGGTTGGTTAGTTCAGTTTTTGGTGTTTTAGTGGTGGTGGCAAATGGTGATGGCTAAGTTTTGGTGGTTGGGTTGGGTTTTGGTGGTAGTTGGTTATAGGCGATGGTGGGTTTGTTAGATTTGGTGATGGTAGTTGGCTGTGGGGGTTTGCTGGAGAGAGAGAGAGAGAGAGAGAGAGAGAGAGAGAGAGAGAGAGAGAGAGAGAGAAATATGTTGTTTATATTATTTGATTGGGTAGTTTATATTATTTTAATGAATTGTATGTTCAAATAAAAAATGAGATGTTAGGTGAGTTGTGAAATAGTATGGTAAAATAAATAAAGTAACTTTTTAGAATATAAAATGATATATTTTTTTTAGGAACTTTGATACTAATGCTCTAAGGAATGGTTTATGAAACATTTTTAGAGACATTTTATAGGAAAAGAAAAAAACAACTTACTCTTTTTACAATTTTTTATATTTCCCATGAAAGTGGTATTAAATTTTTTTAAAATAGTTTATTAACAAAATACCCTAAAGACATCCATTAACAGGACTCTATAATCTTTTTTTTTATTTTTTTTTTTTATACAAAATAGAATTTTACTCTAGCTTAATTTAAGTGTATATGTATGTGAAGCTCCCAATTTGGTTAGATTTTTATATGAGTACATATTAAAATTGAATGGGTATGGCTGTCTTTATTCTTTAATATGTGATTAGATGATGTAGGATGTTTGGATTGGAGGGTGATAGAGGAAAAGGGAGGAGAGTAAAGTAGAGTAGAGTAAATTTAACCCAAAATTAGCTTATTTTCAATCAATTCTACTCTACTCTCCTTTGCTCCCCTTCCTTCCCGCCTCAATCCAAACAGGCCCTTATAGAAGGAAAGATAAGATTGATTAAAAATGAAACTTCAGTCTTCAGCTATCAAAATAATAAAATGTCTGAACTTTCAACCTATATTTATGCATCTGGTGGGTGGATTATTGCCATAAAATATAATGCCATTAGTCGGTCATGTTCCCATGAAAGCACCTATAATCTATAAATATAATACCGCGTACCTGAAACCTAGATACAGAAAGTAGAAGTTCTCATTCAGCTTTGCTCAATTTCCATTCTCATTCTCTTTTCTTCTCCACACACACACACAAATCCCATTCTGTTTTTTTCTTCAACCAAAAATATTTTTCCATTCTCGTTTAGTACTCTCTTTTCCATAAACAAGCAACAGGCTGAGAGTTTCCCATGGCTTCCATGAGCACTCAAAATGTCTGTGCATCCTCATCATCTTCATCTTCTACACCTCTATGGAAATACGATGTTTTTCTTAGTTTTTATGGTGAGGACACCCGTAAAAATTTTGCGGACCACCTATATGCTACTTTGAAACAAAAAGGCATCAACTTTTACAGAGATAATGAAAATCTCGAGGGAGGAAAACCCATTGCTTCTGGGCTTATGAAAGCAATAGAAGAATCTCAATATGCAATTATTATTCTCTCAAAAAACTATGCTTTTTCAAAGTGGGGTTTGAACGAACTTGTCAAAATTCTTAAATGCATGAAAGAGAAGGGGCAGAAAGTTCGGCCTGTTTTCTACCATGTAAATCCCTCTGATGTTGGGAATCAGAGGGAGACTTTTGAGAAAGCATTTCTCAAGTATGAAGAAGATCGCAAGGTTAGCATAGAGCAGATGCAAGAGTGGAGAACTGCACTGAAAGAAGTGAGCAGGATCCGCGGGAGGCATATATTGGATAGGTAAGATTCTGCCTTTTCTTCTGGTCATATCATCAATGATTTGGATAACTTTTGATATGGTTTTGACGTTTTGTTCTAATTATCTAAAAAATAATATGAAAAAACAAATTGTTGAACTTAAAGCAAAACCCAACAAAATCAATTTGATAACCAAAAAAAAAAAAAATATTTCCTTCTCAGCCTGTGGTCCTCCAAACACACTGACCCAGTTTTCCACTTAACAATTTCCAAATCACCAATTGAAAAAAAAAAAAAAAAAACATATTGCCTACTGTGAGTCTGTGACTTCCATTGACTGGTATAGAGGTACGTTTGCGTCTCTCTCTTGCTCTCTAGTGTTTGTACTGGTATAATTTTTTTGTTTGATAGAACTCTGTTCTGTGGCTGAGAATTGAGATATTTCCATGGCTCACTTTTACGCCTGATGGTTGCTTAATTTTGCTGAAGTTTAAAAGGTTCTTAGAATTTTTTTTTAAAGAAACCTATAAGTTTATATTTGTGACAAATTAAATCCTATAGATTTAATTGTTTCAATTTAACCTCCACATTTTCATTGATCTGACAATCAAAACCCTTATTCCCACCACTTTCTGGTAATTATTTTATTTATTTATTTATTTTTAAAACAAGGCTGATGTTTTAAGTACTCTAATGTGTTTTTCCCTTTTTGATAAAGCTCTCTCTCTCTCTCTCTCTCTCTCTCTCTCTCTCTCTCTCTCTCTCTCTCTCTCTCCATGGGAATGAAAATGTAGAAGTGTTTATTTAATTTAATTTTTTTTTTTAACAGAGATAGTTACAATATGCTGTTAATTAACAACTAGAACCCTTTTCCCCCTCGACCTTTGTGCATGAGAAAGTATCAATTTAGCTACAAGGTCATTGACTTAAGTATGAAAGAACAAGCTATTTTTTTTTATTATTTTTTCTACCTTTCTACATCTTTAGGTTGTTTTGACCAGTAATAGCATTCGCATCAGTTCGTATAAAAATCACTGTCTATTTAAGCATAAGAGCCTACTTTTTATATTTTTCATATTCAATTTTCAAAAAACCACAAATTATATTATCTATTTTGCACTATATTTTATTAAACTATCAATTTTTCTTGATTTTTTTAATTGTTTCTCTTTTTTTACATACAACAATTACCATTTACTCTCTTTTTTCCTCCTTAGGATACGTAAAAAAATAATAAAAAGCTAAATACAAAATGAACATTGCCATTATAGATATACACGATCACTATAATAAACTTATAAATTTATACAATTATACACTCACTGAGTCATTTTTAAATACGTAAATATTACACATTTTTCTAATACTCTAAAACATGGCTCGTATTTTCTACTGAAGCAAAATATCTTGCATTTAATGCTGTTTTGTCTCTTTGTGGCTAGCACTCTTGTCTCATCAAAATTATTTGTTATTTTTATTTTTTAATACAGTCACGAATCAGAAGATATTCAAGAAATCACAAAAAACATATTTGATGAATTGAATCGTGAAATCCTAAATGATCATGAGCACCTTGTTGGTATAAACTCACGTGTGAAGGAAATGATGAACTTATTTAGTACAATGTCAAATGCTGTGCACTTCATAGGGATTTGGGGGATGCCTGGAATTGGTAAAACCACTCTAGCACATGCCATTTATGGCAAAATTTGTCATCAATTTGAAGCTAGTTGCTTTATTCGTGATGTTAGAGAAACAGTTGAAAAAGAAAAAGTTGGTCTAGTTAATTTACAAAAACAACTTCTTTTTAAGATCTTGAAGGTAAAAGAAGAAAACATATGGGACTATCATGAGGGGATCAAAGTCATAAAGACCAGACTATCCAATAAGAAGGTTCTTATTGTTATTGATGATGTTGACAAAGTTGAACAACTACAGGCATTAGCAGGGTGTTGTGATTGGTTTGGCCTAGGGAGTAGGATCATCATCACAAGTAAAGATAGGCACTTGCTAATAAGGCATCATCGGGATACTATTGTACATAGGGCTAATGGATTAGATAATGATGAAGCCCTAGAGCTCTTCAGTTGGACTGTGTTTAACCAAACCTATCCTAAAAAAGATTTTGAGGATTTGTCCAATGGTTTTGTGAAGTATGCTAAAGGGCTTCCTATAGCTCTTAAAGTTATGAGTTCCTCCTTGATTGATAGACCAAGAGAGGTATGGGAAGATTACCTACATCAATTAGAAGAAATCCCTGAAGGAGAAATTCTAGATAAACTTGAAATAAGTTATAGGGGATTGAATGAAATAGAGCAAAATCTATTTTTGGATATTGCGTGTTTCTTCAAAGGGGAGGATAAAAATCGAGTGGCACATATAGAAGGTTTTGGTTGCGAGAAGAATATAGAAACTCTCAAGGACAAATCTCTCATTGCCATTTTGGGGGGGAAATTATGGATGCATGATTTAATACAAGAGATGGGTTGGAGAATTGTTCGTCGTGAATCACCTCAAGAGCCTGGAAGACGCAGTAGGTTGTGGTTTTGTAAGGATGTGTTTCATGTGCTAAAGGAAAATACAGTAAGTGGATTAGTATATAGACATAAACTTAGAGAAGTGTGTATTTCTGTAATTTTAGCAATTTTTTTTGCTATATCTTTCCCAACGCTAAATTCATTGTTCTTGATTACCAGGGAACAGAATTTGTAGAAGGCATAGTTCTTGATTGCCAGGGAACAAAAGTTGTAGAAGGCATGGTGCTAAACTCGCCTCCATGTAAAGAAAACTTGAATGACAAAGCCTTCTCATATATGAAAAGTCTAAGGTTGCTTAAAATTTCTAATGTGCACCTTCCTACCGGCCTCAATTTTCTTTCTAATAAGTTAAGAATGATGGAGTGGCATGATTATCCCTTGAAATTCATGCCGATCAATTTTAAACCGGACAATCTTGTTGAACTCATCATGCCTCGCAGCCACATTGAGCAATTGCCAGAGGGACTTACTGTAAGTTTTCCATTAATGCAAGCGAGTGTTGCTTTTTTATTTATTTTTAAAATGCGGATTAAGTTCTTGACTACTAAATTTCCCATGTCTATTTATTATTGCAGAACTTGGCCAAATTAAGACTCCTGGATCTTAGCGACTCTAAAGTCTTAGTCAAGACTCCTAACTTCATCGGATGCCCAAATCTGGAGAGGTTGATTTTTCAAGGATGTACAAGTTTGCATGAGCTTCACCCATCTGTCGAAGCTCTCAATAAGCTTACTTTGTTAAATTTGAAAGATTGCAGAAGTCTTACTGGCCTCCCTTGCGAAATAAACTTGAAATCTCTTAAAATTTTTATTCTATCTGGTTGTTCAAGTCTCAAGAAGTTTTCAGAGATTGGAACTAATATGACAAGCTTGTCAGAATTGTATTTAGATGGGATTGCTGTGGAAGAATTGCCATCATCACTCGAGCGTTTGACTGGCATGACGGTCTTGAGTCTTCAAGGTTGCAAAAACCTTTCAAGTTTTCCAAGTGTCAATTTGCCGTCTTTGAAAACTCTCAATCTATCGGGATTTAAGGTTCAACCACCTAAATCTTGGCTTTCACACAGATTCTCCCTCGTCCGTGCTGCACGTGCTTTTTTCCAAGGTCGCTTCCCTATCCGAAAGGCCAACAACCTGTTGTTGCCTAGGTTAAGATTTATTGTATCTCTAAATCTAGCTGACCGCAATTTATGGGACGGAGGACTCCCCGATGATCTTAGTGGCTTATCCTCGTTGCAGGAACTGGATTTGAGCGAAAACAACTTTGAACACCTGCCTGATAGTATTTCTCAGCTTTTTAAGCTTAAATCTCTTACAGTGAATGATTGTAGCAGGCTTCAATCATTGCCAGACCTTCCGTTAAACATAAGATATGTAGGGGCAAGAAGATGTCCTTTATTGGAAAAGTATTCAAATCAGGATGTTGCATGGACTTCGGGTGAGATAGGGTTCACTATGGTTGTTTTTGACAACAAGGATGATGACCAAATTGCACTCATCAGCCTTCCGATTTTACCATTCGATGACTTCGATCCATCCTTTGAAAGATATGTGGAGGTATCTCTCTCACTCACAACAAAATGTCACAAACACCCGCGTTGAACATCTTTTTTATGCTTATGCATTTTAATATTTTACAGGCTGGAATTTAGCAAAATAAGTACTACTGTGTATTTTCACATTCAACTGAAACTCCAGAGTGGTTTAGCCATCAGAGCCCTGGGTCATCTATAACAATTCCGCTACCTTCTGATCTGCGTGAAGATAGTAGTTGGATAGGGATTGCTTTGTTTACTAGTGTTGTAATCCTTGAAAGTTTGAACAATGTTTCTTCTGCTCAGGATGATGAAGTTTCTATTGACTTTATTTGTAGATCAGACATAATTGAAGTTCCACATATAAATTGTACCTTAAACGTCACCCGATGTCTACCTGTACCCCTTTTCCATGCTAGTTCATTTGGATTGAAGGTACTTATTCTAGCTGGGAAACTTAAAGACCATTTAGAGGATTGCAGTTGCATTAGGGCTGTTATTAGGAGCAAGTGCACTTATTTCAAGATCAAAATGTGTGGTGCGCGTGTACTGTACAAGCAAGATCTGGTAAAGTTTATACAAGCTAGTGGCAAGATGAAGCAAATATCCAAATGCAACCTTGATGAGGAGGAATCTTCTAGATTTTATCAGGTCTCCCCTATTCTTCATTTAACATCATATTTCTGTATCTCTTTTTATCTCTCCCTCACAATACAAACATGTGCGTTGAACATCATCGTAATTATGTATTTTAATATTTTACAGGAAGTAGTTCATCAAAATAAAAGCTTTTACGAGTTTTCAAATTCAACTGAAATTCCAGAGGGGTTCAGCCATCAGAACCTTGGGTCATCTATAAGAATGCCACTACCTTTGGATCTGCATGATGATAGTAGTTGGATAGGGATTGCTCTGTTTGCTGTTGTTGTAGTCAAGAAAAATTTGAACAGTCAAGATTATAAAGTTTTTATCAAACTTAATTGTAGATCAGACATAGTTGAAGGTCTTGTAGATAGACATCCCTTGTTCCTTGACATCTCTGAATTCCTACCTAAATACTTACGCTATGCTGGTTCATTTAGTTTTAAGTTACTTGCTCAAGCTGGGCAACTTAGAGACTATCTAAAGGAATGCAGTTGCATTAGCGCTTTTTTTATGAGTAACAGCCCTTATGTCAGAATCAAGATGTGTGGTGCCAGTGTAGTTTACAAGCAAGATCTGGAAAAGTTTGCACAAGCTAGAGGCAAGATCAATCAAACATCCCAATTCCAGATGGATAAGGTGGAATCTAGTCTGTCCAATGACCAGCATAAAGGAAAGCTAATGTCATTGCTTTTAAGAGTGCATCAGGTCTCCCCTATTCTTCACTGAACGCTATATTTCTATATATATTTTTGTCTCACTCATTTGAAATATTTTTTAATTCATTTTATTTTACAGGGAGACTTGGCTCGAAACCATAAATATGATTGTCTTTCCTCATATGTCAGTTCCAGACTGGTTCATTAATCGAAGTTTTTGTTCCGACATAAGAATTAAACTACCCACCAATTTGCAGCGTGATGGGAGATGGATGGGAATCGTTGTGTGTGCTTATATACTGTTCAAGAGCGACCGGCAATATCTGGTGACAGTAAGGATTTAACAAGTTTTCTCAACTTCTATAATACTTTAGTTAGTCATCGAGTTTGCCTCACTCGTCACGAGGTCTTTCAGGAATCTAAAGACATTTTTGTTGAGTCGTCCCATCAAATTTTGGTATTTTATATACCCCACATGTTGCTTCGGCTGGAAAAGTGTTGACATATAGGGGCTTCATTTGAACACAATAAACCAGATGTGCGGGTTAAAGAGTGTGGACTCCGCCTTGTATACGAGCAAGATGTTGAAAAGTTTGTGCAAACATTAGCCCAGTGCATGTTATAAAGTCCAGATGCCTTTCATGAGTGTTTTTATCAAAATTTGTTACATCAAGTTGAGGAAAGAGTGGCAAGCAAAGATTTTGGTTTCTCTTCCTCACTGCAAAGGTATTTTAACCCGAATGAGACATTTATCAAATTTTTATGTCAGTATGTTGAATTTCTAAAATATGTTCTTTGATACCTGCAGGATGCCTCAACCCATACCCATCCTTCAACCAAGTATTGAAAATATAGCAAAGGGTTGTACCTCTTCGGAAACAAGTCCGAGCTCTTTTGTTGGTTTTCTTGCAACAGCTAGGAAAGAGCAATATGCAAGTATTATGTCAAGTGAATCTTTGATCAAAGCACATTTAGAGGTTCTCTCTCTTTCTCTCTCTCTCAAGAAAGTTAACCTTAGTATCATAGCATACATACAGAGGATAAACAAGGCACAATTTAGTCTTTTTTGCTCACAGCTAAAATTATTATAGTTACTAATAGTAATACATAATAAGCTTAGAATTCATAGATACATTTAAAACATCGATATGGATAATCTAGTCAAGGTTAATTGTCATTTTTTACATTGCCTCCTTCAAATTAAGTTTTTAATGAAAATACCATATGCAGATGCCATCATTTAGTAGTTATCATCATAATTGAAAGGTTCATAAGAGTAGAACTACATAGTATTAGTATCCCTTTTAAAATGTGCTTGAGACCTACTTTATAAGCTTCACTCACTTAGCTAAAAAGAAAAGTTTATGTAGAATCAACTTTCTTAGTGTCTTCACCTTCACGTACTTGGATGATCAATGCACCATTTGAGTCCGTCTTTGTAAAGGGAACCTTCCTAAGCTATTCAGACTTTTTTTTTTTTTTTTTTGAGAAATCAAAGCCATTCAGAATTATAATCTTAGTTTTGAACATCATCCTTGAGTATCAATAAACTTTCTATTCGTGAGAAATCATGAACTTCACAGCACGTCCTATAAAAACAATGTGAATTTTTAATTTAGCAATATTACTAGACATATGAACTAATACAAACTCTAACCAACAAATTATATCGTATTTGGAAACCAAAATTTGCAAATATTATTGGAAAGCAAAAGTATATTGAAACTTCAAGGAATCAAGAATTTCCATCTTGTCAAGGTAAAATCAAGTAAAAGAGTATCTGCTCTATGTATGAACAGAATCTTTTATAAAATAAAAAATAAAATTAAAAAAAAAATCCTCAGTCACTTCTACTTTCTTTAACTACATTAGTCTAGAAATTTCATTTACTGCAAAAACAATTGACCAACTTGTATTTTTCATTAGAAACAACTTTCAGCATTTCAACTTCTGTATTTCGATTGTACTAGAATCTGACAAGCAACGTTTATCAACCTTAATTCTTAACAACTTAAATATTCCTTCAATAAAATTGAATCGATTATTTTTTTTATGTGTTTTCAGTTACAGCATTAATTGTCACCCCCACATGCAGTATATTTCTAGGGCCAATTTTTTCTGTCAACATATTTATTGGATATATATAGTACAATTTGTATTATTCTCTCTCTGAAACTCTGTTCTTTCAGAATATCTTTTTAGCTAAAGGGGAATTTTAGACTAACAATTAAGTACTATTATAAATAATAAAGACTGGACAACTTGTTTACTCATTGAATCAAATCGGTCACAAATATTCTTTTCAATATTTTTCACAATTATTGATGTGCTAAGTTGTGATTGAAATAACATCCCTTTCACGTAGGTATGACATCGCTAGTCATAACATACCATCTAGTGAAAAGGATTTTCAGAATTTTTGTGTTTTTAGGCTTTTTGTTAAATTACCAATATAGTAGCAGATTTTAGTTTGCTCAAACTGCTCAACTAGCTAGTAATATTTCTTGTTGTTAAATAAGGGAAATGAGTTTGAATTTAGCCTACACCAAAAGAGAACTCATTGATGTATGGTCAAAGAATAATAACTATTTACAGATTTCAAATACTATTGTACCTAAAAAAACAAAATTTTGATCACGCCTGATATACATTTCCACCATGTTTTCCAGAAAAACTTCGATGAGGGTGAAATTTTCAGTTGTTGTTTTGCTAAGCGTGAAATCCCAATGTGGTTTTGTTGCGAGGATAATCAGTCAACGGAAATCCCGCTATCTCCAGAATTTGTTAATAATCCTAATTGGATGGGATTTGCACTATGTGGTCTTTTCTTATTTAATAGGAATCCAACCGCTGTTCGTCAGAGTTTGGGTTCAAAAACAATTGACAGGTTCCATTTCAGTTGTTTTTTGGCGACCAGCTCTTGTTATTCGCTATTAGTATGCAGTGGAATATTGAATATCAACAACGAATTAGTTACATTACATCAACGTGCATTCATTTGGGTAATGTTCATCCCACGTACAACGCATGCACATTTTTGGAGTCAAAGTACTGAGGCCAAATTCTGGCTTGAAAGCGCAGTTCCAGATTTGTTTACAGAGAGTTTTGGGATCAATCTCGTATACCGACATAACATGGAAGAGTTAAGCCAAATACTGGTGCAATTCTCTGCCCCATTTGATAGCTTCCTTGACTCCTGCGATCCCCGGGAATTCTGCGATACATGGGATAATGAGCCTGAGGTATTCATTGAACAAAGAACTCTTATGGGGAACTACACCCCAAAAGGTTATTCATTTCTCAAGAGGAGACTAGTGCAACTGCTCAATATTCTTATGAGGATTCATACCCTCACAATTGTTTCCGGGTAAGAATTCTTAACTATTTGTGCAAATTTAATTAATTCTATGAAATATATATAGTTATCTCTGTTGGAAGTTGGTGGGCCTTCACTGGCTTCACAGACTTTCACTTCCAAACACTAACGTCAAGGATCCTAGATTTTAAATTTCTAATAAGCAGAATATAACTAGGTATTAATTTATCAAATTTGAAGCTCTTTATTAAAAAAAAAAAAAAAAAAAAAAAAATCATGCATGGCCTCCCTCCAAAATTGGAAATGAGCTCTTAAACCAAAAAACACACAAATTAAAGTGATCACCTAAGAGGTTAGTAACATCCTAAAACAAAACAACAACAAAATCCATCTTTACTAACCCAAAAAAAATGTCACATATATATATATATATATATATATATAAAACTCCACTAAGAAAAAAGTAAATAACTTCACTACAAGGAAAAAAAAAAAAGCTATTTTGCGACAAAGCTATTGCAACAAAAAGACATTATAGTGGCAATAGACATACATATGTGGGTATATTAATTTTTGTTGCAATAGCAATTTAAAAATACTAATATATTGCAAAAAAAAATTATTTGTTGCAATAAGTTGCAATAAATTTGTTGCCTTAGAATAATTCTCTCCCGTGTTTTATTTTTCAAAATTTTTCAATTACCCATTGTTACATTCCCCTTTTCCTTCTATCTCACAAAATCAAAAGATTTAAAACTTGAGTTCGTACACTATGGGTTTTTAATGGTGGATTGGATTTTGAGGGTTAAAGCTAGGTTCTGTTGCTTCTTAGTCCAGGTATTATCTCAATACACCTCTGCTTCTTTCTCTCTCTTTTCCAATTAAAAACCCTAATCCCAAACAACAGTGGCCTCCATGGCCAACAGCTCTAAGCTCTGTCACCATGGCCGAACCTAAGCTCTCTTCCTTCTCTCTATCTCGCATTATCTCTCGATCTTTCTTCGTCTTAGACCCAAAACTCCATGGCTATGGACCACTACTCTTCGGTAGTGATCTCTCGTTTCCCTTCTCTTGGCCCTTAATCCCCCCTTTCTATCTTGCTTTTTCTCTCTAATCATGGTGGTGAGGTTTTGGGTATGGTTATTTGTAGATTCAAGGTTTGGTTATAGACTTATAGTTGTTGATTCTGCATGGAACTGTATAGTCCCACACTGACAAGATGTGTATATGGAAGTGATTTGGTGCATATCAATATTACCTAAGATTAACTACTCATATGAATTTTTACATTTTTGTTTTGTATTGATTGTGATGTGAGCTCTCTGAACTGCTTGTATGGGATGTATATAATCACCTTTTGATTTTTGAAAAAATCCTATTTCATTTCTTTCTAATGATGTTTTTGAAAATTAACGTCATTGATTAATTCAAGGCATTTGTTTCGTACATGTTTTTGAAAAAAAAAAAAAATCCTATTTTGCCTATATATTTCTTATAACACTTTGATTGTTTCTTTTTAGGATCCAAAAGTAAATTGTTGTAGTGGTCTTTTCTTTCACCATTAGTAGGATGACCTTACAATTGAGTATCATTACTAACTAAATATTTCCTATATCAATGCAGAAAATTCTCAATTACTATAATTGAATCATGAATTTAGTGAGCATGTAGTTATTGTTATCTCATTTTGGATCCTCCAGAGGCATATAAATATTTTTTAGATTATTAGTAAGACTTCAAAAATCATGAAAAAAATACTCTTATAAAAGAGAATTCACTGTTATATATGAGCATCATGTAGTCTGACATTTAAATTTCAAAAAATGATTAATTTTTTAAAATCATGTTAATGACTAATATGGACTATGAAATCAATAGCCTAATAATTTGCTTATAAGGTCGGTATACTAACACTATCTCTTTCAGGTTCTATTGCAATTTTGGAGTTGTAGACGCCCCATATAGGAGCATGTACATTTTCAATAATGAATAATGTCTTTTGCAACAAAATGGAATATAAATTTCTAATAATTTCTTTGATTTTTTATATTAAAAGAGAAATTGCTACAAAATTTAGTAAAAACTAATATCGTACATGCTTT